>VSDK01014928.1:435649-495814 GCA_009767595.1 Symbiodinium kawagutii
CTTGAAGACAGCAGGGCAAAGGATAAGTCTATTACTATGGATGATGTTAAAGAGTTTTTTAAAAAGAATGTAGAAGAGAAAAGACCACAAAGAGGTTATAATTCGTTTACTGCCCCTTATAATAAACATACTTATCAAATAGACATAACATTTTTTAGAAAAGAGGATTTTAAAACAAAACAAAAATATTATATGGCACTGACTTGTATAGATGTATTGAGTAAATATGCTGTTGCTATTCCATTAGTAAGTAAAGATACTAATGAAATAATTGAAGCAATGAAAGAGGCAATTAGAAGGATGGGAGGCAAAAGCAAACTCATTTTCTCCGATGATGAAGGGACACTAAGAGGGGAAGCATTTAGAGAATTTATTAGAAGTGAAGGAATGGAATTATATAGAACAAGAAGCAAGGCATATTTTGTTGAAAGGTTTAATCGCACGGTTAAAGATATGATATTTAAAAGATTAGAAGCAGATATAAAGAGAGGGAAGGATAATATTGATTGGAGTAATTATCTGCCCGAAGTAATTTTAACATATAATAATAAAATGAAACACTCAGCGACAAATATGACACCAAATGAGGCAAGGAAAAAGGATAATGAATTTAAAGCAAAAGTATCGGTGGCAATGAAAGCAAAGAAGAATAGACTTTATCCTGAATTAGATGTGGGTGACCGAGTTAAAATTATGAGGAAGAAGAGAACAGGTGAAAAAGAAAAGAGTAGTCATTGGTTGCAAGGTGAATATACAGTAGAAGAAATAGCAGAAAAACTAGGAGAGCAATATTACAAATTAAGAGATTATCCAAGACCATTAATGCGTCATGAACTTTTAAAAGTCTAAATTAATCAGTTTAAGACGAAAACTATTTAAAAGGATATTATCTATATATATTAGTGAAAAAATGACACTATTTAATTACGGTGGATGTGATGTATGTAAAGCAATTAAAGGCAGTAAAGAAAAGGTATTGATGGACATATTGCCTATTGATATTTGTTGTAAGGTTAGTGCTTACATTAGTTGTTGGTGTTGTGAAAAGATGAAAGAAAGAGAGCAACAATACTTTGATAAACATATTGCCATTGATATTGACCTTAATAAATTATATACAAAACCAGAGATACAACTGCATTTTTTTAGGTATTACAAAAAACCATTTTTACCAGATGCATCAACTTGGTGCGATCGTGGCAAAGAGTTTAAAGATGAAATTGACAGAATATTTGATAAACCAACGGTAAAGGATAAATATATTGATAATAAAAATCAATTAAATGCAATTAAATCATATTGTAAAAATGAAATGTGTAGACTACAAGTTATGGTATGGAATTATCATAATTTAAAAATGTTTAAGAAACAGTTTGAAAAATCATTAGCAGACCCTAACAATACTTATAGATTTAGAAATAAAGAATATCCAATTAATGAACTGATTAAAAGTTTTTTAATTGAATATGTTGATGACCATATCGGAAAACATAAGGTATATTGTAATATGGATGAGATTAAGGAATATTTAGATAAACTTTTTAACTAATATAATTCTAATAATAAATATCATTAGAATTATGTATTTATAAATTTAATCAGTTTAAGACGAAAACTATTTAAAAGGATATTATCTTATATATTAGTGTAATGTCATTTCTAAATTACAAGCACTGTAAAGATTGTAAGTGTCAGATGAATAATGTTAAAATGATATTTTCAACAACATTACCTATAAATGTATGTAATGATATTGCTGAATACATTGTTTATTGTGATAGATGTAATTTGATAAAAGACCTCGCTTATGATTTTTTTAAAGAAAATGCTGACAAAGGATATTCTAAAATTGAACTACAACTGAAATTCTTTAAAGAGTATGAGTTTAAATATCGCAGAATGCCCCCTATTTATTTTTATTATAAGATTGGTAGGAAACATTTTGAAAAGTCAGTGGATGCGTTTTATGGTAATGAGATGCTACTTAAACGAGAAGGAGGAGCAAAAAATGTAAAACCAGATAGGACATTTGTAAAAAGACATCGTGCTTTGTTTGATGAAATTAAATGGCAAATATGTAATCCCGAAAAGGTAAAAATTATAATGGAAGAGTGGGAAATTTGTGAATTTAGTATATGGACTTACTACAAAGTAAAATATAGTGTGTTGAACTTGGTGTTTAAATTTATGAGTAATTACATATTTGCTATGATTGGCGAAGACAACCTACACTATATAGATGGTGAGAATTCCGAACATGTGATTTATGACTATGTTGGTAATACATTATATCCATAATTCTAATAATATAATTTTATTATTAGATTTATGTATTAGGAGAAAAGTATTTAAAAAGATATTATCTTATATATTAGATAATATGGATAGACAATATAAAGAACAAAAACCAAAGAAAAAGAGTAAGTCCCAAGGTGCTTCACTTCATTTAGTAAGTCCCAAAAAATATGGCGAACCTGCTGTAATAGAGGTTGAATGCTTAAACAGTCGTGTTAAAGAAGAAATATACGGAGACCATGACCGCTCAATTAAGAGAGCACTTGCTACACTCACTAATAGTTGTTGTTGCGGTGCTGACTTTCATTTTGTAGCAGAGGATGTTGATGGTTTAATGTTGTATAATGGTTTGTCTCATTTAGAATATAAAACGAAGACTGCTAATTGTAAAAGAGATATTTTAGAAAATCAGTATATACTGACTGATTGCTATGATTGTTTTGATGAATGAGGTTAGAACATAATTTTAATAATAATATTATTAGAATTATGGGTTTGTAAGATAGGATTACTAAAGACTAAGGGTTAGTCTTTATTATGGACTATTGTTTTGTTTGTTGCTTAGGGGTTTTGTTTTGTTGTTTTTTGTTTAAGATGGCAATGACGCAGTTCATGTTATAGATGTTGTTATGGATGTTGTTGATTGTTATGATATATGTTTTATGTTGGTATGCAGTTAGGATTTTGTTGTTTGATATGTATGAGTTGGTAGGTGGTTCTTAAATGTGGGTAAAAGTGTAGGGGGGGGTATAGGGATATGAGGACTGTTGAACTGCGTCATTGCCCTAGTGTAAGTGTAACCCCCCCACATCCCAATTAATCAACCTGGGGTTTACTAATCCTGGGTAAACATTAACCCTGTTCTTTTCGATCAATCCGCTGATCTCAACAGATCCAGCAATACTGATCCTGGAAGATGTGGCCGATCCTTTCACCCCTCTGCGAGGGTGCTTCCGTTGAAAGAATTGAAGGGCAAAAACATCGGTTGTCTTATGGATCTCAGTTTTGTTGGGCAAATCATGCAGAATCTGGAAACTCCCGGGTTGCCTGGTTGATGTTCATTGATGTTCAGTGTCTTCCCCCAGGTAACCACTTGGTTTCTACAACCCTCACCCTAACCATTGTAGCACAGCGGGCTCTGCAAACTCGCTCAAGCACGGCACAGAACTGGCATAGGATCTGATCACCATGCAGTTTTGGGGCTCAGCTGTGTGTCAACATGGTCTCCTCAGGTGTGGCCAAGCCCTCCACTTTTCGCAAAGAGCTCGACGAAGTTCCCATAGCAATTCTGCTGTTGCTGCCTTGGAGAGGGGATGAGTTGGTTGCAGTGGATGAATGTTGGCACCGTTGGAAGGAGGGATAGTCGGAGGGTTGCTTGGCTGGATACTTTGTTGGTTACAGCAAACTGTTGCTGTTGTCGTCTGTCAATCTTTGTCCACTACATCTGGCCTCACCCTTGGTACCAAATCTGCACCCGCACGCACCAGCTGGAGCTGAGTCGAACCACAAAGTTTGGCATTTGGAAACGGGCTTCCATAGATTAGGGTGGCCCCCAAGAAGGGAATCCAAATGAATAGCGTTGCCCAGAAAGTAGGTTTCGAAGTCATTTGCGAGTTGGCGAGAAGGGCATGATTACATAGTTGGAGGAGAATGGCAAAGAACACGATCCCTTGGGCGGTTCCCCATTCATGGACGGACCCGAGTTGAGTATGGTCACATATTCCGATTGCTTACTGATTCAAATGTGCCATCGAAACTGTGACCATCAGTACATCAAACATCCAATGATCATCAAATAATTGCCTTTATCAGTGCCATCACTATATAACATGGCTTAAATAGCACCTTAGGGAACACATGGGCTCTTTGGTTCCAGTAGTAGCAATAATAATCGTAGCTGGCTCCCAATGACCAATATTATTGGCAAGTTGCCATTGCCCAAGGGTACGGCGTCCACCAAGATCATCACAATCATGAGTGTTGTCACATTCATCCTCATCATCTCCACCTCCATCACGACCACAGTCATCTTGATCACGCACCAGTACATCTTCATTAACAATGCTTTCCACCAATCAACCAATCTCAGCTATCAACCACTATGACACTATGATAATCATTTCATTGTGCATAACTGAATTTGCCAGTATCAACCGTTGTCCACTGGAATGAGCCAGCTATCAACCATTCTAAATCATTACCACTATGCATCATTCTCAACCGTCCATCCTTTACTACTGTTCGCCGCAAATAACCATTGCTGAGGGTTATCTACCACTAGTCAACCATCGATGAACCATGAATAAAGCATGAATTAACCATGAATTAATCATGGATGAAACATGAATTAAGCATGACTCAACTATCTAACCACCATTGACCACCACCATTGTTGAGCATTCAACCGATATCATCGGCGGGCCAATCCCAGCAGTGCCGATTGATCCGAGTTCCCGACGCGCTTGCTTCGCCTGGCAGCCGCAAGGGGTGGTGATTGTCAATGGTGAATGGTGCTTCATCTCCGTGGTACGAACCACACGGTTGATGACCATTGACAGCAGTGGATGGTTAACAAGAGTAGGGGATGGTTGACAATGGTGGGTCATCTGGTGGAAATGGTCAATGGTCAATGTTGAGGGCCCATTTGATGGTTAACAATAGTAGGGGATAGATGGTGGTTGCTCAAAATAGGGAACTCCAAAAATGATTGGTTTAGTAGATGATTTAGGGGGTACGTCTATTTTGAGAAATCACCAGAAGGGCAACTTGATGGTTAAGCTTGGTGAATAGTGGTTGATAACAATTATAGCTCTGAGCTGTAATCGGTTGCTAATGGTTCAGAATGGTCAATAGTGGTGAATAGCAGTTGCTGATCATGGTTGAGAATGATGGGAAAAAAGGACATACAATTTCAATCCAACATTGCACTCCAGCTGGTGCGGGCAATGTAAACAATGCCTAGACCTAAGCTTCAGATGTCAGACACATATGATTCGGAACAGATTTGTACAGTACAGATATATGTATAGTGGCTGTCAGCCTGATCTGCCTGTCTCGCATCGATACGTGGCATAAAAACCTTCCACACCAGAATTCCATGCTGGAATTGGAAGTACATCTATTATCAGTTTGACAACACTCGGCACTGTATGCATGTCAACTACCTGTGCATTTCTGCATTTCTATACATGTGTTTTCCATCTCTACACTTTCTGTATTCGTGAAAGTCTTGCAAATGTGTCCTGCACATTATTACACTTCGTGCATACGAACATATGCAGATTTTGTATATTGCATATTCAAGTGTATATGTCTATACACAGGATGCGTGCACCGGTCACAATATACATCATGCATGCCTATGTCCGATCAATTTGTTTTTATCTTAATTGCAAGCAAGCATGCTTCGCAATATCTTTCTCATACCGTCGTCTCTTTGCGTGTGTGACAGAGTTCAAACATTTACGTGCATGTATGTATATCTACAAGCATATATACTGTACTATGGCAGCAGTCAACACCGTCTTGATTGGTTTAGAGCTAAAACAACAGAGCCTAATTTCCTGGTCGGGACTCCTTGCAAACCCTCACTCATATGAGCCGTCGACTCTGGACTTTAGTCCCCTTCTACTGGAAAACTTGGTTTCGTATTCCCTCAATGGGTCCTGGTCAACCTTGAAGAGTACCTAGCCCGGGGTCAATCCAGAGATCAAATCGGCCACAAAAACGAATGGAGATGATCCAAGTGAACATGCTGAAGAGTATTCCAGGTGTAAGGCTTTGTCTCAGACATGTTTTCCTTTCTGGCAGTGCGAATCATAATCCAGGTGCTCACATGTTCCCAGTAATCTCACAAATTGTCAAGGGCTTCAAGCAGTGACATCTGCCCTCTATTTGCGGTGAAATTGTGTCCTCCCATTTGACTCCTGCGCTTCTTGATGCTATCCCTAGTTGTGGGAAACGCATCCCTCCTACTGTCGCCTGTATCCATGTTGTCCGTTTGCCCAGCATTGGCGGCCAACCATTCAAATCATTGGTAGATGAACATCCCAACAGAGTCTCATTTGGTCATTGGTGGGGCCTTCACCAGGGGTCCAGGGTTTTGATCCACAGCCATAGGACAGCTTATCAATGACTCAGGTGGAGGGAACCTCACCAGCCATATGCATTCATGATCCAACCTCTAACTGCTTGTGACTCAGCTTTCACTACCATTGCCTACCCCGTGCACCATCATCATGCACCGTCATCGACCATCACATCTCTGGGTGCCCATGCTTCACCACAGAGTTGTAAAGCTGTGCTGGTCGCGTTTGCTTCGCAGAGTTGATCATGTTCTGGAGCAGGAGGCATCAAAAGCTGGTTGGTTGGTTGGTTGGTTGGTTGGTTGGTTGGTTGGTTGGTTGGTTGGTTGGTTGGTTGGTTGGTTGACTTGCCTATATATCGTATCCCCTCCACTGTCGTCGGTTGTTGAGATAGCACCAGCACCACTTCTGGGCAACCTCATATCTTCAAGAGGTATTCTAATAAAGCAGCCGCTTTACAAATTTATTGTTTAGAGGAAGATGAACATGTACACATATGTGTTATGTGTAGAGAAACATGTTTCTGCAAAAATACTAGGTCATGGTTCATTTCATTTTGGGACATTGCATTTCCAGACCATGTGAGAAACACCAGTCAAAGGTGCATTTCCAGAAATATGTTCCTTGGCTCCAAGCTCAGAAGAGCCGCCGACATCACGGATTCTCAGAGCACAGCATTGCACATTGTTGTCATTACTTTTGCCCTCACTTTTTGCCATATTTCTCTCATGGCAAGATAAAGCTAAACCATCCAAAACGAAGATTGTTGCACCTTTTTGGGATGTTGACACGATGTAGGGTTGTCAGGGTTTTGAACGATCCGGTCGGATGCCCCTCCTGAAACACAGCTCTGGTGTCAGCATCGCTGCATTTGTGGATGGCAGCGAAAGCGTCCAGCGGGAATGCGGAGGCATCCTGCCGTGTCGCGACTATAGCTGCCCGTTGGAGCAAACCTTGACGTCCCAAATGTGCATGGCATTGTAAAAAATATGTTTACAGGGGCATTGCAAGTGGACTTCGCTTTTCACAAATTCGGTGTCATGCTTTCAGAGACTGAGACGTACCAAAATTGTGGTTGCAATCGTTGTCACATTGCAGCTCCCATGATGGATAGTCATGTGGGCATGCATAAATACCAAGTATTGCCCACAACTGGCAAACAAACATCGGAACTGAACCAGACCTATATTGTGTCCATTTCTCTGGAGGCCAGCAGCTTGACTCACAGCTACTTGTTGTCATCACTTGTTTAATTTTTCACTGTGAGGCGGGCTTCAACCCATTCAACCCCTATAACTGTGGTTAGTATCCGTTCCGTGGGGACGCACATCCAGCCGTAGGTTGATGTACCCCTGGCCACTAGGCCGCTGAAGTGAGTTCTTCGCTCCTCTGCAGCAAACGCTCCTTCCATCATGGAACAAGCCTAAGTGCTGCGTCATGTCGAAACCCGGCAGCAGCAAAACGACGAAAAACCGGGCTGTCTTTGCTGCAGGCGTGCCTCTGAGAATCTCGCAAAGAGTGTGCTTGTCAACGTCTAGGGAGTACATCCAAGGATCCAGAAATAAACAAGCTTTGGATGCTACACGTGCGTGTCCATATAATACATGAGCGTATGCATCGATTCATACTGATATAAGACTGCAATACAGTGATATACACACATATGTTTCTCAACTGACAGATAATTGTGTTACATAATCATCACTAATCATGTGATAAATAAATGATTGTCATTGCATCAAAAAAACATGTTATCTACTGTAATCATCCTTTTGGTGGGAAACAATACAGTTTGCGCCATCATCTTGACCCACCCCTGAGCGACAGGTTCAGCCCCTGCCCTGAAGTCTTGTCTTCAAATGCACCAGGGGTGAACCCCTTCGGCCCTGTTTCGACTACTCTTTACATGTGATACATTGTGATACCGTTGTTTGTTGATGACTGGAAAAAAGCGACTGCCTGAATGGTGATGTACCCTTACACAATATCCTCTAGTATGTTTTGTTCTTTTTTGCTCGTGCCCCTTTTTCATGTCACTTCTACACTTCAAAATGATCACTCTTCTAGCCACAGGTGCTGAAGGGGGCCTATCTTGCAGCTAACATGGACAAAGCTCAACCTACAATGGGACATCATACCACTGCTTCGCCAAATTGTCTACAGCACTGTGGGTTCACAAAAAAAACTATCAGCTTGAGCAGGGCCGGTCTCATCCCCTGATTCGCCGATCTTCCCAAATGGCTTGTGATCCGATTCCAAATGGCTTTGACAGCAAGCCTGCCGCCCTTCCTGCCTCTAGGTGCATCTTGATCGCAGTAGAGGCGACCTTGGTGCCATCGAGGGGTACCCAATGGTTACCCAAAGCTGCTTGATGCTGCTTGATGGCAGCCCTGCTAAAAATGCTCATTTGCGAGATAGGACTTCTTGGATGTATCGATAGACGATGATAGTTCCTGATCCAGTAGCCAGGCTCTACTACCCATAATCAACGGGTTGATCATGACGGATTGGTGGGGATTCCAGCCTTCAAGATCTTGAAACCAACAGCATCCTCCATTGTAGGAAGAACACCTTGATGAACAAAAGTGGGCATGGCAAACCTTGAGAAAAATTGACTGGACAACAGTTGGCATCTGGAATCCAGCAGTGTCGTAAGACAAATGATGAATCCATACCAAATGCGACTGTCCATTTGTGGGAGCGCCGTAACACCAAGTCTCGAATCCATTTCGAGAACGGCTGACTTGGCCCACCCGCTTTTCTTGCACTGCTGAAATGGACCGCCTCTACCAAGAGAACTGGCGATCCAACAAGCGTCCAGTGCAACAACTGCCAACCATTTTCAGCAACGGCCGGGGCAAAGCTGTAGAGGATATAAAGCAAGGTACTGGTACACAAGACCCTAGGCTTTAGTCAAGTCATGCATAGTCCTGCCACAAGAACCTTTCATGTCTTTCATTTGTGGGAGCGCCGTAACACCAAGTCTCGAATCCATTTCGAGAACGGCTGACTTGGCCCACCCGCTTTTCTTGCACTGCTGAAATGGACCGCCTCTACCGAGAGAACTGGCGATCCAACAAGCGTCCAGTGCAACAACTGCCAACCATTTTCAGCAACGGCCGGGGCAAAGCTGTAGAGGATATAAAGCAAGGTACTGGTACACAAGACCCTAGGCTTTAGTCAAGTCATGCATAGTCCTGCCACAAGAACCTTTCATGTCTTCCATTTGTGGGAGCGCCGTAACACCAAGTCTCGAATCCATCTCGAGAGCGGCTGACTTGGCCCACCCGCTTTTCTTGCACTGCTGAAATGGACCGCCTCTGTCAAGAGAACTGGCGATCCAACAAGCGTCCAGTGCACTCTTCTCACAGATTTTGGAATGATTGGTTCAAAATGGCCGTGAATTTTGAGTTTGTTTTCTTTGGTTTGATCTGGAGGCATAGTGACTTTGTAGTGGCTTGGCTGTTGCTCCATGATGCGCCTTAAACAAGTTTACCAGCCCCATGGCGAAAACCTTTACACATCATCGTGATTGCTGGAGACAAGTAAAACCAGGGCTGAAAAGGCTCCAACATGGTAATCTGGTTGAGTAGGGAACCATGAAGTGACAAGTACTGCTTCAATTTGTAATTTGTCACATCTTGCAATCATGCTTCCCTGCTCCACAAGAACCTCTTGCTCTGTGATCAAGTAGCAACAGTAACAATTCAATCACGCGCAATCTCAGGGGATTCCTTCCATTGTTTGGTTTGTAATCGTTGGGCGACCTGAGCCTTAGGTCATCGCACATGCATGGCCAATCTCAGTTGACAGATCAAAGGACACTTGACGGCTTGACGGCTTCTACGCTATGTCCGAAGTCGCAGAATGGTCGTGTGACCATGAGTAGGAACTAGGTACAAGTCAAAATTGCTCGCTGAATTGCTCGCTTTCTGAAGATCTCCTGTCGTTGATGCAAATCGTGACACATGTTTTCCGCTGGGTTCGTGACCTTCTCTCTCATCTCTTCTGGGGCTTCCTGGCGGCGGTGTGCAACTCTTCTGTCGATACGTCTTGGCAGTCATCGTGAGGTGGCTATGGGTCAATATTAATCAGCCAACTAATGGGGAATTTGCATCAACAATAATAGGGAAAACAATGGTTAATAGTGGGGGAACCAGTGGTACAGGGTTTTGACCCACTGCCAGGTATGACCAGTCAATGAGTGCAGAAAACCCCCCAAAGTGAGGCTAATGTCATGGGTGCGAGCAGTCAGATTATAGCAGTGACCAAGGAATCGTCAGCAAATTCTGACACGCTCGGGGCTGTCGATAAATTACGAGCTTAAACCTCGAGATTATCATAAGAACCGTTCGAGATGAGCCCTGGGGCGTAGCGGTGTCACCACAGCCACCTGTCTTCGGCGATGTCCGCGTGGGTGGCCAAGAGTTGATCATGTTTGAGGGCATGGATGGATCATGGTGGATGCTGGATGGTCAAGAATAGAAAACTTCCTCCTCATGGGCTCGGATTTCATGGGCTTCCCTTAACGGCACGTGCCACAGCGTCGCCTTGACATCTTCTGGGAGCATTTTGCTCCTTCCAAGTTGGATCAGAGCCCAGAGCGGAACCTGGCAGCTAAGGTGACCCATCTGAGAGTGCCACAGATCGGAACCCGTTCTGCACAGGTCAAGTGCCATCGCAAAACATCTACATAGATGATGTGTATGTACACATATACGTCTGTGACTGTGTGACCACTCATCTCTAGAGAGTCGAATGGGTCGCACCCTCTGCATCCCGAAAATCAATAGATAAGTCAAGCTGTGTCAAGCTATGTCAAGCTGGCTGCTCGCTGGGTATGACCCATCCCCGTATGTGGCTGCTCCGGGTGCTCGCGTGGTTGCTGTGTCGCAATGTCTAAGCCGAAGTCGAAGTGACCAACAAATCGTTAGACTGGTTGAGAAGGCTTGGCTGATGCTGGTGAATGGTTAGTGACCAACTAACAATGGAGAAGTAATTGTGAGTATATAATGGTTGATACAAGTAACTAAGTGTTCATGTATAATGGTTGATCGGTGGTGAACTCATTGGTTAATTCATGACAACCAACTCACAATGAGAATACCTAATCACTTGATCCATCTTAATCCGGGATCAATCCTGGCTGTCAGCCGCGTTCACATGTTGTATGTTACCAACAGATTCGATCCGCTGAATCTATCTACCCACGTTGTCCAGAGCCACGGGGGGTAGATCCATCCGTTTTTACGAGGAAAGTCATGGTGGTACAGTGGATTTATAGAAATGTATTATAAATATCGAAATGTATGGATGTGCCTCGTCATCCTCCATCTGTAGGCAAGTAGATAATACCCACAGAATCTCTCGAAAAGAATCCATTTGCAGTTGATACACTTGTTCAGATTCGAGGCCTGCTGGTGGGTTTTGGTTTTAAAACAGCACAATGATGAACCCTTTGAAGACTGCAACCCAGCACCTCCAGAGAGTGCAAGTCACGCTCAGCGATGAAGAGCCGAAACAAGTCCTGACTCGACTAAGCCAGTTGATACAAGCAATATCGGGATCTCATAAAACAAAGGATCCCCAAAAAATAGATGGATTATCTTTAAATTCATTAAATAAGAATGATTTGGGGGTACCCTATTTTGAGAAACCAACATATCTATATATATATATATTGCTTGGTACTGAAGAAGCGGAAACTCTAGAACTTCAGTGTCAAAGCATTTGCATGAAGCTTGGAGGGACACATAATCCGAATCCAACATATGTACGCGACATATGTATGTAAATATTGTATGCATACATCAGTCCACTTATGTCCCCATCTGGAAGAAACAAAAATGTCTTGGTATGTACGCAAAACATGAACCTTGGTGATATCGATTGATATATCAATCAATGCCTCGATGACATACCCTTTCTTGTATCCCCATCATTGGATACGTATTAGGAAATCCACAGCAAATGTAGACAATTTTGAGGCTGTCGGAGTTCCCAGTGAACGCAAGGTAGCGAAGTCCGCCAACTCGCATCTGACCCGGACAAATTGTCATGAAGTTTCATGATAAATCATTCAGTACAGTGTCTTGCGCACCCAAGTGAGTATCTTGATTGATAGGAGGAAGGATTACAGCTGCGTCAGTTTCGAGTTCTGTGTGGATTGTAGTTTGGAATATGCATGAAACCTTTCTGTTGTTCTTGTCAAGTGTTACTGGATGCCCCCTGGTCGTGTGCAGAACCATCATTCCTCTTGGCTACTCTCATAGGTTGGTCCATTGGTGGCCTACCTCCCAGGGATGCTCCTGGCTCCACCGTTCCACCCCGACCTCCATCTCTTGACGTCGCGGATCCATCATGAAACGCAAGGCTCGCCTCAAGGCAGTTGATCCAATCCATCCTCTGGAGAGCTGCTCACGCTTAGCCATGGAGGATATAAGCGATCTGAGAGATGGCGGCTTCGCATCACCGTGGCTGAAAACCACATGGCTTCGCCAGGATCACCATGGATCAGCCAAGGATCACCATTAGTTGCCCAGCCTGTTGGACCCCCCCTGCCCAGCCGCTCCGGGTGCCCGGCCAGGCAGTCCGATGCATGCTGTCGTTCCCCCAGCTACGCAAGAGTCGGCGCACCAAAGCCACGTTGCAACTGCGCAGGTTGCCACGGGCACTGTTCAGTGGCAAGGCCTGGGGGAGTATGGGATTGATTTATCTACCTAGTTGGGGATGATTTATCTACCTAGTTGGGGGTGAGTGATCTATCTACCTAGTTCTCATATATAGGTAGGTAATAGTAGCTGGGACTCACAAAGTAAAATACATGGCCTGTAGCTGTCATTAGCTACCCAGTCCATGACCCCAAAGTCCATCCTGTTTACCAAGAAACAAACGTTCTTGAGGGTACCATCAAGCAATGTGAAAAGGAGCGTCACAAACAAATCTCAAGAATCGGATGTTCCCTTCATTTTCTGCACTGATTGGCATTCGGACGCATGAGGAAATTCGATCATGGGTTGCTGCAGCATGGTACCCTCAACACCTCGAAATCTTCATAGTCTTTTGAGGAAGCTCCGATGCCGCTTAGGAAGTGCTCAAACAAGGGTGCAAAGGTTGCCTGAATTCTCCTCAAATTGATGTTGTACAATTACGACCAATGATGGGTTGGTTATGAGTTGACCATGTTTAACCATGATGATTCTATGATGTTTGGGAATGATCGCGAGCTTATTCTGCTTCAGCGAGGCTGCCACGGTCCTTTATCTTCTTTCGGTAAATCCCAACTGAAAATCCCCAAATGGAGATTGTTTTCAAGCAGAAACAAGTCCCAAGCAACGGTCCCGTAAGCCTTTGCAACCCTCACAGGTATGAGTCTGTCATGATGTTGAGTGCTGTAGCCCTGAGCATGCTGATAGGGCCAATAAACAACACCCTGTTGGTAGTTATGATCAACAGAAATAGCTATCTTCAACCATTGGTTGGTTGCAGTCTCCAACATAAATCGCGTCATGTGCCCTTTTTGCATAGCTAACAAGTTCTGCACTAGATTTGATATGTGGGTATGGACCAGATCAATAACAAAGATTCCAGAGATTGAGGTGAACCTTCCAGGTACATTTCTCTGATCTTCATGACAAAGGTAGCGGTTGTCTGACAGCAATACCACGCTCTTTGATCAAAACAGCCACTAACGGGATCATTGCAATATGGATGAGAACATAGTTGGATGTTGTCATCGGTGCTTGATCCCCACCGTGTTGCACCTCCACAGTGCGATCTTCAGGATTTGTTGCCAACGCGACCTGAGGCATCATTATCAGTGAAGAAATGATAAAAATGTCTGATGAAGATGTTATTTGTTTCTGTTTGATACATGATTGATGATCAGTAGTCGCTATATGCTTGCTATCATGACCGTCACGGTCTGATTAACAATGATTGATGCATGGTTCTGTGGGAGACCAATGACTCATGGTTGTTTAGCGATATGCCGCCTATGTAGAGCCTTGAGGGTTCCATATATGATGTACCTCCAGATGGGTGGATAGCTTGAAAATCATGGATGAAAATCATCCTCTAGAATCTAGAATAGTTACTAGTTGGCCCCTGGGTGGCTGTGAACGTTCGACAACGGATTTCCTATCGCTTCCCGAAGAGGAATGCCAATGTCTGGGGCAGGTTGGCACCACTGTTTTGTTCATGGAATTGCTTCCCGTTTTACATGAGGGTCAAAACCATTCCTGGCATCCCAAAAACAATCACGTGACCTGCGGCAAGGAACTGTATCCGCATGCTTCATAGATGGACCAAACCTTGCCCCGCTGATCAGCTGATCATGGTACCGGTGTTAACAATTATTATCTTGTGGGCTGTTGTTGGTTCTCATTCCCTGCAATTATATAACCGCTATTACCCGTTATTTTTGAGCATTGTCGAACGAAACTATTGACAGTTTTTTAAAAATGTTGACCATCCATATCAATCACTGTACTAATCAGCAGAAACCATCGTATACCACAAGTATGATACCCATGAATACACAGATATTTCAACAATATAATCAATGACATAGAATGATGGAGTCATATGCCATATCAAATCATATTGCTAAATGTGCTTGCTGGTTGTATACCCTATTCTTCGCAGCTAATTTTACGCAATTCACCATCAACTCACTCTTAAGAAACCATCAAAAGTAGATAACAGTAATTAGTCATGATTTAACCATTAGCCAGTGCCAAATCAGCAACCATCAAGTGACAGCAACACTTAAACTGATCACTCAGTGACGAATGGTTAACCGGCAATCGACCATTCTTCAATAGTGATAAACCATTTACAAACAGATCAACCACTCTCAACCATTCTTCACCGCAAACCAATGTGCACCACTCGTGAACTATCTATCCACCATGAGTAACCATTGTTAACCAGCAATGAATTCTTCACTTTTTCACCATGAATCAACCATGAGTTAACCATCAATAACCATACTTAATCTATTCACCGTAGAGAATCTTCAATAACTGCTGCAATCAACTTGAAGCCATGATGAGTCTGGTCATATCGCCATTGCCACAATATACCCATGATATACTCATTCATTATGATATACCATATCATCATATACCCATTCTTAAAAATCAAATATACCATATAATAAAATACCATATAATACCCATTGTCACATTATATACTCATTCATTATGATACCCATTGTCACAATATACTATATAATGAAATCATCCTGGTCAATCAATCTTCACCACTGTCCGTCGCTGGGACTCCAACAATCTCTTGGCCGAATCACCTGGGCCGCCTGGCAGGACCAGGGCCGGACGTGGTCCATGGGAGATCTGGATGGCTCACCACAAGTCACCAACTATTGATGAATGAGCGGATGGAAATGCTAATGGTTACAGCATCTTAATGAACAACAACCTAACTGATGGCAATTTCAATGCTAGTGGTTATCTTTCTATTAGTTATCAGTTCAATGCTAATAGTGATCTTGTTCAATACTGTTTATCTAGTGTTAACATAATGGAAATGTTCATGCTGATGGTGGTTATTCATAATAAACCCCAAATATTCATAATGCCAATGGTTTTTATTAGTATCATTTGACTCCTAATGCTTATTCTTGTTTCTATATCTTTGCTGGTGGTCAGTGGGCTGTGAACCCCCAGGCACTTACTAATGGTTATCACGATGAATCACAAATAAACCAGATTCATGGATAAACTGACGGTTGAGTAATATGGATCTACCATTATGATGCTTGCTCCAAAGAAAGCGGCCGAACCCCAGGTTTGCCTGCCAAAATGAGACACTGCAATTGAGGATCCAGGGTCAAGGTGGGTCAAGGTGGGTCAAGGTGGGTCAAGGTGGGTCAAGGTGGGTCAAGGCAAGGTGGTTCAAGGTGGGTCAAGGTGGTTCAAGGTGGGTCAAGGTGGTTCGGACAAGTTGCAAAAACACTGGCTACACGCGGTGATTTGTGATTCTCGTCTCCTAGTTTGCTCAAAATCAACGGCTCACAGTTATCTGAGCGTAGGGGAAGGCACACCGTGGCGGGCAAACACAGGGTATGCAGTGAACAACTGCCGAAAGTCTTGGAAAAGAATCGGAGCCACACAAGGTATGGACTCTCCGACTTGAAGTCTCAACATGAATAGCTTTGGTTCATGGTCAATGTTGGTTGACCGTCTTCACGCAGTTTTGGGTGGATTTCGGATGTTCATCAAGTGCGGGTAACAGAGCCACTCTTGTAGCGTTTTGCCCCTGCGACTGTTGTGGAACCCATCGACCAAAATCACCAACCTATCTCCCTCCTTGGGAGCAGAAGGGCCCTATGTTACAATGTGTGTGCCAGCTGACCAGTGATACTGGTTGAATAGAGGGGCGTAGCCACCAGTGAGGCTAGTCCAACAGCTAAAGCTGCAGCCTAGTTTGCAGGGAACTCCATTCTCGCCGTCAATTTTTGCTGATCCAATGGTTTGATTTGTGGCTTTTGTCATCTGTTGGTTACATCAGCTGATATCAAATCGTGTCATATCGTGTCACATCACGATATGCATATCTCTAGAGGTTTCGTGCTTGCATTCATGCATGAATTGGTTGTGATATGTTGTGATAGATTGATTATGTTGGCATGTGATGTCATAGGACACACTGTACACACCATTCATGTCTTGTCCAAGCTCTATCCGTTATTATAATCGGGAAACTTGGGCTGTTCATAAAAGAAATGTGTGGTTTCCACAAGAGCATGGATTTAGGGGATACATCAGTTTTGCATATGCATCATTTATGAAGAGGAGAAATATCTGAACGTCGATCGCAGATGGTTGCCATGTGTGACTTTGGTGACATCGGCTCTGTGTATAGGGGTATGTCACCGTGGGAAGCATGCTAAACTTTATCAGTTCCCTTCATTGATCCTAACTCTGGGTGGTGAGAGGGTCATGGTTATCCTTCAGCACGACATATCTTGCAAACCTGCGCCTCTCACAAATGAAGCGCTGCAACCTGTTATTTTGATAGGTGGGTTCTCAAAATAGGGGCCCCAACAAAACGCTTGGTCTATTACTACAAACGATTCATAATGACTCATAAACCGGAGGATCACTGGGGGGCGACCCTATGACTTGAGAAGCCACCATATGGTTGGTTGATCCCCCATAATTGCTGGTTATAATCCCCTATAATTGCGGATTATGACCACCATATGTTGGTTGATCCCCTGGAAATGATAGGAACTCTACCATCAGACCATCCCCAAAGGCTGCAGCAGGTTCTACCTGGACTCATGATCCAGTCTGCCATCTCATCGGTGAAGTCATCTGCGTGGCTGGAAGGCCACACGGCGACGGGGTGAGTTCTGGACCTGCGTTGATGAGAATACGTCACGTTACGTCCAGTTCCCAGCTATATCCAGGGAATGATTCGAGAAACCACCATTGAACGACACTGGTTGAACCATACGTTTGTTGCTAATTATCCCCCAGCGATTAACCCCAATGATGGGTGAAACCACTGCTATAATGATCCTGGTTGGGTCATTAACCATTATTAAACCACCATGTAACGGCGGTATTAACCATCATCATCCCTATTCAATGCCTATAGCAGTGGTATTGACCATGATTAACATGTATTCACGGTTAATCATGGTGGTTAATGATTTAGTGGTATTAGTGGTATCAACTATAGTGGTCAATCATTCTGAGTAATGATTTAGTGGTTTCTTAAAATAGGGAACCCCCAAAAATAGCTAGTTTATTACTATAAATGGTTGATAAACTGGATGATTTTGGGGTCCCCTATGGCTTGAGAAACCCCCATTTAGTGGTACTCACCCACTATAATCCCTACTCACCCCCTCGTACCCCGTGGATCCCCGCCGACTCCCCGAGAACCGTCGAGCATCCGCCACCGAGGTCGACCCCGCACCTCGCATGGCCAGGAGCTCGGCACAGCTGCGCGCAGCTTCGGGCACAGGACCTGAGCCAGAACCGAACGAAAGGTGAGGGAATGAAGGGTAAAGTAGGGATGATGATGGTTAATACATGTTAATCGTGGCTAATACCACTGCTATAGGTAAAATATTAATAAGTAATGGATGGTTTAATCAATATGAATCAATGTTAATTAAAATGTTGGATTGGTGCTGTTTCAATGGTCTAAATGGTAAATTGGCATAATATGAATGGTAAATGAATGGTGAATTGGCATAATATGAATGAATGGTGAATTGATGCTTGATCATGGTGAAATGAACCGAGGAATAATGGTAAATGAATGGTGAATGCATGTTTCATTCATGTGAATTGATTCTTAATTAATGGTGTTTATTGTGTTTTATTGTGGCATTGTGGTTTATAATTCATGGTTTAGAATGGTTTAGAGTTAAGAGTAGCTCATGGTGGATGAGAATGGTATATGATGGTTTACAGTGGCTAACAGTGGTTTGAGGCGAAGGAAAAAAGGAAGCACTGACCAGGGTCCATGATGTCGAATATGCTACAAAGTGTCCTTCCAACTCAGTGCAGAAGCCAAGCGCAACGGTCAGTCAACAATATGGCTCTGGGTCAATATTAACCATCCATAACAGGGGATCAGGACACATTGGACTGTTCTGGATAGTTAATATTATTGATAGTCAATATTGATAGTTAATATTGATAATTAACTATCAATAATATATAATAATCAACAACAATAGCCAAAACAATGGCCTGAATGATGGGGGAACCAGGGGCCCACAGCACTGGTGACGCATCTGCTGGTGGCAGCCCACGGTGGGTCCCTGGCACCATGGTCCGATGGAGAGATCACTTGCGCCCAGACCTGAGATGGCTTTGAAGATGCACTTGATATAGATGTATGGGTTTGATATAGATATATATATTATATATTATATTATATATATATATATATTTATTTATTTATTTATTTATTTATATTTATATTTGAATATACTGTAAATGTCATTCGTGTTTATGTCTAAATACATATGTATATATATATGTACGTGTATATGATGTTTGTGATATCTGCATAATGCAAGTGATATAAATACATATGTTCACATCATACATGTGGATTATCCGTCTAAACCTGCAAAAATAAACACTATATAATCACAATATGACCACTAGTCACTACTATTGTTCGGTATAGATTTAGATCATTGATATATCAGTAATGTTCACCACATACCCAGTAATGCTGCTCTATTGTTAAAAACATCAGTCCCTACATCAACGCATTGGAGGTACCTCATCTACATGCGTAGGCCAATTTAGTCGACTTCAGCTACCACAGGGACAACTTATTCACAAAAACATGGCACCAGTGCATGAAATTCCTTGGTGACACCATTCTAGTTTGACAGCATGCCCTCAAATGTTCCTTTCTTCATGACCAAACAACTACGAGTACTTGTTTCGACACCTCTTGGCCAAAAAAACTTTGTCAATTCACCTGCGGCAAAAAGAATTGATTAATGGTTCATTAATGGTTCATTACTAGTGGCTAACATTGGTTTATATATAATGATTCATAGAGGTTTTATACCGGTTCTTTTCCTCAAGAAATGTGGCTAACATCCATCATTGAGCTTGCGACTCTCGGATTTCTCCTCGTCACCCTCCACACTCTCTCCATCGCAACCCGCTGCAGTTGCACGACATGTCTGGAGGCGCGGCCGTAGATCCAGGCACTGGGGTTTGAAACAGATGGTTTTTTTTGAAATGATTTTTGTTGATTTGTTTGATTCGAATCTTTGTATGCTTTGTTCAGAAATGTGGGTTTCTCAAAATAGGGGACCCTCCAGTGATCATGCAGTTTATGAACCATTTATAGTGACAGTGGTAAACCATCTTTTGGGGGACCCGTATGTTGAGAAACTACCAAATAGAATGTACCTCTCACAGTTCCTCACCACAAAAAATGATCGTCTACCTACTGACATGATAGATTTAGTGTGATGGTTCAATCCAACGATAAAGCGCCAGGCACTGAATGTGTTTGACACAAAATTTGCATCGCAAATCAAGTTCCTGAGACACCACCAGATATGTGGATCCTCCGATCATTGATAGCCATGGTAACAACCACCATCGAAAGCAATGATGCTATTGTCACCATGGTATCAACCACCATCTTTCTGGGTACTTTCTGTTTCTGGAAGCCACAATCACTAACAAATCACATTGTACTATCCCAACAAATGACAAAGCTCCCAAACTCTACTTGAGTTGTTTTTCAATCGTCTGGCAAGAGGCGTCTATACACAAATACTGTCTTTATCATTTTATATTGAAACACCAACGATAGTCAACAAGCGGGTGTTGTAGTCAAGTCCATGTTTCTCAATATCCTTCTGAACACTGGAATACGACTGTGTTCAACGCATCATGTGCCTCAAAGTAATGGCTGCTGTCGTAGCGGAAGCAGAGGGTGCACTAATTGTGGGTAGCAGCTGAGTGTACAGAAAGGCAATGCCGCTGATGCTCTCCTGTTGGGAAGTTTAGGTGTAGCAATCAGACCCAAAAACGGAAATCTATGGATGTAGTCATTCTCAAATCTAGTGAGAACTAAGCTTCCAATCTTTGAGGATGGTGGGTATAAGTATGTGGTTGAACACTGGCAATCCTCAACAACCATCTAATAGAAGGACCGCTGACTGAAAAAGTTAGTGCTGGGTTTTGTTGGTTTATCGGCAGCTCCCCTAGTGACATGAAAAAACCAAGCTATTTCTTGATTTGGTTTATATATGTAATCAAAAGAAGCAAATGTCTGAACTTTCAGAGGATCATATTCCAAAAGGTATCCATCATGAATCACTATCAACCATGATCATTCTTCATTGACCATCATTTTAACCTTCATTTACCACCATCTAACCATCATTCTTACCATTCTTCACCATTATTTAACCACCATGTTTCACCACCATGTTTCACCACCATGCTGGTCACCACCATGCTGTTTCACCATTGAACAACCCATCACCCAGCTGACCCGGGCGCGGCTACCCCTTGCCTCCATAAGGTTGGCACCCTCCGACAGCAAGCTCCTGACCAACTGAATGTCCATGGGCCGATGCCTCGGATTCGCGACGAGATGAGCATCCAAAGGTTGGCGATGAGAGGAGGTTGGTGGTTGAGTCATGGTTTCATATGGTTAATAGTAAGGGAACCAGGGGTACGGGGTTTTGACCCACTGCCATATGGTAAAGGCTGTTACCAACAATGATCATTTCTACTAATATTTCTACCATCCAAAGAATACTGTTATCATCCAACCAGGTTCTTAGTGGTTTGCTAACGATTGCTACTAGTCTAGTTGCTAATGGGTTGGTAATGATTGCTGATGGTAAGATTGCTAATAATGATGGTGATCAATGATGATAGATATAATTGTAAGAAACAGCTAATAACTGTCGCCATTGCTAGTAATACGGGGTGTCAGTGATTGCCACTAGTGACTAGTAGAATTCTTAGAATACTAGGATTCCTGTCACGAGATGAGGATCAATCATTGATTTGGATAATTGCCAATAGCGCGTGCGACACGGAAGGATTGGGATAGGATCAGCACGCACCAGGAATTGCAAGCAACCAATAATGGAGATGATCACAAATATAGTTGGAAATATGCAGTCAACTAATAATGCCTGATTGCAAAAATGGTAACATCGTCGAATTGCTGGTGTCTCACGCCCTAGCGGTGCCCCCAGTTCTCATCCATTAATAGTCATCCAACCATAACTTTGGGCTATCTCTTGTGATTTGCGGGGTTCCTCCCGATACCACAGTCACACCTGAAGATCGCAGCCTGGGTGGTGATAGCTGCTAGCAACAGCCAGGATAACTGCTACAGTTGGCACCCAGCCACTTGTTGTGCATAAAACGGGTGGGTGACCGTAGTCTCGCATGCAGTATTGATATGTGTGTGTGGGCGTGGGTCTTACCGGTCGGAGCTGCTAATCATTGGCTGGTTTATGATCAACATGCTGAATTTGGAGTTGATTCATTTTGGGGGTTGCAGATTCTAAGACATGGCCATATAACCCTCCATTGTTGATATATGAAACTTGCTGATATCCCATAATGTAATATTCATCGTGACTAACCGTTTTTGTAGTAACAACAGCGAAATCGCATCATTACTAACCAGCATCAAAGCAATATCAACCTGCATTATCATTAATGAAGTCAAAGCATTATTGGCCAGCAGATACCAGCATGATCAAATGGTGGTTTCTCAAACTAGGGGTACCCCCAAATCATCCAGTTTAACCATTTGTAGTGACAAACCAACCATAGCTTTG
The DNA here is from genome assembly GCA_009767595.1 of Symbiodinium kawagutii. Lineage (NCBI taxonomy): Eukaryota > Dinophyceae > Suessiales > Symbiodiniaceae > Symbiodinium > Symbiodinium kawagutii. The sequence goes on from VSDK01014928.1 coordinate 458,369, forward strand.
GGGTCCCTTATTTTGAGAAACCACCAAATCATCCATCCATGTTTTCAACGATGAGCTGCCATAATGCATCCCCTTGTGACCCCACAGGATTTCAAGCCACCTCGAAGCGAGCAGTTCTTCCCGAAGCTGTTGGGTGATGGCTTCCTTGTTGGTTGCCTGGCGACTGCCGGCTTCGTGGGGCTGGTCATGGCTACAAGATCCAACAAGTTGGTTGGCGTTGCTGATCAAGGATGGTTTCCCTCACCATCAACGGCCCATTTGGCGGGTTCTCATAGTAAAGGACCTCAAAAAATGGATTGTTTATTACCTATTAAGGGTGAAGAAAGGATGATTTGGGGGTACCCCTATTTTGAGAAACACCTAATTGTCACCAGAAACATTTTTGGTGAAGCTGGTGGATAAGATTACTTGATGTGGTAACCACACAATTAGTCACCAGCACATAATTGGTTTGTAACCATGCAATGTTGGTTCTACATCATGGTGAAGCTGGTGGATGCAGCTCACCAACTGCTGGTCTAGTTCTTAGTGGTCAACAATATGGTTGGCATGTGGTCAAAATGCTGCTGAATAGTTTTAGTTCCTAATATCCACTAAATAGCAACAGCGTTGATGCCAGTTGTGCACGAAAATGGTAGATACTGACAAGACTGGTTCGGTTTCACCATGCATTGCATTGCTTCGTAAGTATTCGTGATATTTGGCAACCAAATGATATTGGATGATAGCGGATGATATAAGAGAAAATGATTGATGATATTGCTTGTACAAATACATGTTTAATACATGTACACTGGCGATGATAATACAGCTGAACCAGCTAATATCTGGATGATACAGCTCAGTTCATGGATAATGCCAGCTAGGCAATTCCCTCTGAGGATCACGAGCTACCATTTAGGAACCATGTTTCGTGTTTGCAATTCACGATGTTTGGGTGTGTGTGTGTGTGTCCATGTGTGTGTGTGTTGATACGGTATTCAAGTAAAAGACCATAATGAATTGCTGTGAAACTAGCAGCATAACCACTCATTGATAAAATATTGCAATGATAAGCCCAGGTTTAAAAGTTGATTCTCAAAATTGATACTGACGGCTTGAAATCCAGTCGCTGTCAAGGATACTGATTTTCGGGTCAAAGTTCACAATTTGGGCAACACGGCTGGCAATAAATGACGTATTAAATCCAGCCTTGAGACCCTTGTCAGGCATCCCATAGAAATGGCTGGATAGTAATCACAAAATAGCAAGGATTTCCTCTATACCACAGCATGTAAGCAAGTGACCTCAAACCAACCAACGAATCAATCACCACAACAAGCCATCTCCATGTCTGGTGATGTCTGGTGTCATTTGATGACTTCCGGTGATCATTTGCGACTCATGAGCAGTTCCCCCCGGGGAGCCCAATGGAGTGCCACTTGTGGACCGGCGCTGTGCGACATCCACAAGTCACCTCTACCACCCGTGTTGCTGTCGCTGGTAGCAACAGATCTCCGTTTAACCAGGTCATGTGGTACCCACTGATCGACCTACCAAGGTTGCAGCACTGCTCTATACCGCAGGGCCATGGATGAGGATGCTAAGCAACAAGAAATGGGGAGAGATGAAGATTCAACATCGACACTTCGTGCACACAGGAGAGGAGACTCAGAGGTAAAATCGGCTTCGAGGTAAAAAGGAAACACCTAGTGAGGGAGTACTGAATGTCCCGAACATATCAATGGCAAGCCAAAAGTCAAGGTGTATTGATCAAAAGTGTAGGTCTCGCTGTGCTGAAACGGCGGCTGAATGACTAAATCCCCAACCACATCCCAATTGTTGCAACAACATGAATTGTCCAACCTTGCTAATCAGGGAAACGCGAGAATGCACCAAAGAACATGATGGCCATGGTAGACGAACACGTAGTGCTTGAAAATTGTTCCCCACTTGGGGGCATCATGGTGGCCCCTGCTGCAACTCCTTCTTGCCCACCTCAAACCACTCATCTCCGAGAACTTGCCGCAGAAGTTGGTTGTAGCGCTTTTTCCGGTCTGGGCGCCAGCGAAGTGAGTGCCCTTCCCGTGGTTGAAAGATATCTGGTAGATGGGAAGTGCTTGGAATACCAGAGAAACACATCGAAACTCATGGTGGGTCACAAATGGTGTGCCTTGAAAACGCATGGTGAAACCTCTTCAAACAGCATCTTGAAACAAAGAAAAAGAGGCGATGACTTTGGAATTGATGGAAACTACGATTTGTGGAAGACCCTATGCCAAAACAGTCACCAACAGATGCATCATGATTATCTGCATATACACATGGTCTCGGGTCAATACCCTGTGCTTGTTGGGATGTTCATCCATCCTGTTTTGCATGGTTGCTTACGACTCGTGGCCATGCACAAAGAAACATCTCAACTGTTTCTGAAACACAAGTGTTTGAAACAAAGGGAAAAAAACATCGAAAAATTGGCCCTCAATTGTTTGAAACAAAAACACCCTTGAAAAAAAACCTGACAAAAATAGCCCTCCCGAGTTGTCCCCATCAAGTCCAATGGCGAGCTCGCCTTCGTCTTGTTGTCGCTGAAGGGCAATGAAGGGCAGTGTTCCAAGCACTTGGCTCAGTGCCACATTGGAGTCCTAGTGGGAGTCCAAACCAGCAGGTGGATCTCACAAGCTTGGGGAGGAGGTGAACAACCCTTGGATGCGATGTCCAAGTTGCTACTTTCAGCCAGCAAAGCAGTGCTTGTCATACCTTGAATTGTTTGGACATTTCCGTGGCTTCGTATGGTTCGCCACAGTGGCCCTATGCAAGTGCGTTCTCTCACTTGTTGAGTAGGTCTATCTGAGCAGTGGTAACCCAGGGTGGCATTCCTTCAGACTGGCCAAGGGCGACTTCCACAATGTGTTGTCATAGCCTCTGTTTCTCTGGGTTGTGTTCATAAATGTGCCCAAAAAACAGAAAGAAGCAGTAGTAGTAGACCCAAAAAATGTGATGTTTATCAATCAGGCAGCTGATTGTTGGGTCATAGTAGGCAACACACAAACAAATAATTACAAGCATTCTTTGTTGTTTTATATTGCTACTTGCTAATCATCTTCTTTTCATTGCTCGTTGTGGTTCCAGGGTCACTTCCAAACACCACTTTTGGGTCACTTCCAAACACTGCGATTTGGGGTCACTTCCAAACACCATTTAAGGGTCACTTAGAAACACCACTGTGCAAAAGGTTCCCACACACCTGTAGGTTTGGGGATTGGGGCAGGGGACAGGGGTGGGTTTAGGTCACTTACAAACACCACTGCACGAAGGGTTCCCAGGGACAAGGGGCTGGGGCGGGTTTGGGGGGGGGACATTGCGGTCACTTACACAAACAGTTGTTGGCAGGGTTCATACGCACCTGTAGGTTTGGGGACCGGGACAGGGGACTGGGTGGGTTTAGGGGGGGCCTTGCGGTAAATTACACACACAACGGTTGGCAAGGTTCCGACATATCTGTAGGTTTGGGGACCGGGACAGGGGACTGGTTTGGGATTAGACGAGTCGTAGTAATATTGTTTCCAATTGGATGGCGCAAACAATGACCCTGAAAAGCAATAGTTCAAACATGTGGACCCTGGCAAAACAAGAGTTCTGAAGCTTCCACAGGGATGAAATTTCCTCAATCTGGGACTCATGCATGCGCATGCCCAACCTACATCAAACACATGCTTGGGGCCATAATCAGCGCGTTTCGGAGCGACCCTTTTCAAGCGTTTTGAAGCGACACTTTCATGGCGTTCTGAAGCGACCCCCTTCCCCTCGTTGTCTTGTCAACAAAAAAATATTGAATGATGATCATCACAGAAACACACCACACACCAAATTTGGCAAATGATTGTTGAAAACAAATCATAAATCTGACCATCACGATCATCGCAAAACCATCCGAGCAGCCTGCAAAACCGAAAATTGAGCACAATCACAACCCGATTAGAAACCAGCAATGGTCAAGCCTCTATTTGGTCAATGATGGTTAAATGATGGTCATACAACGCGCTTTTCAACAAAGGGTAGCTTGGAAACTGCTGATCTACAAATCCTGAACCAGCATCATTGTCCATCAACCATCGCTCTAGTGCTGGTGACCACTTCGTAGGATAAAGCACTGTTGACCAGCAGCGTTTATCATGATCAAGAATTTCTGAAAGTATCATTGACCATGATTGACCATCACGAGCATCATTGAGTCATCATCAACCATCACCATTGACCATCATTGGTTGTTATCCTCTATGATTCAGGGAGCAAACCCCAGCATTCACCGGGTCGGTGATAGCAGTCCTCCAGGTCAAGTCCGAAGTTGATCCGGGCCTCAAAAAACTCGCGCGCGATTCGCGTGAACCGGAACCGGGATCGGAGCAGGAAACCCGGCGGAGGTGGAGAATCCCAGCAGCCAACAAGATGGAGAAGCTGAGGAGCCGTCTGCTAAGCCATTGATGGTGAAGACGGATGCTGAAGAACTGTCGACTTTTGGATCATTGGTGATTTGTGCTGGTCGAGACTAATGGATTGCTAATTATGGGTAGCAATAGCGGATAATAGCGAGCAACGGTTGATGTCTTTGTTAAGGGTCTATGGGTATATCCTAAATGGGGGAACCCCAAGAACAATCCTGTTTGCTGCATGGTAGAGAACTAGTGGATCATTTTGGGGATGGTCAGGGGGGACCCCCCCATTTGCAGATACAAGTTGTGTGAAAGCATGCAATACCGGTCAAATCAAGATGTTTACCTTGGAGACTGAGACACTTCTATCGACGATGGGGTTCCACCAAAATGTAGCCCCACCAATGCTGTACGAGGTTGCATTCCCACGTTCTTTGCCTGTACCTGTGTCTCCGGTTTTGGGATAGGCTACCAACGTTGTTGGAGCTTAACTTGGCGCTATGCTGCCAACAAATCAGCATCACAGCTGGTGCTGCAATGGCAGCAGATCAACCCATTCCCTGGAACCAGGCGGTGGGTATTCTGTGTCAACCAACGATATCCCTGCGGTGCTTGCTGTCATGCTTGGTATTTGAGGCCTACCTTGGTTACTGGTAGGTTGCCAACAACGGGAAAATGACCAAGAATAGTAATCAGCAGGAGAAAATAGCCCAGAATCCTAGTGATCATGTTAGATATCCATTTAAAAAACAACAATAATTGCTCACCAACAATGGCAAGGCAATAAGCAATTATCACAGAGATGTCAATCAGAGATGGCTGTGTCATCGCATGATTTACATCCAAATTGCACATGGCTTGCCCAAACAAATGAAGCTTGGAAATGCTTGGCTAGCACCCTAGGGATATATCCATCCCTCAAAATGTGTAAAGACCTATGTATATACTGTATGTGTATGTTTATGTCTTATGACAACCTATGTATACACAGTTGTACATATTTACGTGAATCTATTCAACTATATACAACAATCTAGATGCCAAATCAATATTCGAACACAAGTTCCTTCCTTCGGCACTCACATCCGTTCACAAGTTGGAACTTCGCGCGTGTCTAGGCCGCAGACAAAGAGCGGCATGGCCTTTTGGTTCATGCGGCATATGTGCGCCGAGATCAGGTCCTTTCGGCGGTGTGGAACTTGGATGATCATCCCTGGCAGTTCATTCATAGCTACGCAGTTCGAACCAGGGTCACAACCAACTTGACCAATTAGGATGATTGTCCACGAGCGGAAGAGTACGAATTTGAGTTTGCCAAAGAAAAGGATAAACCTGGGACAAACCAACGTGCTGTAGTGAATTTGGATTGAAGTCTTACATCTTTTTCCAGCTGTGAGAAATACCCCCAGTTCGGTAACTGTTGGTCAATAGCCCGACATTTCTTAGTACAGGAATACTTACAATAACTCGTAGCTATCCTAGTTCAGCCCAGAAATAAAAAACCTCTAAGGTTACATTCTAGAAATGATGGGAAAGGTCTTCAAATCCATCAGACACACTGCCAACGCTCCATCACAACCCAATGACCAATCATCATCAATCATCTATAAAATAACTATGATCATTGGGTCCCAGTCAGCAAAATAACCAATCAACTATGAATCCCAGTCAGCAAAAGCGTAACTGTGCACAATCTGCTTGCAAAGCTGACCTCCGAATGCGTCACCAAAGCAAGTCTGGAAAAATACAGCTTGCTGTACCTGTATCTTTTTACTGTATCACATCATCAAATTAGAATTGCATGGATGGTGGTATCAGCTCAATTACTGTCAGCATCATGAGATGGTGGTATATCTTAGAGTGCATCATACTGTATCACATCATCAATGTGATTTGTTTCACCATTCCGAACAGTTGGAGGATCACAACCATCACCGCTACCAGTTCCGGCCTGCATCGGTTTCCGCTCAGAAGTGGAGAGTTTCACCAATTCTTGCAGAGCTGCCTGCGGTTTCAATGGGGAACCCTGGGTCCCTTGTTTCGCGGTGGGTAGTCAACGGCTGCTGCTGGGTGATTGATGGTTGGTTGCTATGGTTAATGGTTGGTCAATGGTTGCTGATGGCCCATGGCCAAGTCATGGTCAGTTTATGGCTGATTTATGGTTGCTTGAATTTTGAATTTAAAAAAACACAGGTCAATTTCAAAAACCGACAACGGTGGGCATAGACCAGCAAGAATATGGTTTCATAATGGCTACGTCATCGTAGTTTGACCCCACACTGGAAAAACAAGAAAGTTCGTCTACTAGATTCTGGCACTGTTGGTGACATTTAAGTGTTTTTACATTCATAATCCCTAGCAAAACATGCAAAATATCCAAGGAACACAAGTACAATCTCCAAACAAAGTCATAATCTCTAAAAACAGTCATTAATCTCTCAAAAGAGTCATACAGTAATCTCTGAAAACATTCAAAATCTCTAAGAAAGCAGCCATAATCTCTGAAAAAATCCGAGTACCACAGCTTTCCCATGGAAAAACTCGATGCCCATCCTCCGTGGGCGGGCTCCACTTCAGCAAGCTTTCCACCGTGCGCAGGTTTCCGCTCTGGACCTGGGGCCCGGCGTGGCCCCGCCACCCTGGCGGCTCGTGCTCCCCTGCAAGTTTGGCAGCTTAGATTGACCATTAAAGGTCATTAGCCATGGTCATTGATGGTTAGATGATGGCTATATGATGGTTTTTGATGGTTATATGATGTTTTTGATGGTTATTCATGGTTATGAATGGTCATTAGCCATGGTTATTTGGTTGTTGATGTGTTTCTTCGTGGTAGTCAATGGTTATTAACCAGATAAGTTTAACCATTAATGGTTACTAATGATCATGGTCCTGGTTATTAATGCTTATTAATGGTTGCTGGTGATTTATCCTATTGCTAATGATTTATCCCTAACCTACAGATCATGGTTTAGCATGGTTACTATTGGTTATCAATGGTAACTAATGGTGAATTTGCAGATCATAGCTTTCGTAGCAGTCATGGTTATGAATGGTTTGCTAATGATCATTCCCATGCTTCGTGCTGTGCTCAGGTTGGTTGATGATCATCAGAAACGATTTAGAGCCAGCAACAACAGTAGGTTGTGGCCAAGAACAATAGGGTTATGCGTTGAGTTGCCATTCTCTTTCCCAAAAGACTCAAAACCTGAGAACATCATTGTCGATGGCGCGTCATCATCAATATAACGCAAAAAAACAGTGAAAGAACCTGCCCTAATACTTGGACATCAGCGATATATGGGTAACAATCAACCAAAACAAAATTGAAATGAAAGTGAAAAGAAAGTCCCAAATTGAAACGGTCATCTTGGCCACCAACCAGATCATCTGTACCGTGAGGGGCCATTCAACTAGACAAACGCAACAGAGGGTGGGTAGGATATGGGGCATGATCTAAGACTAGAGTAAGCAACAAGATCAAGCAGTGATTAGGGATAACAAGGAGTATACAATGAGTATATTGTGGAATGTTTGGCTGTGACATGCGCGCACACACACACACATATATCTAAACTTTCAGGATGCTGGGAAATTAGGCTAGGAAACAGACCACAGTTGCTTGTTGTCTACAATTCATCACCCCCTGATTGGGTTTGATCACTTGAACCAAGCATGCACCTACATGGGATGGTTGGAGTCAAAATTGTATGAAACACGATGAGTATGTCCGGAGATTCTCGCAACAATCATTTGTGGCCGGAATGTAATCCATACCATGTTCGGAAATGTCCAGTAAGCAACAACTTTGGATATGGATTGCCAACTGTGGGGGTCAATCTGATATCAGGACTGCTTGCAATCAAGACGATGCCGCAAAAGAAACTAATTTAGTCCCAGAGTACCATGGTTAGTTGTTATTAACCATTATTAATATTGACCATAATGGTTAGTAACCATAGTTAGTAACCATAATGGTAACCATGGTAACTAGCATTTGGTGAACGAACCCTCTTGGCAGCTCCTTGGCCCCCCCTCTAAAGGACCTTTGAAGGGCTAGCACTGGGTACCCCTGGCTCCTGGCCCCGCTCTCTCCCAAGCAAGAGCCAGCTAATTTAGAGAATATTCGATTTGGGGATACATCGTGAATCTATTCGAACAAGCCAAAAATCATGGTTGCTTCTGGTTTCCGCCCCTCACTTTCTCCAGCAACCCACAACATTCCAGAGAGGATCAAGGTTCAGGCACCTTGCTTCGGGCAAAAGATGACTTACTCTGAACTGGAGGTGATTCTATGCGCCATCCCCTAGGGAAAAAAAGAGAGCAGGCCTCTCCACCAATATCTGGTCCGCAAAATAAGCGGTTGCTCCTACCGTTGGAATTGTAAAAAACGGCCACACATCCACCAGAAAATCTGGGCGCTCGAGCTGCACAATGCAGGGGTATAGGCCTAAGCTGCTGAGTTCAAGTAGCATGGGGTGATCAAGTTGAACAAAGATCCGGGAAGTTTGTGAAGAGGAAGATTAAGCAAGTTGTGCTTGGAAAGCCTCAATACCACCATTAGTTGATCCATGCTCAGCCTGTAAACATTGGCCATGGAACCGCGTGGTCTGTACTGACCCGAAAATAAAGTCATGTCAATTTTCCCGTTCAATCTGCGACCTTCCCGGTTTCCCGGAAAAAATGCGCACATGTACAATTACATGGATCTACAGCAAGAAGAGAAGTGCATACATCGATGCAGACATGCAAGTGCTTGCCCATACCCGCATGCGTACTTAACTTGCGACTATGCCATGGCTCCACGAGGGATGAACAGCGCATCACTATCATTATCAGGCATTCGCTAGCATTGTGAACCATCATTGGCATTGCCACCATGTTTCAATCCTTGGAAACAACCAGGGTCTGCATCTGCGCTCCCCAGCACACTTGGAAGCTTCGACGGCCTTGAGATCAGGCATGATCAGGGCAACTCTACAGCATTCCGACCCTCCTGCAGTCCTTCCAACATGTGTCGTGCAGTGGGCTGAGAGGTTGATGTGCAGGTGGTTTCACGGCTGGAGTCGACCTTAAAACTGCTGCCAAGAAGCATAGCAGGCGTTGCCGCAGCTTCTTCGTTGGCTTCAGGCCTAGCACAAGCCCAAGCTGATGAGTTCTGCAGCACTTTTGATGATGAAAAACGATGATTTTACGATGGGAAAACGCCTCACGATGATTTTCTTTCAAGTCGATGCCCATCCCTTATCGGCTTCTACACCAGATCGGGCGACCACGAATGCATCCTGCTTTTTTGGATCTCAGAGCAAAAGAATACGATCCGTCGCGATCACACTCACAAGCTTCACAAAGACAACCAAAAGGCGTGGGAATGCCCAGGGGATGTAAGTCTTTTTCAGGCCATTGCGTTTTCTTCAAAGTGAGTTCGCCGGTAAGTCCAGGTAAAGCGTCTCAGGGAGGGCAGATGTACGGAGCATTTACAAGGCAGCACAATGCGTGCTTGCGCAGGAATCGATTGAGTATCAGCCCCAGGCTGAAAGGGGTGTCCCATCCACCATGTCCACTGGTGTCAGTCGGTGGGAGGCACGTCCGAAGTCCCGCACACCTTGTTCAAGAGCAATCACCAACCAACCTACCTACCAACCAAGCAACCAGTCATCCAGACATGCAAATATCCCAACCTAAGAATTTGGATGAATTTGGTGTCAGGTACTATTCCAATATTGGTATATCCATTGCTGGTGTACCACCAGAATTGTGGGTCGCCATGTTTGGATCATTGGGTGCCATCATTTGCATGAAAACTGGATATGGTGAAACACCGCATGAAATAGCCCTTGGCCATAAAGAAAACATGACGTATAACATGATGTAACCATATGGCAGTGGATCAAAACTCTGCAGTCCTGTTCTTCACATCCCAGAGATGACCAGAATAGTCAAGCTGTTTGGATGTTCACCTATCCATTGTTTGGATGGTTGGCCGTGACCCATTTCCCAGATCGGACGTTGACAGCCGCCAGCAACCATCAGCAACCATCAATATTGCCACCTCCGACTATCAGCAAACATCACTAACCATCAATATAGCCATCAGTGACAATCATTCAGCACCAACATTTTCAAACCGAACCATTCCTTGAAACGAACCAGCCACGTGTGAAAGTTCTGGCCTCGCCTGTCATTCCGCCAATGGTCCAGGATGCCTGGCCCAGCAGCGAGCGCTCGGACATGTCTTCTCCCCGCCGCTGACGTGGGGATTGGGTGTTACACATGTTGGGTACAGCCTTGCCCAGGAATCATCCCCAAATCAACGGGAATCGCTGCCTTTCTCGGGATGTTCACCCAGCACCCAGCACTTCAACCCTGGGTCCTCGGTATTCACCGTGGAAAAATGGCTGTAGATCGATACTTTGTTTACATCCCATACAGTCCCAAACTCGTCCAACTGTTGGTATCTTCATCTTTTTTCGCTTGCTTCATATTGACCCAGCATCTCAACCACCAAATCACCTGGAGAGATACCTCCCATCATGGGTGGATCCTCGTTGATGGGTCCCGTCACCTGGAGACATCACAGAACTCATCAGCGCAGGGCCTGCCATGTCCTCCAAAGCTTCTCGAAGCTCGGGTCTTGGCATCTGAGAGCTGCCTGGGATGTGCGCCTGGGGTCCTGGCCCAGCAATGATTACCCTGCAAGGTAGGCTATAACCCCTGTAACTACGTAAGCTTGGTGATCAGTTACAAAGTGGGGATGCACATCCAAGTGATGGATACTTGCGATGGTTCACTATGGTTAATGAATGGTTGATGAAGGGTTGATGAATAGTTGATTTGTGGCTGACTAGTGGCTGTTTCCTGGTTGATTGGTGGTTTATAGCTGTCAGTTATTGTAACTACCCACGACTCTTGGTTAATGAGAACCAAGAATCAACAACCAGCTGTGTATGACTGGGACCAAACCCTTGTATGCGCATGAGCATCGAAAAAATTCACAGAATCCGCGCCGTCGTTAAGATGTTCACCGGTCACCGATTCGTTGTATTTGGCATTGATCCATACAATGCCATAAACGTGCGTGTAGATGGGAGGCTTGAGGTGGGCATCTAGGCACGAGCCCCGAGCTGACGATGGCTAACCAAGGTCAGGTAGGTCAACAACGACTAGGGCAGAATGAAGGCCATGAAGCAGATCATCCTCACAGAACTCCTCCGTGGAAACCGCCAAGATTAATGGCTGTGGCAGCGGAAATATTGAATGATTCACGATAGGCAAAATTGAATGATAAATGTGTTCACTGGCTTCCGCTACTCCTGCCGTAAGGGTAAGAGCAGTTCATTCGCCTGAAATGAGCTAGCTTTGTCTGGCAATCAGCCTTGATTGTATCGAGGCGACTTTGCAGATGATTGTTCAAGATTGTCGTCGTCAAAATTAGTTATGGCTTTGACGCCCATCTTGAAAATCTAAACGCACTTTCAAACGAGTGCCTTCAGGGCTTTACAACCGTTGTATTCTCCGTTCGTGAATTAACCCTAGAAATTGCCATGGAAAGGTTGATCAATTACAGCTTTTTGACCCATGGAAATAGGAGGAAATAGATAGACATAGATGGACTATGGTAGATTTCCTATCTTTTCCAACCCTAGATTTCTACATTTCAACAGGTCGAAACCTGTTGTAAAATTGCTGATCCCGGGCTGCTGAGTTCGTTGCTGCTGGAAGCTTCACGGCCGGCTTGGCCTAGACACAGCTATGGTCAGCATGGGAAACCAACGAAAGGAAACCAGCATCAATCCATCGTCCTTCACCTTTCTTCAAGCCATGGCTACTCGTGATTTACCAGCACTCACCATCATCAATGACCATTTCTAGCCGTTCATCACCACTAAAAAGCACTAAAGAGGCAAGCCAGCTGCAAACCACTTGATCATCAAGCAAACAAACTTGCCGCATGTTTGGAGGGTGGCACCAAGTATGGACAGTCTCTTTATTGCCATCGCAAAGCGCCAAAATCAAAAAAGCCTTGCAGTGTTTGTCGCCAATTTTTGGCTATACTTGCATCCATTCGTAAATAAACATAGCAACGGCAAATCCTCTCAAACGCATGCACTTGCAAAATTGTGACCTGCCATTGTCAAATATGTTTGTTCGAGGGCTGTCAGCAGACAAACACGTGGATTTGCTACACCAGCCAACCGTGGGGTGCGACTTGTCCACAAAAGGCTCTATCTCAACAGTTCAAGAACAGTGGCTGAGAGTCGGTGAGAGGTGCAACAAGCCATGATGGACATAGCCAGAGCAAACCAACATGTCCTGAAGAGACAACAGCCGCACAAGCCATGCCTGATCCAGCAGAACGCTCCCACACCTGAACGATGATGAGCCACAGGAAACTGGGACAAGTCAGACAAGTCATGGTACTTCGATGTGCAGGGGGGGGTCATAACCATGGCTATAAACCCTAGAAAGTAGCTTCTAACACCTGGCTGCGGGTCAAAACCCTGTACCCCTCTTTCCCCCATCATTAACCACTGTTTTCCCTATAGTTTTGTTGGCCATTTGCCACCATTATTGGTTGGTTAACTGCTTGACCCATGGCCACCTATAGAAACCATGGCTTTCCCCGTGACGAGCCATGGGGATGCACAGCGCAGCGCCCGCCTCCTCGGAATCGTTGAGTCCGTCTCCCTGTCCGGTCCGAGTCGCCCGGTCCCATGTCGCTCGGTGGAGAATCATGGTGATGTGAAGGGTAAGATTGGATCAATACCGATTAACCACGCCCAGTTTAAGTGTAAATAGCTAGTGGTTAACCATGATTAACTATATGTAGCTTGTGATTAACCATGATTAACTATAAATAGCTTGTAAGTAATCATGATCAACTATACATAGCTTGTGATTAACCATGATTAACTATAAATAGCTTGTAAGTAATCATGATTAACTATAAATAGCTTGTGAGTAATCATGATTAACTATCAATAGCTTGTGATTAATCATGTTGAACTATAAATAGCTAGTGATTAACCATGATTAATTCTAAATGGCTTGTGATTAACCATGATTGATAACTAATATTTGGATCCCCCATATGTCAGTGCCCTGTCTCAGCGCTGAGTTGGCCGACTGGCTGAGTTACTTACCTTGCAGATGTGGACCACGCCGGAGGATCCGTGGCCTACGACACCATGTCTCCCCAATGAACGTAGAGCCCTCAGGATGAAGCATCTGCCTTTGTTGTCAAAGACTTCCCCTGGGCCCCAACCTTTGCGAAGCGATCTTCACCTGGTCTTTGGTCTATTTTCACATTGCTTTTTGTTTTTGTGGGTGATAAGTTATAAGTGATATGCAACCACCATTTTTACTGCGACTTATTGCTTACAGTACTTGCCACCACCCAACAAACCAACCAATTCTAGGTCAATGCAACCGGATCAAGCCAGGTACAACTGCTGACCCGTGGCAGCACCTTTTTTGGCCGGCTTGGGGCGCGATTCCTGTGGACGAGCCGTGGATGGATGTGTCTCCCAACAAATGATGGTATCCCCGCATACCCTCAACCTCTTGTGATCAATGTTCAGATAATATAAGGGGAGAAGATAGTGGATGGCCATTCCGCATGTATACTCTTCAGATACCAGGTCGTCCAGAGCACGTCGAGAAGAACATGGCCGTCCAAAGGGAAAATGGCAGCTGAGGATACCTTGCAGCTTGGCTCTCTGACATCATCTCCGCATTGTGCTAAGGCCCAAAAGTGTAGCAGTTCTTACGAAAGGATACACCCCCTCATTATTAACGAATCATTCATAAACGTCATAAACCAACAGGATGTGTCAGGTATACACGAGCCCTTGCGTTGGTCGTGGAGCATGCATGAAGGCATGGTGGTCACCATGGTCAGATCACCGTGCATCCTTTCCACTACATGGAGATAGCTCATACTACCGCCCTGTGCCCAAGAATTTCCAAAACGTTGTGGCCTGCGGGGAAACCAATCCTGTTACGGATATATGTCGCATCCGTGCTGGTGATTGCTGTGATTTGCAACGATGATTGCTACATAGCTCCACTTAGGGCCCCCAAGTACAAAAACAGTAGATCTGAGCAGGGCAAAGTCATGCACCAAAACTGGTGGTAAGACCAACGCAAAAGAATTATCGCCAAGAGATGGTGGCAAGACCTACGACCTAGTGCCAATGCTTCGACCTCACGACCAAGTAACAATCGTTAAACCGTTGATCAAACTTACTGATGATCTATTGTTGATCAAACTTAATGGTTGGAGTAACAATCAAGTAGATCAAACTTTTGCTGAATCTCCATTGATCTCCCCAAGCACTGAAACCGGTGAGACCAATCTCTCCCAATGTGTCGCCCTGTACTTCCATCTGCGATCCTCCTGTTGATTGCTGCGAGCAGATCCTGCGATCCAGCACGAAGGGGCTGTGCTTGCCCGCATGTGTGGTATATCTGTACGATTGTGTAAATACATGACTACATATACATATATGTATATTTGACGGTAGATGTACCTATGATGTGTATATGGACATGTGTATGTATATGTTTGCAGGCGTGGTATAATATCTGATGAATCTTGATGAACAAAACATTCAGCAGAAATAGAAGAGGACTTGCCAACTCTCACATGGTGGTAACTGTTGGGTGACATGAAATGATGAAATAGCGCTGAGCATAGTTTTTGCAGATGCTACTCAGTAATTTGGAGGAGATTTAGAGGAGAACACTCGCCAGCAATGATCAATAGGCGAGACTCATCAATGTAGGCGAGACTCATCAATGCCAATCATACTTCACTGGTATTCAGCCAAGCAAAAAGTGCCTAAACTAAATCCAAAGCATTGAGATCGTCATGGACAAAAGCGTTGCGCTTCTTTTCTCATACTTCTTTTCTCAGCACGATGCCCGAGAAATTGATTAATCTGTGCATACACACACGTAGACATACATACAAACTGAATGTGCATAATAGAGATTGGGCCTTTCCTGGCTTGAGACAAACCACCACTCTCCCGGCGACTGTTTCTGCATATGAAGACCTCGGGGGGATGCCTTCAGGCATCTCAACAAGATCAATAAAAACTGGTTGAGTAATGTAGCAGGTGCTCCCCCCATGATGAACCTCCAATGAAATGGTAAACCAGTGAAACAACGCATGCCAATCCTGAATCTTGATAGTCAACCCAGCAGTTTTGACCAAACCTAGGACTCCCCCTGCAAAGCAGGTAGTGATCAAAGAAAGTTTAAATTTAGTTAACCAAGAGCGAAACTTACGTGTTACGGAGATTTGAGATCCATCACATAACAACTCAACACATCAAATCCATCGCACAACAATTGGACACATCAAATACATCACACAACAATTTAACACACCAAATACATCACATAACAATTTAACACATCAAATACATCACACAACAGTTTAACACATCAAATACATCACACAACAATTTAGCACATCAAATACATCGCACAACAGTTTAGCACATCAAATACATCACACAACAGTTTAACACATCAAATACATCACACAACAGTTTAACACATCAAATACATCACACAACAGTTTAACACATCAAATACATCACACAACAATTTAACACATCAAATACATCACACAACAATTTAGCACATCAAATACATCACACAACAGTTTAACACATCAAATACATCACACAACAGTTTAACAAAACAGTTCAACAAAACAGTTTAACACATGAAATACATCACACAACAGTTTAACACATCAAATAGGACTTTGTGTGGCAGGCGTGGCATTTAGAAAATGTTTTGCAGCATACGGAAAAGTTAGCTTCCGAATCGGACGGGTGCGACACGGTCTCGGTTTGCTTCCGTTTGGTTCCGGTTTGCTTCCGGTTGGCTCGGGCTCGTCTCGTGTGACTGTCCACGAAAAATGGACATCTCGAAGTTGGCATGTTGACTTTGCGTGACATGCTTGGTATTTTGTGCATCTGGAGTTGTTCTGGGATGGTTTTTCGCTATGGCAGGGCTGTGACAGGTCACGTTGGAGACGTGTGGGTTCGTGACTTTGTGTGACAGGCATGGCACTTTGGGCATGTTGATGTTCCTGCAAACTGAAAAGTGGAGGAAGTCTCACACAAAATGCGTTTGGGAGTTGGATGGATCAGGAAACCTTTTGTTGCAATGTGTTGCGGTTGCTGCTTGTTGTTTGCTTTGTTTTTGTTAAACCCGTTGGTGTTGGTGTTGTTGTTGGTGTTGTTGTGGTTGTTGTTTTTTCAGTGATGGTGACAATTTTATTACTGTGTGGCTACTGTACGTTCTGTTGGTCGTGCTGTAGGTATACTCCAAAACTTGGATACATGAGAGAAAAGAAGCTGACTTCAGGACACGGCCTAAAACTGTCATGTTGCTTCCAATGATCATGCGACAATCGAGTGGCAGTGTTTGCGAGGTTTTCTTTTTGATCCATTGTTTACTATTGCTTACTAGTGTTTTACCAGTCGGTCTGTGTGCACCAATGTTTGATCCAGTTCCTCCTGTTGTAGCGGCACTGATACGCTTGCGACCGGCTTCTCGGATTCTTTGATGCATTTTGTTTCCGCTACAAAATTCTCAATTGTTGTTTTTTGATGACCACGTGATTCTTCGACATGTCCTGCAAGATTCTGATATTCTCCTTGCATGGGTGTTCTGTTTCTGTCCAGTCTGTGATCTTGATTTTGTTTTTGGCCCAAGCTTCCACTGATGCTACTGTACTGGATACACTCGGTCTGTGATCGTCATCCTCATCATCATCATCATCATCATCATCATCATCATCATCATCATCGTCATCATCATCATCATCACCACCATCACCATCAGCATCATCATCATCATCATCATCACCATCATCATCATCATCATCATCACCATCATCATCATCATCATCATCATCATCATCCATCAATCATCAATCATCAATCATCATCATCATTGCCGTCATCATCATCATCATCCATCAATCATCAATCATCAATCATCAATCATCAATCATCAAGCATCATCATCATCACCATCGTCATCATCATCATCATCATCATCATCATCATTTCCAAAGTCATCATCATCATCATCATCATCATCATCATCATCATCATCATCATCATCATCATCATCATCATCAATCATCATCATCACCATCGTCGTCATCATCATCATCATCATCATCATCATCATCATCATCATCATCATCATCATCAATCATCATCATCACCATCATCATCATCATCATCATCATCATCATCATCATCATTTCCAAAGTCATCATCATCATCATCATCATCATCATCATCATCATCATCATCATCATCATCATCAATCATCATCATCACCATCATCATCATCATCATCATCATCATCATCATCATCATCATTCATGTCCTGAACGTGTTTTCTCGCATGCTTGCCTCCTTCCTTGTGATGACCTTTGGCGTGGGCAGGCCTCTTGCCGCAACATCCTATAGGCACAAATGTGTTCTCTACAGGCCTCTCTAAGTTTGGAAACTACCGCCCACACCTTGTACTACTTGTACCATTGCTGGTTGTGCAACCCCCAGAGCCCGTGGCACCTTCGCCCCTGGTATCGGCTCGTCGATTTCTGGCTTCTCCTGGCGGCTTGTTTGAAGAAAACATCGCTAATTAGCCTGGCAAATCTGGGATACAAGGCCATGTGGCCATGGCCCTGCTATGGCTATGTACCTTGGCAGCTTAATGGGAGATGCTTTCTGCGCAGATGGCACCGTTGTGGTCATCGACCATGTCACTCCTTCCGAACTTCCTCACTATGGTAAGGCTGCTACCAATGAGTTCCCTGCCATCCATGGCCCATGCTACCATTTCTGGTGCTCCTGTGCTCCCGAACTACTTCTTGGGCACCAATAGCATCACCATCATCACAGCCGCCAGTTCGGTGTCCCCATGCTGCACGGTGCCTCTTCCGAGCCCTCGCTGAAAGCTGTGTCCTGGGGCGTGTGGGAAGACCTGCGTTCCTTCGTTTAGCCCGGTGGTCGTTCATGACTCATACGGTTGCTCATTTGTTCGTGTTCTTATTCACCGGAGAGTCTGTACTTCTTCAATGTCATCGAGTCATTGATTCATGCCATGTGCTCCCTCGGTTTCATATCGCAAGCTATCCACTCATTTGATGTTCATGTGATGGTTTCTCAAAATAGGGGTACCCCCAAATCATCGAATATTTACCATTTACAGTAATACACCAACAAATATTCTTGGGGTTAAAGTTCCATTATTTCAAGAAACCTCCATGTTCATTTCATGCTTCCCACATGACAACACCTATCTCCGGTCAAAGGGGCAGCCGGACCATCAACGTATCTGGAAGACCAGGCGGCTGGCCACCGCGTCTACGGCTCATCTATCAAGCGAACAAGCAACGACCAACGAAGTTCGTTGGTGGTTTATAATGGCTAATAACTGGTGCCAGTGGTTAGTAATGACTGCGGCAAATAACTGTTCATTACCACCTATTCTAGGGCTATTGTTGGTGAATGATGCTAAATAACTTTTTTTTGCTGTTAATCATTGAGCAACTAGCCGGCCAACTAACAAACGAACTACAATGATACAATCAAGCAACCGTCTATAGTGGGTCATAGGCAAACTAATCAACAATGGCACAACCAACGGGGAATGCAAGTTCCAATTATTGTCTCAACTGAGCAAGGGACCACTTGTTCCCCATTGAGATTGTGAATCTTCCTGTCAGCTCGGTACCGTCTCCCACACAGCCACAACCACAATCTTTTGGAGCCACTGTGTGTGTTGGTCTGGGGAAGACACTAGCTGCCTTGCAATGTCAGTCGCGCGGTCGCGCCATATTTGGATGGTGATTTACTTTGTTAACTCCACTTGCGTATGAGGTTAGCAACCATCCAGCCAAGCAACCAAGCCTTCAACCAACCAGCCAACCAAGCAACCAAGTAACCAACTAACCAACCAGATGTTGTCGATTGACCATAACAACAAGTTGGCATTACATACCTCAACCATCAACCAGTGCTGGCTTCAGCAACAGCTTGTCATTTGTCGCCTCCCGTCGACGTCGAAGGTTCATGATCCCAGATGCAAGGTTCCTGTGGCTTAGCCGGACAATGGACCATCAAGCGCATTTATGACCAATGGTTAACCACGGTTGATGCTGAAACACCATCCACCCGCAGATGGTTCGTTGACTATCACTCACCATCACCATGATAAAACGTCATTTGACCTTCATCCAATGAGTTATTAAGTGTATGTTGGCGAATCCTTGTGCGTTCTCACAATTTTTGGGATTGTACAAAGTCACAAAAACTGAAGCATCCGCAGGGGAAATGGTCTCGCCCCCTGTTCTTGAACACCTGCACAGCGAAGTCACTGCCCATCCATCCATCTATCTATCTATCTATCTGTCTTTCTATCTATCTATCTATCTGTCTTTCTATCTATCTGTCTTTCTATCTATCTATCTGTCTATCTATCTATCTATCTGTCTATCTATCTGTCTTTCTATCTATCTATCTGTCTATCTATCTATCTATCTGTCTATCTATCTATCCATCTATCTCCATCTTTCCGTCTATCCGTCTATCGGTCTATCCGTCTATCGGTCTATCGGTATCTGTCTATCTTTCGTTCTTATCTGTCTATCTGTTTCTCTCCCTCTCTGTCTATCTGTCTATCTGTCTACTGTATCGGTCTATTTATCTTTCTTATCTGTCTATCTGTCTATCTGTTTATCTGTCTATCTATCTGTCTTTCTGTCTGTCTGTCTGTCTATCTGTCTGTCTATCTGTCTGTGTGTCTATCTATCTGTCTACCATATCTGTCTATCTATCTATCTATCTGTCTGTAAATCTTCTGTATCTGTCCATCCACCTATCTGTCTACTGTATCTGTCTATCTATGCTTCTTATGTCGCTCTATCTATCTACCTGTCTATCTGTCTGTCTATCTGTCTATCTGTCCATCTGTCTATCTTTCTGTCTGTCTATCTATCTCTTTGCTGCAGTTAAAGACCATGCACTCCTCGTGTTGAATGAGATGAGTTCAGTTGTCAAAAGCCAACCGTCTTGTGAACATGCTGGGTATGCCCCAAATATTATCAAAGAAGTCAAGTCAATTTTGGCGACAATCCAGGCTGTGGGCGTAGCCCTGTGGTCCCATGAGAGTTGTAGCAGAGACCTGTCAACAGCCAGGGACCCGACGTTCTGGGAGCAAACGGCCTGCATGGAGTGGAACCATGATTGACTCACAAAGGCGGGTCACTTGCTGAGCATGGCGGGTGGTTGTTTCTTTAGTTTCCTGTCCATCAAAATTCCATACATTATCTACAGGTTATACCATGAATGTACCATGGATATACCATGGATATCAATGGATTATCCAAAATTCCATTGAGATACCATGCTTTCTCCATAGATGGCGTGGCAAACACAACAAGCCTCCCAAATAGAACTCCAACCACCCTCACTGCGTTGACCCAGCCCCAATGAAGGAAACATGCCTGGTGAATTTAAACAAATTGAAGATGTTTCGCAGGGCTAACCGACAAGATGTGCAATATGGACGGGATGACTCAAAAATTGGCGCTACAAAGCATTGTAAGCAGTTCGAACTCCCCCATCTGTGAAGCATTTCGTTGACGAAAAACCAGATGCGCCCTCCGCCCCTCCCGTTGCCTCGAACTCACGGGTGGAGGGGGCACTGCACGACCCCGCACATTCAAGGCGTGGTTCAGGGCAGCGCTCCGGCGACGTTGAAGAGTCCTGTCACCCGACTGGGACAAGGGCCACCAGCGCATTGGTGGATGGAAAATGGGGAATAATGTTTACGAGTGGTTACTAGTGGTTACTATACAGTGGTTGCTATATATATATATATACATATAGTGGTTGCTATATAGTGGTTACCAATTATTCATTGCTAGTGGTTACTAGTGGTTATTAGTGGTTGCCAATCATTACTAGTGGTTACCAATCATTAATCATGACTAGTGGTTAATAGTGGTGGATAGTTAATCGTGGTCAATAAAGCCTCATTAATAGTGGTCAATAGTTCAATCTGTTCTCTCTCTCTCTTCTCTTCTCTTCTCTTCTCTTCTCTTCTCTTCTCTTCTCTTCTCTCTTCTCTCTCTCTCTGTGTCTTCTCTCCTCCTCTCTCCAAATACATGATTTTTTGTGCTATATATTTTTTTCTTGAATAGGTCTTGGCGTCTGCGCGCTTTAACCCGCCATACATCATACTTCTCCTAGCTATGGAGATTCATCGCGGAGCATCCACGCATAGATCATTGCTGGTTTATATAACTCCTGTTCTGGGGTTGGCCACTGACTTGGAGAGGGAGTACAGCCCCAGTGAAGGCTTAGAAGACTTCGGATCCAGAGCAACTTACTGGGGCTGGTGACAGCTGAAAGAATATGCATGGGGAATGGAGATGGTAAACGGAGAAGCCAAAAGGAAGGAAAATGTGTTGATTTAACGCTGGCAACAAATAGATACAGTGAAATCATCAAACGTTTTGTTGCCATTGTAAGCCAGTATCAGGTTGGAACACCAGAATGCTTGAAACATGAACACCGTTGGCCTGTGATATCAACATTTAGACAACAAAATGCATCAATCCATACTCCATATACCGAAAAGTCCTCAATGAGTTCTTTAAGTGAGTAACAATCATGAGTTGTAAGGAAACCAAGTTACAGAAATGCATGGATACACATAGAATTGAAACAATCCATTCAAGTACATTTAAGAAATCAACTGTTCACCCCATCTAAATGTGTTCACAATATACAATATCCAACGGATTTCTCGCATAGAGAAATTGAACCATTCAACAAATCCATTGAACAATTACCAGTAGTGCCGCACAAGGCGGTGGCGGAAGTTTCCAAGATAGGAGCACTATAGGAGTGTGCAGTTGTGGTTGCGACGATTGATTGTCCGAGGGATCCGAGAACTGAACATCACTTGGGCCTGACTTCCTACCAATGTGAGCATCGATCTGGCCACTTGACTGGCAGCCTATCTGTCTAGCTATCTTTCTATCAGTGGATCAGTTTTCTTTCTGTCTGTCTGACTGTCTATCTATCTATCTATCTGATGATCTATTCGTTTATCTATCTGCCTATGTACTTGTCTTTCTATCTACCTCACTATCTATCTCGTCATCTTTCTGTCTATGTATCTATCTATCTACCTGTCCATCTATCTATTTATCTATCTGCCTATCTATCTATCTGTCTATCTATCTACCGAAGTATTTGTCTGATCATCTATGTGTCCATCTGTCTATCTTTCTGTCTATCTACCTGACTATCTATCTACTTTTCTATCTGACTCTCGTTTCGTCTACCTATCTGTCTATCTATCGACCCATCTAGCCATCTGAATCTGGCTATCCAATTGTCTGTCTATTCCATCTATCTATTCTAGCTATTCTATCTATCTATCTATCTATCTATCTATCCATCTTTCTATCCATCTATTCATCCATCGATGCATCTATGTATCTGACTATCCATCTAGCCACCCATCGATCTGACTATCGACTTGTCGATCTATCTGGCTACCTCTTTGTCTAGCCATCTTTCGTCTATCTATTCATTTACCTTCCAAATGTGCTTCGATCATGAAGTGTTTTGCATCTAGGTGTTTGGCCACTTTTGATAATTGGACCTTGCAAAGGTGTTCCGATCATCAAGTGTTTTGCTACTTTTGACCTGCAAATGTGCTTGGCGCGCAAGCGTTGTGCACATTTTGGCCACATAAATCACGAAAAGTGACGCGAAACGCAAGTGTTTTCCTACTTTTGTCTCCTGTGTTCAAAAAGTGTCAAAACGTGCTGTGTTTTGACACATTTGCTTCAAAATGTGCTTCTCGCCCTGGCCGCGTGCACTTTTTCGGACATGCAACTTTCAAAACTTGTTAAAAACCACGAGTAAAAGTGCTCCGAGCATGCAGTGCTTTTACGATTTTGACTTCCAAATGTGCTTCGCGCCTAGGTTTTTTCACGATTTTGCAAGTTGCAACTTCCAAAAGTGCTCCGAAGCTGACATGTTTTTACGATTTTGACTTCCAAATGTGCTTCGCGCCTAGGTTTTTTCACGGTTTTGCAAGTTGCAACTTCCAAAAGTGCTCCGGAGCTGACATGCTTTTACGATTTTGACTTCCAAATGTGCTTCGCGCCTAGGTTTTTTAACAATTTTTGCACACACCTTCCGCCACAGTGGTCCACACCCGCCGCTTTAGCGAGGTACCCTTCTGGACCCTCATGATGCACAAAACCTTGCAAAACACAGCATTTCGCGACTTTCCTAACATTTTGGCGCACTCGCACTCTCATCTTTCTCACATCTCTTCTTTCTCACATCTGCATAGGCGATCTACCCTAGCTGAGTTGTCCATATTGTCGGAAGTTAGACTTCTAAACTTCCTTCGACAATATACAATATCCAACGGATTTCTCTAAACAATATGGCAGTGGGTCAAAACCCCGTACCCCTGGTTCCCCATCATTAAGCATTGTTTCCCCTAGCAAATTGTTGGTGGAAATCCCCCATGAACGTTGGTTGATTCATATTGACCCATGGCTATATATAGCTGCTATATCCCCTATAGTTGCTAGTTGTATCTCCTATTATTTGGTTGGTCATTATAAGCCACCAACTGAACAAATCCATTCAAATATATTTTAGAAATCAACTGAACAATTGAACAAATCCATTGTCAAATTTCAGAGAGAGAAATCGCTTCCCATCGGAGCCTCTTCGCCGAGGCATCGGCTTCAGAGGACTGCGAGCAACGACGCATCCCGGTGGCCCCACCGCTGAGACTGGCAGCTGCTGCTAGTGTTTCAAGCTCAAGGAAGTAGGTTATAACAATAGGCAACCAGATTAGTTCAACCAACTACTTCAACCAATAATCACTGCTGGTAGTTTGAGTTGCTGTCAAACTTCCGGCTTTAGTTCAACAGGTCTGGTTCAACCAGATAGTTCATAGCCGTAACCAAGCATAAGTTGGTACTTATGGAGCGGTTCAAGCTCAACCAATGCCCTTCTGTTTCAGAGCCGCCTCATCATCCGATAGCTCAAAGCCCTGCGATGGTTTCGACGGTGTGCCCTCGGAGGCAGGGAGTTGACCGTTGGAAAACCGTGCAGAGATAGACATAGATTGTGATCTTTATATGTGTATGCATGTGATCTATAAATTATGCAGTATAGATACTTATATACAGCATGTATGTATATGTGTGTAAACATATATACATGTACATTTCTGCATATTTATGCATATCTAATAAAGATATCTATATACGCAAATGCAAAATATGTCTGTATATATATATATATACGTATCTCTGTGTGTGTGCGTGCATGTGTCTCTGTATGCTCTTGTACATGTGCAATGATTACATGACTACCACTAAGAATGGCACAACGTGGACATGGATAGAAGATGGTGTAAACCTAAAGGCAAGAATAGATGAAGACCCATAATCCACAGATACATGTATTCTGCTGCTCCTGATTGGAGGGACGTCATAAACCTAGCACTTGGGGAGGATCCAATCCAGTGATTAGTGGCTTAGCTCGAAACTTCTTCGAGGTCCAGCTCCGAGACCCAGACCGAAGGGTGCAAGTAGCAGTTCAGGCCTCAGCAATTCGCACCGAGATTGCACCGCTTCGTCCGCCTTGGTCAGCCTTAGTCAGCCTACCCTTGAGACATGGCTATCTTCGCTCCGAAATCTGCGACGTTTCTTGAGCCTCATGTCGGTGAACCACGGTTAACAACCCTCCCAGGCCATTATCATTGATCATCATCGGACAGAATCGGACGTCATAAAGCGTCACTGAGCATCTTTGACCACAACTATCAAACATCATCCATCATCACTAGCTGTTAACAAAGATGCTACAGTAATCATCATGAATCATCATCAATCATCAAACATCATCAATCATCATGATATTGAACATCACTCAACAGTCCTTAACCAACTCCAAAATCGCCCCATGGCTTCGCCAAAACGACCAGCTTGGCAGCATTGCAAACCATCATTGTTAGCTGGAATAATATGGTTTCGTATGGAATCATTTGCTACCTGATCTATGATACCTGTATGATTGGTTGCAACCATAAGGGTGTCCTATTTGATCTTATGATACCATCAGTAAAGGAGCTTATCACCCCTATACAGCTTGTAAACCGTATAAGGTAGCCTGTAGCCCCTATGAGTTAGCTTATAACCCCTAGGAACCAGGGTTAGTGACCACTGGCTAGGGTGTCCCATGGTATCATTAGCAACCCAAATCTTTGTTGAGTTTCCGGGCACAGGTCAAAGTCACAGGCCTTGGTGTTCAGGCCAGAGTGGTAAACGGATGGATGATGTATCTTTACCACTGGGCATGTACATATCTATATACAGATGTATAGATATGTATGCAGATTTCCATATACACATTAATATGTATCTATATATATATATAGATGTGTGCATTTGTTTATACCATATATTTACCAGGTATAATTTTCCATATGGGGAGAAGTACTATAGTTGCATATACATGCAGGTATGGTGCAGGTGTTCAGTAACAAAGATACATATTATGGTTAACTATGTTATTTTTAGTGAGTGTGGTAAACAACAGTGTCGTCACGCTGTCTATGATGCACGCCGCCAACAATAGGAATGCGACCGCCAGCAATTGGAATGAACCACCAAAAAAAACAGAATTGCAACAATGGCTTGTGTGGCATTCTGCTGCTTACTAGCATCTTTGCCCACTGGGTCAAGAGTGAACTCCCATGATTCTTCCACGGGACCATATGACCGAAAGGGCTTCAAACCGTGTTTTTCAGAAACAGCTGAGCGTGACATGCTGGTAAATAGCAGCGGCCGTGTGAAATGACAAAATATTTTTGATATGATCAACTAAAGGTACAAATTATATGGTACTATCTATCTACTATATATATATATAGATACCAAGGTGCTAGGTATGTTTATTGATGATCAACCTATGTAGGTATTCTATATAACCTAACATATCTAGAACCGATTTATATGTTTTTTAATATCACCCGCATATAGTGATATGGTTATTCATATATGTGCTAATTATATGGTACTATATATCTACTATATAGATACACAGGTACTTTACACATTAAATCAAAATATCTAGCAATCTAGCCCCCCCAGTTCCCCTGTCATGAACCCATTGTTTTCCCTCTTATTGTTGGTGATTTTCCCCCAAGAAAGTTGGTTGATTCAAGCCTTGCCCCAACTCGCCATGTACAGCTGGTATATCCCCTATAGTTGCTAGTTGTATCGCCTATTAACCATTAATCAGCTATTATTGTTAGCTAAGATTGACCCATAGCCATATAACCATTAGTTGACCACCATTAGTTCCCTACTATTAACCACTACCCAGCTATTATTGTTAGATCACCACTTAACCATTAACCAGCTAGTTAACCACCATCATTAAGCATTAACCAGCTATCAACCATTATAATGGTTGATAAACTAGCTAGTTAACCACCATTAGTTGGTTGCTCCAAAACCCCAACTCGCCATGTGCTGCTTCACTCCATCTCCGGCGTCGTCGCTGGGCCTTCGCACGTCGCAGCGGAAACGTGCCGAGCTGCGGCTTCCATGCTGAGCAGCGGCGCGCCACGTGCCGTGCCCGCGACGCGGGGGTTGGATGGCCCGGGATGCGCACGGCGCCCAACGTGGCAGGGATCATATGCGTGATGATGTTGGTTAGTAAAGGTTGATGATGATCAATACTTGTTTATAGCGCTCAGTGATGGTTAGTAGTGATGGTTAGTTAGTAATTGTTGATGATGATGCTCAATGATGTTCAACCTCGTTGCTGATGGTTTGTAATGACTAGAAATGGTTCATGACGGTTGCCAAATCTCAGTGCTTAGTCATGAACAATGTTGAATAGTCCTTACTTAACAATGATATGGTATATCATGATCACTGATGTTCAAAAACACGTAATAACAGCTAACAAATGTGATCCCTGATAGTAACCCTCCCTGCCGCAAATCAAAAATATTGGATTTCCTCCTACACCAGGGTTTTACAGTCGTCATGTTTTGAATGTGCCTGACCTGTCGTTGCACGGCGATCTTCAGGCGTTAAGCTTAATGGCTTAATGCTCAGTTTCTGGTAACACAGGCCACTTCACTCAGGAGGCGGGGAAGAACACGCAAGAATAGAATTCCTCTCCACGTAAATCTTGCCAGGGTGGTGTGCAGTCTCGAGCTGTGTCTCACTCTCTGGCTATCAGAAACAAAATGCTGTGTCTCACTCTCCTGATATCAGAAAGGAGATGGAACAACGTCAATTCCTCGTTCACAGTTGTCAACCAATATTGGTGGCTTTAAGTTTTCAATCATTCTCAACCGCCATCATCATTGGGTGGTTTCTCAAAATAGGGCTACCCCAACTCCTCCTTCATAAACCACTAGCAATAATGCACCAACCAGTTGAGGGGCACACCTACTTCGAGAAACTTCCATTGACCCATTGTTTGCCAACAAAGCTCTACGATGCAATGGGTGTTGCTATCCATCACAGCTATGCCCAAAACTCTCATGTTGATCGCACAGTCCCAGTGACTTGGCGGGTTTCTCGGGAGAAAATTCCAGGAAATCATAGCTTTTTGAGTTGGACCATGATACTTGATATATGTGCGTATACATACATACATACATACATACATACATACATACATACATACATACATACATACATTACATCAGACATACATACATAACATACATAACATACATACATACATAACATACATACATAACATACATACATTACATACATACATTACATACATTACATACATTACATACATTACATACATTACATATATTACATACATTACATACATTACATACATTACATACATTACATAACATAACATAACATAACATAACATAACATAACATTACATTACATTACATTACATTACATTACATTACATTACATTACATTACATTACATTACATTACATTACATTACATTACATTACATTACATTACATTACATTACATTACATTACATTACATTACATTACATTACATTACATTACATTACATTACATTACATTACATTACATTACATTACATTACATTACATTACATTACATTACATTACATTACATTACATTACATTACATTACATTACATTACATTACATTACATTACATTACATTACATTACATTACATTACATTACATTACATTACATTACATTACATTACATTACATTACATTACATTACATTACATTACATTACATTACATTACATTACATTACATTACATTACATTACATTACATTACATTACATTACATTACATTACATTACATTACATTACATTACATTACATTACATTACATTACATTACATTACATTACATTACATTACATTACATTACATTACATTACATTACATTACATTACATTACATTACATTACATTACATTACATTACATTACATTACATTACATTACATTACATTACATTACATTACATTACATTACATTACATTACATTACATTACATTACATTACATTACATTACATTACATTACATTACATTACATTACATTACATTACATTACATTACATTACATTACATTACATTACATTACATTACATTACATTACATTACATTACATTACATTACATTACATTACATTACATTACATTACATATACATACATACATACATACATACATACATACATATATTTGTGCCTTTACCTATTTACTTATTTACTTAAATCTAGATAGAATCAATTATAAACATATAAATACATATACATACACATATACATGTTCAGATCGGATTGCATCATATTGCTTGGCGTTGATCACGGTTCCTGATCATGGTTGATACTTGATTGTTGCAGGGCAAAATAACCAGCCAGAACATTCAGGCTATTTTTCGGGCCAAATTGCTGACGTTGGGGCCACACACAACCCTCAACCGTGGGAGATTCTGGGCCCAACATCACTAGGCTCCGCCCTAGGCTCACCTCGCCCTCCTGACATCCGTCGCAAACCCAGCCGTTGAGTTCTTTCATTCTCCTGGCTGTTGAGCAGCCAATGGAGGTGGCGAAATTGTAGTTAGTTGACTAGTAATGAGCTAGTTGATGGTAATGAACTGGTGACTCCAACTGTTGATAGCAATGCTGAACGATCATTGACTAACAATTAGTTAATAACCATCATTGATGATGGTTACTATGAGCCAATTGGAGCTTTATTCACCACAATGGAGCTGGTTAACCATCATTAACTAATGATTAGTTGATAGTGGTTAATAGTGGCTGCGCACACTTGGTCCCTGCCCTTCAATGGTTAATCGCAGCTAATTGTGGTTGATAGTGGTCAAAAGCCGCCAACAGCCAACTGACGGTGAAGAAATGGTAAATGATGGTTGTGCACTGGTCAGCGATGCACCCCCAGTCGAGCGAAGGGCACACCAAGTCAAAAAACACCTAGTGTGCTTAATAGAAGAAGATGTAAGTACTCAATGCTGACAGTCTTAGGCACACCGAGACTACCCCATATGGCAGTGGGTCAAAACCCCGTACCCCTGGTTCCCCTATCATTAACCATTGTTTTCCCTAGCAAATTGTTGGTGGTTATCCCCCATCATTTGGTTGACTATTGTTGACCCATAGCCATATATAGCTGGTATATCCACTATAGTTGCTAGCTGTATCCCCTATTATTAACCATTAACCAGCTATTGTTGTTAGTTAATATTGACCCATAGCCATATGACCATTAGTTGACCACCATTAGTTCCCTACTATTAACCACTACCCAGCTATTATTCTTAGTTCACCACTTAACCATTAACCAATGGTGCTTATGAGGGAACCAGTACCACCTGGGTTCATGTTTTCCCTTTCAATCGATCACAAACAAACCTGACACCTGCAGTTCCACCTGTTATAGAGAAATCATGTGCCAAACGAATCTCACGTCTAATTTGCATTACGCTTCACCAGAAGAAGGGCAAATCTTAATTAATCTGACCTGGCAAATTCGATGGATCTCCCTGCTACAGATGAGTCGTGTCACGGTAGAATGCCTGGGCATGACTGTGAGACTATGCTGCGCGAACCAGCTATTATATGTCAACCAGCTATTAACCATAATAATGGTTGATATACCAGCTACTTAACCACCACTAGTTGGTTGATATTGACCCATAGCCATATGTCAACCAGGGACCAGGGACCCGAGGGCAACCTGCTGGTCCAAGCTCACCCTTTCGCTCGCTCGCTCGCGCGCCTGGACTGCGGGTCCCAAGCAGACCACGGCTCCAGGCGATGACCCGCAGCGCAAGTTCCCAGGTTGACCTCGCTGCTGGTCACGCGACCTTTGGTTGTTCATGGGTGAAAATCATGACGTACATGCAAACATATATATATAAAAATATCTATATATATTTACATATATACACTATGTATAGATATATATATATATACATACACAAATTCTATACAGATATTTACAGTATATAAACAGTGTAGTATTTATTTCATCTATATATATTTACATATATACACTATGTATAGATATATATATATATATATGTATGCAACATAAATATTATTCAGTATCCCTCTAAGCTTGAACTTGTGAAACCTATGCCTATGGTTGTGCATTCAAGCCAATAGCAGTTGTAGCATCTGAAATGGGACCTTGACAACCTTCGCACGGTGTGTGAGCTGCATCATGGTCTATCGATGCATTCAAGACCTCCATTGTGTTGCTTCTTCTATTGCTTCCAGGTTCAGCCTGGAATCATTGGTTCAACTTGTTCAAGGAATTGAGCCTGGCCAATGATAAACGGAATTAATGTAAACCAATGATTAAACGAAGATGGAGAAGCTACGATATCTGAATCTTAGCATTGGAAGATTAGGTTGCCACAGATTGCCTATGACTTGAGCACCAGAGACCATACAAAATTCATAAGTTGGGCTGGAAACCCATCCGGTTTCAAGGCAAATTGCACGTGGACCCACGGGGAGGATACTGCGCTGCGGCCTTTGGCATCCCGACCCCGGGAGCTCTTGTGGCTCTTCCGTGCAGCCCAGCCTCACAGACTGGTACCCCCCAGTTAGTTTACTTAAGGTGTAACTCGGGTAACTACCAGTTTAGACAGATATATATATATACGTATACTGAATGGTGGGTTGTAAACCAACTTATAACCAAAGGCGTACCACTCTGTATACTACAACCTTCATCGCTTTGGTCACACAGATTTCGCCACTTTTGATTTGTGTATCTGGGTCAAGCCTCCTCCTTATAAAGACACGTAGGCAATCTACCAATCTGTGCGCGGAGCATGCAGCCGTTGCGAAAACGAAGTTTTTGCATACAAGGCACGGTCCTTACCTTGTGTACCTTCTGTTTTGTTGCTAAATTATTGGAGCCGCCAGACTTTGTTTCCAGGCTTTGAGCGTTACACAACTTGGGGGGGAAAACAGAGTTTCGAGAAATCAAGGTATAGAACTGTGTGTTCCCCATTTCTTTCTGCACAGAATGGAGGTTGGCTCACCCAAGACTGAACACATCAAGCTTCAGCCACAACCTTCCCCGAAGGCGTGCCTCATCCGAACTCCTGGGCAGCTACAGAGTTGCCCTCCACTTGAGAGTTGTGAGTGAAAGCTGTTGGTTTTGGGCACGGCAACGATTCCCCTGGCTCCAACAAGACCTGACACCACCAGTCGTCCTCCGAGTCTTTGGGTCTGGAGCCATCACCAAGAGTTCGATGATCTCGGCGCGAAGAATGGCAAGATCAACCCTCTCGTCACATATCTTTCGTCCATCAACCAACCCACTTGTCTTCCCGGAGAGCCCAGCCCAGTCCATCAACCAAGCATTCCAAATATTGGGGGAAAAAAACTCAAAACACCGACTTGTTGTAGTTGAACCATTCTTGTTGCTTATCATCTCGTACCACCAACCAGATTCATAAGTTGATTCTCAAATGGTTGCAGCTGAGGAAAATGCCAACAGATGGACATCTTCTGGGGACTGAGGTGATGTGACGCGGTCGCAAGTTGAAGCATTTCAGTTCTAAGGTTAGATCCACATTCATGAAACACCCCTCCCTCCATCAAAAATAGGGGCTTATCAAGATGATCCCTTCCTATTCTCTATAAATCACATAGTAAAACGGGTGAATGTGTGGGTCACTTTGCAGAACTGAGAAAACAGGTTTCTGGAGGGCCATCCTGAGCGGTTGCCATGACGTGCAATGAATTTC
Organism: Symbiodinium kawagutii; assembly: GCA_009767595.1. Taxonomy (NCBI): domain Eukaryota; class Dinophyceae; order Suessiales; family Symbiodiniaceae; genus Symbiodinium; species Symbiodinium kawagutii. The sequence continues at coordinate 491,158 of VSDK01014928.1, forward strand.
AACTCCTGTACTGCACCCGGCCATGACCTCCTACAGCTTATTACAGCTTCACCCAATAAATTTCTATCATTTCCCCGTACCTGCTCTGTTATGCTGATGGAAATGCATGCACTCTGGACACTTGATCACCGCATATACTTTTGCAATCTTGTGTCAAAGAATGAAAATGATGCAAATCTTGACATGCCTGCCTGCGTGAAAAAATGGGGTGCATGTAGATTACTGTAAATACGAGTAAGTACTTGCAAATAATATGGCCTTTGGTCAATACTCTGTAGTGGTAGTGAACATCTCAAAAATCAGCAAAACCAGCTTGCTGGGATGTACAGTCTATTGATGTTCTTGACCGATCATCAACCCTTCCGATATATATTTCTATATCTTTGAATATATACGGGATTCTCAGCATACGGGGGGCAAAAATCACCTATTGATAATCTACAAGAAGCTATTTGGGGATGATTTGGGGGCTCTTATTTTGAGAACCCCCCATGTGTATGTATATATATATATATATATATTCACAAACGATTTTCTACATAATGATATATTTTCTATGTTTACATACGTAGACGTATATACATACATATCCACATTATTTCTATTTGTAAAAGGTATACATGTATCATGCGCCCATGTCTTCAACTCAGTTTCAGACCTTCTGGTTTTGCAACGCTGGATTCATGCAAGCCAACTCCAAGGCTGTTCGGCTCCTGCAGGCTGTGAGAAAGCCAAGGATTCGGAACATGTTGATGGAAATTTATTGCTGGAAAACCTGACGGAAGTTTATTGCTGGGAAAACTAATGGCAGTTTGTTAATTGAAGTTTATTGCTGGAAAAACTGATGGAAGCTTATTGATGGAAGTTTATTGCTAGAAAAACTAATGGCAGTTTGTTGATTGAAGTTTATTGCTGGAAAAACTGATGAGTCTGGATGGATCGAGAAACTGATGTTGATGAGTATTGATGGATTCAGAAACTTATGTTCATGAGATGGATGTACAGTATAAGGATGAGTACTCATGGATATGCATTGCTTCCATGACGTTTAATTGATGTGGAGTGCTTCTAGTCATGAGTTTTTTAATTGATTTTCATGCTCCTATGGCAGTGGGTCAAAACCCCGTACCCCTGGTTGCCCTATCATTTACCATTGTTTTCCTTATTATTGGTTGGTCAATATCCCCCATTATTGGCTGGTTAAATTGACCCATTGCCCTATTGACAACGACACCCAAACAACCTCGGAGATCCAAAAGAAAAGCAATTTCCTCAGCTCGACCCTGCATTTGATCCTTAGATGCTCACAGGAGTTGTTCGGGCCCATGTTGCTGCTGCCTGAGCTGCAGCCACGGTTGCTGCTGGTAGCCCAGTCAGCCCCTGGATTCGACAAGCCCTCCGAATGTTGGTCAAGTCTAGGATAACCTTGGGATACCTTGGGTGCACCAGCGATTGGCTTAGACCCTTCTGAGCCAACCTCATGCGCGTCATATTCCCTAGCATGTAATTCCTGGAAGCTCCAAGTAACTGACATGAGCCACCTCCAGTTGCTCAACCATCATTAACACCATCAAACATTACTAGTTATTGATTGATAGGCTATTGAATGTTAATTGACCGTTATATAATGCGAAAGCATTATGGACCCTGACTTTTATAACTATCAAGCATTGCCAGCCATCACCATGACATATCATAACCATTATTGACGATTGCGTAAGCATTAATCAACCCATATGAACTGGTCATTTCGAATTAGTTGACCATCAAGTAACCATTGCCAACATAATATCCGTGATTCTAACGCCTAGATCAACTAAATCTATTGCTAAAAACCTCCGTGTCAATTTTTGGTCTAACCTAGTTGGCCATGTATTATTGATATGTACCATAGTTAGTCTTCCTGACAATGACATCACCAATTCATATATATTGTATACAATAACCATTGCTGAAACGAACCATCATAATATGAATGATTCTACTTCCAAACAATGTAACACAATCATTGAATTCAAGCTCCTGGCCTCGCTCCCCTTGGCCCCTTGCGGCCACAACGGGTGCCCCTGGCGGCGCTCCCGAGCTTCCCGGCGAACGCTCTCATCGTCATCATCCTCGAAGTCCTCGTCGACAGTGCCGTGGCCGTTGTCGTCCCGGTCCTGCCGGAGGCGTGACCAAGGAACCATGGCAGCACCATGGCAGAACCATGGCAGAACCATGGCAGAACCCTGGGAGGAAGCTGAAACTCCCAAGGTACTATGGCCGGATGATGATTAGGTGGAAGATCACCAAGTGGCTTGGAACAACGTAGAAGAAGCAGATTTCCAGTAGCTTCGGTTGCTACACAGTTTTCATGGCCAGTCCACATGACAATGATCAACCAGGGACAACCAGGAACCCATCAAATCGTGAAGAGTTGTCCATCATGACTGGGCACCACGCGGAATGCGGAACATTGGTTGGCCCAGTCGGTGCCCGTCATAATGCTTTACCATGATTGTGAACATGTGTCATTTGAATGAATGTGCTTGATATAATAGACAAGCATAGCACGACTCATGATGTGTCATCTGAATGAATATGCTTGATAATAGATAAGCGTAACACTGCGTAGATGTTCATATCTATTCATCATGGTCAAATATCACTGCTTGTCTCGGTTACTCTCTACTTGCGTACCCACCTATGGAGGAAAGGACTGCCACTAATCTTTCATCCAAGGCAACATGGCTCACAGCTTGTCGATCTTCTGCCATCGTTTCAGTCCAAATAGTGGTCAAATGACCAAATCCAATAGGTAATGTTGGTTACTAATCTGATAGATCTAATCCTGGCCATCAGGCTCCGGGTATATATGGGTGTCTCTCAAAATACGGGTACCCCCAAATTATCCATTGTCAACCATTTATAGTAATAATAAACCAACCATCGTAGGGGTCCTCTTGAGAAATAGCCATGTAATATGTGCACATATATATCTATGTATATATGTATGAAAAGAAATTTATATATATATATACATATATTTATATATTTGTATATATTTATGTATGTTGTGATACGTACATTTACATATACATACATACATATATATATATATATATACATCTAATGAATCATAGTACGGCAATATCACTCCAAGGCCTGATCCATCTTCCATGCTTGGACCTGTTAGATCCTGCATGACGCTGCCCACCTGCCAAGTCCACTCGGTGCCACAAACGCAGCGAATCTGCGTGCAGCCGTCGGACCGCATGGTCGGAACCTACGGCTGCGTGGTGGTCCCAGGCTGCGTGGTGCTGGAGAAACCAATCTCCAACCAGACGCTGGTTTCTTGGACTCAAAATAGGGGTAATAAATGTTTTTTTGGGTAATAAATATCATCCCTAAAAGTAATTCTATTATTTTCTTGGTACCCCAGCTGGTAATAAATATCATCCCTAAAACAGGGGTACCCCCAAAAAATAGCTGTTTCTCAAGTCATAGGGGTACCCCAAAATCATTCTTTTTTTGATATCATTTATGGTAATAAACCCACCATTCTTGGGGTCCCTGCTGGCAGGACTGCGAATGATCGGGGATGAGTCAATCACTTTCACTTGATCAATCTATGCCTTGATGATGCACTCACGGCCATGGGTCAGAATGATAAGTGTAAAAGTCGCTTGATCAAACGGTTTTCTAGTATATACACCGCCGCGTTTCAGACTTGCTGCCAGGGCTAACCTTTAAGAGACCTTCCCAATCATTCGAGCGGCCCCAGAAAACATTTCCGCCATTCTATCCCATCACATGATTGATTGATAATTGAAACTGGTTGATGGGTGCAACCCAACAATAGCTCATAGGCATGCCCTACCTGCTGGGTAGTGGACAATAAAAGCTCGCAGCCAGTACTCTTGATAGCATGTCTGCTCCAAATGGCACCCAATCCACCTGGCAATTTGGACAGTGCTGTGCTTCTCTGCCGGTCTCTTGACGTTGTCGCTCCTGGTTGAAAGCAGGAAGAAGGGACAGGGAAGATTGGGAAGGTCTTACCAGTCAATAACTTGCTCAGATGTCTCTTGAACGAAGCGAGCACATCATGTATACACACATGATTAATATGTTAAATACATACATACATATATATATATACACACACACATTCATAATCATTCATACACGTCTGTAAAGTCTGTAAAGTATGGTCTTTACTGGTACCATTTGGGATCTAGATCTGAACAAGACGAACCTCACACGTCCCGTTCGCCTCACAGGTGATGTGCTGGTGCCAACCGCGCACCTGCACGGTTGGAGTTTCGCGGTTCGAACAGTGTGCAATGGCAGAGGGTGGATACATGGTCAAGACGAGTGGTTCATCCATGGCTACTAGGTGGTTCATCTACGGTCAGTAAAGCTTAATCGGTATTATCAGTAATTAATACTTGTTGATAGTGGTTCATGGTTATGGATGGTTATAGTAATCATGGTCAACCACAGCTAATGATGGAAAACTTCATGGTTGGCAGGGCCGACGATGCGGTAGCAAACCTCATGCCCTGGTGTTCACATGGGAACCATCTGGATTTGATTGGCTCTCGACCTGATTCTTGGGTTACCCTTTGCTGCTTCGGGATTCTCAACGCATCCGGGATGCTGTCGTCAATCGTGTAGG
>VSDK01014928.1:495824-514429 GCA_009767595.1 Symbiodinium kawagutii
GTCAATCGTGGAGGGTCATACCCAAGAAGTCGATGATAGTATGAACTTGCCAGTAATGAGTACTCCAACCGCAAATCAAAAGTGATGACCCCGCCGGTGGAATGTCCGGGGAAATTCCTCAACACGACAGGAAAAGGGCGAAAAAGAGAAAGGTTGGTTGATCGTTAATCATCGTTGATGATGCTTCAAAAGTGTGCTGATGAGAGAGGATCATGGCCAGCAATGTTTACCCAGAGATCCCAGTGCTTCATGACTACAGTTACTGCTGGGTACTGGGTCATGAAGTAACCAACAAGTCTTGTGCACACAAACGGGGCTGGCCACAAGTTCACCGGACAGCAGGTTACTGTCCAAATCTTTGGACAAATAAAATCAATTGAAGCCAAATAGGAATCTATGGCATCGGATGCCCATTGAAAAGGGGTCTCGATCGTCATTTTTGGGATGAAATCTTAGAGAACCTCGCGCTGGTTGTACGAATCTACGACTTTGGATACGTACCCTTTCCAGGAACTTGGGATATGGCAGTACTACCTACTTGTAGAATCTACATGCGAAGTCTAGCTCGACGTCCGCCGGGATCCCTCCGCTGAAGCTTAGTCTATTGAAGTGGATCGTAGACAGTTTGTTGTATAGATTACAAATAATCTCTTCGAACAAACGCCCTTCGGAAATTGTTGTTTCGGGAAAAGACCTCTCGATGCATCCATGTAGTCTGGTTTCCTGGTGTATCCCTGTCGTATTGTCCTTGGTCAATCTTGGTCATATGGGTCACCCTGATCACTGAAAACCCAGGACCAGTCCCTCGTCGAACTCTTGGGATGTGCTACCCATGGCTGACCCAGTCCACCATCTCAAAAGCTCCAGGAGCTTCAGGAGCGCCCAGAGATCCCGGAAGGGAAGGGCGATGCCTTGCACTTGAAGCACACGGCAGCACTGCAACATGAGGTGCGAACCTGGCGACGTCGCAGGAAGGACCCCCCCAAGCATATGGTGGTTTCTCAAGCCAGCTTGGGAACCCCCAAAATGCTTGATTTATTGTTATAAATGACTGGGGGGTACCCTATAAATGCTTGGTTTATTTTGAGAAATGACTATTTGATCCTATTTGAGGATTGGAGGGTACCCCTATTCTGAGAAACACCCGCCCATATCCAAGTGGTCTTGTTTTGGCCAAACCTGTACGTCAATGTTCGGGCTACACCATTTATGGTCACCCCCCGATTCAGCAACGTGACATCCTGACCATCATAAACCAGCCATAGTTCACGGGTAAAACAGAATTGGGGATGCTTTACACTTGCTCTCCCATCAAGTGGGGCTTGCTGGTTTCATCGCAAAGAAGCGAGTCAAGTAGATTTCGAAGAAAAAAAAAGATCCGAGTGCCCGAAACTGCCCCAAGCACATCTCTGCAATCCACCAACAGGGATGAACTGCGCAGTCCCTGTCCTTGGGATACATTCGTAGCCAGGCCAATTGAGCCGCTACACGTCTTTCCGGGTCCTCCCCAGTGGCAAGAGCAAGCCCCCGACCAATCACTGCGTCAGATACAGTGCGTTTAGGCCAACTACTTGCTCATGACACCCTCAGCTGTCGCATGCTAACCAGCTACCATGGGTGAGTGACTGAACTAACTGGAGCGTGCGATGGGAACCACAAAAATGGCTCCATTCCAAGTGATTCTCACCGCCACCAAGTTTTTGAAGAGGCAGACCAAGACAGTTTTCATATTCCATGTGGCTGATTATTCCTGCCGCACATCACTATAACTATCCGTTCATCAGCTATCAATGGATACTCATACTTGCAAATGCATACATATGTACATAAAACGCATATAAATATACATATATCATATAATGTATCATTGTATATGTACATTTATACATGTCTTGTTTCCATATGTGGCTATGGGTCAAAACCCTCAGTCCCCCTGGTTCCCATCATTAACCATTGTTTTCCCTATAGTTTTGTTGGTTATTATTACTGCTTAATATTGAATTATTGTTGGGTCAAAAACCATTGGTTTCCCTTATAATTGTTGGTCATTATCCCCCATTAGTTGGTTGGTTAATATTGACCCATAGCCATATATAGCTGGTATATCCCCGATAGTTGCTAGTTGTATCCAGACCCACAGCCATATATCCACTACTATTGCTGGATACTCTCCCCTATTATTAACCATGAACCTGCTACTATTAACCATTGGTCATCATAGCCATATGTCAAATTGGCGGTTGGTCACCACAGAAGATCCACAGATTGACCCAACCTCGATGCACGCAGGCACGCGCGTGCGCGCCGCGCGTCGCAGGCTCCGGCTGGGCCGAGCGCCCTTGCCCGGTGGCCAGGCCTGGCGGAAGTGCCGGTCTAAAGCTATTGAGATATAGATATTGATATATATATATATATATATACAATATTGATAATATTTATAGACATATATTTATAAATGTATTTATTTATTCATTTATATTGATATTTATATTTATATTTATTTGTTTGTTTGTTTATTTATTTGTTTGTTTATTTATTTATTTATTCATTTAAATACATATTTACTTATTTATTCATATATAGGTATATATCGATCTATTTAATTAGTTAGTTATGAGCTATTGTACCAAGCTCAAAACTATACTAGATGAACAAAGTCATTGATAATTAATTAAGCTATATTAAACAACTGCTACTAACAACTGCTACTAACAACTGCTATTGTTGTAGTTGAAAGTGCACTTACCAAGATCAATAAGCCAACTACATAAGCCAAGTACTGGATAGTTGAAAGCTATATGATTAAAAAGATTTTTATATACTATACTTTATAAAAGTTGACAATAGCAAAAACAAGTATGAGTTGAAAGCAATTGATCTTGGTTCATGAGTCAAGTATCAGTCGAAATGGATCGCTGAAATCTCGAGATTTATCCACAGCGCCGCTCAAACAGCATCTCCCAATTGTGCCGGATCGACACAGTGCAATCTTGTGATGAACTCGTCTGCGCTGGCCTGTCATCTGAAGTCACTGCATCTGCTGGGCACAAGCATATTTCCCATCGCTAGGACACTCCCACTTCGACTGAACCTTGTCGATGCACGTCAAAATAATTGTTCAGAGTACTTCCCTTCGTGACTCACCTAAGCGCATGGAAGACAGCATGCCTTCACCTGCACATCATTTGATAAATTCCTTGGTTCAGATCTTACCTTTGGGAATTGGTATGATAATGAGTCAAAACTTGGGTATCCTGAAACCATACACTTACTTGGCTTCGAGTGATCCCTACCTTCTGACATATGATTGGACATTTTTTCTCTGACATGTTCTGCTTGCATCTTCTTCCACTTATCTTCATCTAGCATCTGCGAAGTTCAGCACAAACACACAGCTGGGGCAAAGGGGAGAATCCTGACAAAAAAGTTTCAAAAATCCCTCACCTGCGGTGGGGTACAAACACAGAAGCGCATCGGAGCAGGCAATTTGTGACCGCAGCTATCCAGCTTTTCGTATGAACAAACCATATGACAACTACGAAACCGAGCAATTCCTAAAGACTTTGATTGTCTGTTTTGTTCAGACTTGTGTTTTTAAACAAATAGTACTAATCCATCATCAATCAGCATCCACCATGATCATCTTGGCAATCATCACCCATGCTCAACACTCATTGCCATCTGTTCAGATAGATTTGTGAATTACCCATTGTGAACGTGTGATTTTCTATTGCGATATTAGATCAACAGAGTGGCAATCCATGATCAACCATGCTAAATCAGTTGGAAACAACCATGATCAACCATGATCAACCATGCTAATGTTACGCGCAGACCGGCTGTTCCTACCAATTGAACATTGCTCGAAGAATCAGTGTGAAACACCGGCTATACGCAGTGATTTAAGGTTTAGAGTTTTAGGGTTTAGGGTTTTAGGGTTTTAGGGTTTAGGGTTTCGGGTTTTAGGGTTTAGGGTTTCGGGTTTAGGGCTTCTTGATTCTCAGAGTTTCAAAACAGCGGGCCTGTGCAGGGTTTTGAACAGTTGACGGGACTAACTTCTGGGCAGGTCTGGTGCATCCGGGCAAACCATGGAGTCCTGCCGTGATGTTGGATCAACCATGAGTTGGTCTTAAATCAGTTGTTGGAAACCCATCACCATGGACCCGCCCCCCGTGGGTTTCCACGGCTGCGCCGTGGCATGCTTTCCCCGCCTCCGTCCGCAAGAAACGGCCCCAGGCCTCCACCAGCTTCTGCGCCTGTGCCAAGCAGGGCTGGGCTTGTCGTATTTAATGGGTGGCTCATGGTGACTGATTGTTCATTCACCATCACCAAGTTTAATGATGGTTGATGATTAACGATCAATACCCTCACTTATTAAGTGGTTTTCGGATTCTTTGAGATTCTCAAGCTAGATATCTAGACGTCTTATGCATATGCCAACAATGTGTAGCAAAGTTATGGTAGCTTCCTGGTGTCTTCAAGCACCCATGGGTTGTGATGACAAACCATGCTGCATGATCGCGCAGTATCAATACTTGCTCTAGTGCTGTCTTGGCCATAGCTTCCCCAATAGGATCCGGGAAATAGTCGTTATGGTCTAGTCTCTTTACGAGTTTGTCAAGCAATTCCAATTCATATCCAGAACTATTGACATGACTGGCCATCTTGGGTTTTTTGCCTGGTAATGACCCGTACTCACCTACAAGGTGGGCCCCCAGCAGTTACACGCTGATAACCTCTTAAAACTGGCAGTTCATCCCAGTGAAGTTAGTTGTAAACCATGTTGTAGCTACTCAGGGGCCCGCCTTGTCGTGCAAAAAACCTGGATAGGAGCTTCCCCACTGGGGCCACCGGCTACCGCTGTAGCTTGCGCTTCGGCTTCTGGACTGCTCACAGAGGTGTCAACCGGATTGCAGCCCTGCGCATGCCGAGACCCTGGGATTCAGCAGGGGTGATCCATGGGTGATCCCTGGGTGATCCCAGGATTGTAGCCTGGTGATCCCTGGTTTTTACAAGCAAAAACTGCAAACTATCCGAAATTCCTCGCCCCTAGCGCATGCTGATGATATAAGGTGAAGCTTGCTCCATGCATCGCAATACGTGATCTGACCAGATTTGCTGAAACTGCAACAACTTCTTGATTAGTTTCTGGGAAAAGCCCCCGCTTTTCATGGAAAATTGGCAACACGTACAGGTGCGTCCCAAGGATTGATTGTTGTTTAGTAATAAACTCTAATAAACTGACCATTTTTGAAAGTTCCAAAGTTCAAGAAGCCCCGATACGTCCGGTCTGTCCGGTCTGTATCTGATCCGAACGACAGAGAAGACAACACCTCATTGGTGGCCTATAGAATTCCCTGTCCTGATAAAGTTTGGGTCAAACGTAAGCGTGTGCACTGTGTGCATCATGCATTGATGAAATGCGGAACCGGAACCAAGGTGTTCTGTCTGCGGCAAGTTCATCTCAGCTGGGGGAAGGCAATCCTCAAGACATTGATATGTGCATGAGGCAACTCAACAGCCAACAAAAGGCAGCCAAATCCGGTGTTTAATTGGTTGTTGGATTTGGAAGGATAGCTTTGCTTGAATGGCAGCTTTGCTTTGTTTATGGTCAAACCCCCTATAGCGAACAACAAAGCCCTGCGAAAGCTGAGCCGAGAAAACAAGACCGCGGAAGAAAAGGAACAGAAGTGAGACTGGCCAAGGATCGCGAGCAAAAAAGAGAAAAAACGAACATAATAAACCTCAATAAAAGAACTGGACTTCAACCTCAATAAACTGGCACCGGACCGCGGCAATGAGATTGAAGCACTGCTTCCAAGCACTCACTCCAAGCCCTGCGGCAAAAAGTCCCAGCCTTGCCTGCTGAAAAAAAACAAGAGATTTGGTTCATGTGAAAAAAGGATCAAGCGCATGGTTGAACCACCTGAAAAAAAATCCGAGTAAAAACTATCTGAGTAAAAGCTATCCTGAGTAAAAGCTATCTATCAGACTGTGTATTTCCATGGCCTGGTTGGTTCCATGCCAATCTGATTCATCTGAGAGGCCATGGAAATACACAGTCTCAACTGTAGATCTCTGAGTTGCTTGCACAAGCCGCCCGACGCCTGTTTGTGCTGCAAGGCCGCTTCTCGGGCTGCTAAGAGATCAGCCCACAGTTCCTGCGGAGTGGGTAGATGCATGCGTAGTAGATTGTAAACTCAGCAGTCAATGTGTGGAAAATCCACCGTCTGTATGGCAATTCAACTCCATACACTGCCGGTAAACTAGTGAATGTCAATCACTCACTACAAGCAGCAGAGGCCATCTCCCGCTCCCAAAGATGCCGAGTTTCTACCATTCCCGGCGAGCACCACTATCCATCATGGCAGCTGTCAACTTCCCACACCACCTTTGACCACCTTTAACCACCTTCAATCACTTAATATCCAGCGGTTTTTCCGTGCTTTACCTATGTTAACCTATCTTTATCTACGGTTTCCATTGTTTTCCTATGATTGTTGCGTGCTTTAACCCATGCTAGTCGTCGCACATTTCATAGCCATCATGTGGCTTCCTCTCGCCGCCAGCCGCTCTCACCTCTCTGTGCAGCTCGGACCGAAGCTCATTCGCTCGGCTCCTGGATGGGACTGGCTGAGTTAATCCGGTGGGGTGGAACGAAACCATTTGTTTAACCCTTATGGTTAATGGTTAAAGCAATGGTTAATATGGATGATGTGTGGATACCCCTATTTTGAGAAACCACCAACCACTATGGTTAAAGCAATGGTTAAGCAATGGTTAATATGGATGATTTGTGGGTACCCCTATTTTGAGAAACCACCAACCACTATGGTTAAAGCAATGGTTAAGCAATGGTTAATATGGATGATTTGTGGGTACCCCTATTTTGAGAAACCACCAACCACTATGGTTAAAGCAATGGTAAAGCAATGGTTAAACCATTGCGGAAAAGCAATGGTTAAAGCTAAACCATTTTTGGAACGAAAGGTGGTTAAGCAATGGTTAAGCCAACTGTATGACTTAACCATTCTTCAAACCCTTGTACATAGTTTAATGATCCACGTCTTAACTAGCCAATGATAAAACTCACCATTGCCATGATCCATCAGTGACCAACCATCATTACCCATCATCGCTACAGAGTGGTACCCCCGTTAGCCTGTGAACTTCGGTCACTTCACCACCAGGCCATTACGGTGCATTTCACGATGCTTCAACGGCGAATCGGGATCAGCTTGTGCGGGTACACCACTCTATGTCATCCTTTTTTGAAAAAAAACACATCATGAACCAACCAGAATCATTGGCCATCATTCATCAACCATCTGACCATTGACAATTATCAACCGTCATGAACCATTGTTGGACCATTACTAAACCATCATAAAGCATGATTTGTCCACCATCTGACAATTACTTAACCTTGAATTACGCATGACGTCACCGTTTCTTGACCATCATCCACCATTTTCATTTCATAACCACTCTTAACCATGATTGTCCACTGCTCAACTCTGATTTGGCCATTCTTGGCTAGTTGTTATATAACCATTGTCAACCCTTATTTTGACCGATTCTTTTAGCCATTGTTTGACCATCATTTCACCATCAACAAGCATCAGCGGTTCTTTCGCCAGCACCAAACATTAGTTGACCGTTTTTGGACTCTCATGTAATTATCATCAAACGGTTATTGGAAAGGTGTAAGCACGGCAAATCACTTGAAGCATGCTTCATTACCAACTGTCATGACTGATTGTCAACAATGAACCAGCAGAACTCATGTTCACTAGAAACCATTAATGATCATGGAAGCACGACCAAAACCATGGTATCAGCCAGCGATTGGCGGTGCCCCCTGGTGCTCCATGGCCGCCATCCTTTTCCGGCGGCTCCTTGCCCTCGCAAGTGCACTGTCATCTCTCGTAGCTGGAGGCTTGGTCGAACTGCGTGGGGCTCCAAGTGTTTCGGATCAGTTGCATGGTCTATCAATGGCTGTACTCTAAAGCTTTTCCAGAGACTTTGGACCTCCATTTTTGGGGCAAAAGTGAAAATGGACACAAACATAAACTGGTGCACTGTTCGAAGAGAAGAATGACGCAGACCAAAAGTCAACCCACCCATGATGTGACCTGATGAATGACCAGACCAGGTCGCTATTTGGCAAGCATGTGTCCATTTTTGCGCACGACTCCTCTTGACAATCCGCATGGCTCAACGCGGGACAAGGTTAAAACAATCTTTTCTGATTGCAAAAATAATGATGGACCCGCCATCCAAGATTCGCAAGACATGTGGGAGGAGTGCAGCCGGCTTCCACCGTTTCGCACAAAGCAGCAGTCAGATCACCAACTGCCAACTGTGCAGCAAGTCATCTCACTCAACTCCCAAACGGTTGCCAAGACCTGGGCGAGCTTTGATGATGTTCGAAGGTGGTGGCACGACATGGTGGCACTCTTTTTGAAGCTTCTCATGTTCATAGTACTGCGGTATAGCACATGTATACATGCATGTGTATGTGTAAATATATGTAATATATTAGTAATATACATGTTGTATATCTGTGTGTGTGTGTGCGACAAATGCTGATTATTGACCACATTACATGACAGATATACCATACTACATTGCCTTACATCGTACCATTAGTATGTTCCATTCAATTGATAATATAGTAACCTAGGATATTGCCTTGAATCATACCGTGCTGGATTACAATATATCACATCTATGACATTGCATCGAATCTGACCTCTACCTGTAAATAAATAATTACATTGAATGCCATATCTGAGATAGACCATTTTCATATGGAACACGTCAAATCTATAACACGTCATGTGACATTCATATATTACCTACATTACATACATTACATCCATTACATACACTACGTCCATTACATGCATCACCTACACTACATACATTGCATTGCATTCATGAAAACACATTACAGTGCTTTGGATCGACCTGCTAGACATTACAATTATACATATACAAATACATGTCATATCGTCTTATTTTCCAGAGGATACAGTGTACTCGGAAACTAGATATTATGATATACTAGTGTATACTAGAATAGCATATATATAGTGTGATAACATATATTGAAGTATGATAGGTAAGACTATGATGTAGTGTGATGCAGTATGTATTATGCAGTTTTCTGCTTCGATGTAGGGTCCTACTTGTATCATGCAATACAATCAGTTATATGACGCTTTAAAAGCAAAATTCTCACAACAACGCGCCACAGTCTGGCAATTGTTAGATGTAGTGTGAAAGAGTATGATGCAGAGCCATGTAGTGTAGCATAAATTGTGATGTTGCTCAATGCGATATATTGCTATATGATATGTTCTACGGTAAAATGTGACACAACATGCACTCTAGTCTATTGTGTACAGGAGTAAATGATAATGTGTCATGCGATACATAGGGTTTATGTTATCATACGTTTGTACATGTATGTGTGTGTGTGTATCCAGTAGTATGCAATATATCGAATGTCACTTGTCATAGATCATACAGCATATCACACATATGTAACATCCAATACGCTAAACCCGAGATATGCTACTAAATTTGTTGCTATAGACATATAGGTGTCGCTTTCAGGTTTGTACCCGAAAGACACCCAAAATCACAATTTTGGCTCAACCCTATGATTCATGCAAAAGTCATACAACATGTCATGATCTTGAATGCCTCAACCTATGTCTCCCTGTCTGCATGTCGATCTGGTTGTCCCTGCATCGCCCCCATTCCTGCTAAGAGACCCTGGTCGCCCAATTGCTGCGAATCCAACTTGGTGGAACCCTCCTGAAGCGTTGGCGATCCAAAGTCTATGCAGAAAATGGATATACATGCATACAAAGGTATGTGTAAATATCTAAATATCTACAAGTACAGATATGCAAATATATCTATACAATGAAATATGCATTTTTGCAATTGGTATTGTACATTACATAGATGTATGCATATAGATAAATATATCTATGTATGTAAGGAAATACACACTGGAACATATTTAGCTATTCATGTAATACTTTACACACTATAGATAGTTTTACTATTATGTATTGTGTTAAATATCTATATACATACGTATTTGTAAATCGGTAACTCAAACAAAATGCAATGATACTGGCCCTTACAATGATGGTAGTGTTGTGATGGTGCCAATGTTGGCAAGAATGATGGCTGAAAAACAAAATGAAAATAATGATAACAATGACAATGACAATGATAATAATCTCGCATGTATGTGGATCAAAAAGTCCAAACTGATAGAATGGCAAAATGTTGATGATAAAAATGGTAATAGGAGCAAGAATGGTGACAAAGACAATATCAATGGAATGATTGTCACCAATAATCACATGCATAAAAAGAACGACAACGATCGCAAACATATAGTGATATGAAACGTTTCAATAGAACACATCTTTATGCTCATACATAATATACTATACACTGTACCATCTAATGTGTACAAACATCCCGATACAGTTAAATACCAAGTTGGCCTCTGGTCACGGGTCGCAGGCCTCTCTGGGCGACAGCTATGCTCAGTGGTCATGGCGACAAAATCTGGTGATCCCTGGTAGCCTTGCTCACACAATTAATCAACCAACTAACCAACTAACTAACCAACCAACTAATCAACCAGCTAAGCAACCAGCTAACCAACTAACCAACCAACTAACCAACCAAGCAAGCAAGCGAGCAACCAACCACCCAACCACCCGCAAGCAACTAAGCAAGCATGCAAGTTTTTGTCCGTCAACAAACCTGGTGATCTGTCAGAATTCTGGGCCCCGATGTGAGGCCCGAGGCAGGCTGGGGAGGTGCTTGACGTGGCAAAAATCCATGGGAATAACTACAGTAATCATGGCTATTAACCATGATAATCATGGCTATTTCCATGGGAATGGCTTAGTGTAACCATCAACCATGGCAAACTAAGCATGTTAATCATGGTACATCGTTCATTCTACAGTTCCTAACCAGACTTGAAGCACGTTGAATCCTGATCCTCATGGCACACAACTGCTTAGGAGAGGTAGATCTTTAAGGAAGCTTCTGATCCTCATCAAGTCCGCTGGTTGTTTGTCTACGCATGAACGTCGCTGGCATTTGGTGAGACGGAGGTAAACCACTGCATTGACTTTCCAGTGGTGGTGCCTGCATTTCCACGAAATCTCTGAGAGTTTCTTACTGCAAATCTGCCGACTTCTGGGTGCAAGGCTCTTGGTCTCGCACTTTTGGCTGAGATTTGTATACCTGTTCACCTTGTTCACCTTGAATCTGGCTCAAAGACAGGGGACCAACGGTGAAATGACTTTTGGTTGCCAAATATCTCCGCTATTCATCAACATTTACCATCATTAAACTTTCAATCATCACCATTTACCATCAACACTTAACCATTAACCATTAATGACTGACTATTAACCATTGACTAACCATATCTAACCATTAAGCACTCATTGGTTCTCAAGGCCTTTGGTGAACAAATGGAGCAGAAGATCGGACTCTGAATAGGGCCTGCATCGTCTTTCATCTGAAGTTCATTGACAGCACAGCTGGCACACTTGCGCTGACTGGCAAATTGTGGTCAATGGATCCATGGGTAATGGTTGAGAAATCCCCCTTACAATTACCCTGGTTGGATTGACTTCCCCATTTCATAAAGAAATTTGTTACAAATTCCTGGTTACCACCTATTGCCTAGAAAGGATGGTCTTTATACAATGCTGATTGTCAACCCCAGCAAGTGGGTTCTGAGAACTAACCATGCTCAATCATCAAGTGATCCTATTAGGGGTTGATCGTAGGTTCTCTACCCCCGAGTCACCGGTTCTGTCCATCGATAGAAACGTACTCCAAATTATTGGGGTATGGCCCAGAATAAAGAATGCAATCGAAAACTTCACAGAAGACGAGACATCCAAAGGCTCACCAGACTCATCAGGCTGTTCTCACAGCCGACCAGTCTCAGACTTGCACGCCTCGGAAGGGTTTCTCGCAATGGGCGACCCGCCACTATTTGGTGCTCATACATGGCGTATGCTCGCTGTGCCAAAATGTTCATGTTGGCATCATTGATGCACACAGTGTAACAGCAATGGTAACAGCAGGCTTCTAGGACAGCTCCCAGCGCTAAAATCGCTGAAATCAAAAGTGGTGACCTGGCCAAAATGCCAAAAAACCTCACCAGAATGGGGCTGATGTTCTTTGCAATTGTGAATCACACACCAAATATGTACATATATTTATCTATATGCAGCATCTCTATATGTATTTATTTACATATATCTATCTATCTATCCATCTATCTAACTATCTATCTATCTACCTATCTATCTATTTATCTACCTATCTATCTATTTATCTATCTATCTATCTATTAATCTAATCTCATCTAATCTAATCCAATCAAATTCAATCCTCTCCTAATCGTCTCTTCTCTTATCTTATATCATCTTATCTAACCTAATCTAATCTAATCTAATCCAATCTTTCTAATTTTATCTAATTTCATCTTATCTATCCTTTCTTTCTTCCTTTCTTTCTTCCTTTCTTTCTTTCTTCCTTTCTTTCTTCCTTTCTTTCTTCCTTTCTTTCTTCCCTTCTTTCTTTTTGTTCTACCTTTCTATCTTTCTATCTTTCTATCTTTCTATCTTTCTATCTATCTTTCTATCCATCCATCCATCCATCCATCCATCCACCGCATTTGTCAAAGTGTCTGTCCCCATTTGCACATGTCTGGAAACGCTGGTATATCAAGATTTGCATATGATATTGTAAGTGAGCATGAAGTGCAAAGGCCCGTGTTGTAAACTGGTTTAAAAAAAGCCGGAAACAAATCACCCCAAACTATCAATTTTATGGTAGACTGGAATCACCATGATGTTGTTGTAAACCGGTTAAAAAGAAAAACTCAGCTTTACAAAAAAAAATAAGAAAAACTCAGCTTTTTTCAGCATTGTTTAACCGTATCTTAACCACCTATTTCTCTATCAAATATTTTCACCACCAAGAAAATCCAAAAAAAAACAACGATTTCTCTATGGGCCGCGCCTTCGGCATCATGCAGGTGGCGGAGGAGGCGCTTGGCTATGCTTCTCCTGGGCCATGGCGATGTCCAGAACATGGCGAGTCCAGTGGCCGGGCATGGAGCTGAGGTGTCCCCGAACATGTGGGGACTTTATGAGGAAGGGGGGTTCTTAAAATAGGGAACCCAACGCAATGAATGGTTACTCCGAGGAAGTCTGGAAGTCAAACGTCCGACATATGTGTCAGTCAGATCAGAGAAAAGATCAAAAGTGTGTATGCAAACGCTGTGTGTTTTCAATGTTTTGTGCTCCCGGATGCTCGAAAAGGTAGGCTCGTCAAGCGGGCGGGTGGAGTTCAGTTGGGAAAGGAATCAGCAAAACTTGTGCCTTGCTGCGGCGAAGTGCCTATTTGGAAGTCAAAATCTTAAGAAACTGACAGCTCCACGGGACGTTTGGAAGATGAGATGTGCCAAAAAGCGCACGTTGCTGAGGCAAAATTCATACTTGCAAGTTTCTCGAAGTCTTCTTTGATGTTCAACATGATCATTGTAAACATTGTCGTCGTCATCATCGTCACCATCATCATCACTGTCGTCATCATCGTCATCATCGTCATCATCGTCATCATCGTCATCATCGTCATCATCGTCATCATCGTCATCATCGTCATCATCATCATCATCATCATCATCATCATCATCCTGATCCATCCATCATCGGCACCATCACTTCATCTCAACCAAGCTCCACTTCCTACAGGCTACCTCCTGTGGACTCTTTTGGCACCGCCTTGTGCGGTGACTATGTTATTGGATGAATTGGGGTTACCCCGATTTTGAGAAACACCCAAGTAGGTCAATCTTTTCCCTTCATTAAATGGTGACTGTTTTGGATTAACCATAATTGAATACCCATCACCAGCCATTCTAAACCAACAATAATTCACCATTCATTACCCATCAACTAACCATGAATCAACTATTCATGAACCATGAATTGACCATTCATTGCCCATCAAACGGTGGCTTCTCAAAATAGGGGTACCCCCAAAACATCCACTATGAACCATTCATAGCAATAAACAGACAAATTTTTGGGTTCCTTGTTTTGAGAAACCACCAAATGGAGCCAGCAATCCGAAAAAAACTGGAAATCTAAAAAGCTGGAAATCCAAAAAAAAACTAGAAATCTAAAAATCTGTAAATCTCCTGAAATCTCCCCCCTTGGGACCCTGGGTCTTTCCGTTGTCCTTGATCTCTTGCAGCGCCCGTTCCAACGTGCCATCTGCCGCTGCGCGCAGCAGGTTTTCTCGTGCCAAGCACTTCAGCGCTTCGACCTGAGCTGTTGACGCGGCACTGGTCAGTGTTGAGACTGGTTGGGTAGGGCTAGGATTGGGTAGGGTTAGGGTTGGGTAGGGTTAGGGTTGGGGTTCCTTAGGGTTAGGGTTGGGGTTAGGGTTAGGGTTAGGGTTGGGGTTGGGTAGGGTTAGGGTTGGGGCTGGGGTCCAATTAGCTGGTTGGTGTGTATGCTTAGCAATTTTGTGGGTTGCGGTTACTCGGAAATACTCAGAAATATGATTGTTGTGGGGATTGAAGGATGGCTAAGGCTAAGAGTGATATCAACCATACTTAACCTGTTTTGTGGGATCCCATAATTGCTTGATGGTTGATGAACGCGGAAGTGAAAAGAAGCAATACCCAGCAAAAACAGCTATGGTCGATATCATGATGGTTGATTCTGGTATCAGCTTTAGACAGAAGTAGCTCTGCATAACAATCAATGATCAAGCCATGGCTCAAGAATCGGGAATATCATCGGCTACAGGTATGGCATAGGGAATCATCATGACGACCTGGTCAGGCAGTATAGCCACCTCTGGCAACCAACCAATGCTCTTTTCACCTGTCACTTGATTTCATGGTCCCTAGTAGGTTTGTTTTTTAGGATATTCTGCGTTTTGTCATGTACGTAGGCATTGTGTCATAGGTGCCGCATGTATGAATGTGTCAAATTAATTCTAAATATAATAGCTCTTGACACACTTAACAAGACTTGCCTGTGTGTATGTGTGAGTGTGTGTGTGTGTGCGCGTGTTTGCGTGTTTGTGTGTGTGTGCACGTGTTTGCGTGTTTGTGTGGGTGTGCACGTTTGTCCGCAGACATTGTCACATTTATGTACATGCTCGTGGCTCATGTGTTCACATCTAAACAACATGTGCACATCGCAACTTTTCAAGAGAAGTCCCAAAAATTTCCTTGTCAACACACCGCTATGCCTCTTCTGAAACGTGTGTCTTTTCGAGAGGTCTGCTCGCTTCAAGTGACCTTCGCAAGATCTTCTGGAGACAAGCAGGACTTGATCTTTTGCTGCTCCTTGTCCACACAATCTCAACTGGGTATGTGTCAAGCCATTGGGTAACCAATGGGCCCAACCCAAAATGATAATCTTAGTCGGAAACCACTGGGTTTGGGGGTACCACTATTTGGGCAGGTACCCAACTCTGAAAGAAAGGAAGCATGCAAACAGTGACACTGGTGATCTCCGTATACTGTGGTTGGTTGTATTGGGTGTTTATGTGCCCGAAATAACATGTTTTTACCATACCCTGAGATCTATAAACTCCATAGATAAGTGAATCATATATATATACACATACATACATGCGTCTATGATGGCTAAGTGAAAATATTCCAGCTATTGCTCATCATAGCTATTGTTGATCATCTTTATTGATGCTATATAATAAGTCTTTATCATCAAAAATCCACTTATTGATGCTATTGTTGATCATAGCTATTGTTCATAGCTATTCCTCATAGCCATTGTTCATTACATAGCTATTGTTCATAGCTATTGTTCATGGATAGCTATGTTGTTAGTTGCTGATCACTGCTCATAGCTCTTGTTCTTAGTTGTTGTTAATGATAGTTATGTTGTTGTTCATTGCTATTACATAGTTATGTAGTTGATCAACAATAGCAGTACATAGCTGTTGTTCATGATACCATCATTTAACCATCGTTTTCCCTATCATTACTGGTTATCATCCCCTATGAAATTGGTTGGTCAATAATGACCCAGCTCGCCATATATAGCTGGTCTATCCCATAGTATTGTTGCTTATTATACTCTATTATTCACCATTAACCAGCTAGTTACCTGTATCCACTACTATTTCTGGATAATCTCCCCTATTATTAACCATTCACCTGCGACTATTGACCATTGGTTGGTTGGTTACCATTGTTCATGATAGCTCCTCCCCAGAGTTGCCCTTGTTCGACGTTCCGTAGCTCCGTCCTCTTCGGGCATCTTTTCCATTGCCTCCTGGATCTCTTCCTGGCGCGGATGAAGCTCTGGTGCAACCGGGTGCAACGGCCGACCACGTGGGTGGCCACATGGAGACCTGGGAGATCCCAAGGGTCAGGGGCATACCTGCGGGTACCATGGAGACATGGGAGACCTGGGGGTACCTCCAAGTATGCCCAACCCAATCCCACCAGGGAATCAACCCTCAGAATGGTTGATAGTTTCAACGAAACAAGAGAATCAAGATCACCGTAGTTACCACAGCAGTGAGAAACCACACATGGTGCATATGGAATATTTACATATTGTATATATATATATATATGTATATGTCTATATTATGTGTGTTCATGTTGGCATGTAAATATATATATATATATATATATATATCATATAGTCATATATTTTGCAATTATTTATTCACCAGCTTGAGAACGCCAAAATAAATGCATGCCTATGTATAAAAACATTACATTCATATTGCAGTAACATTTTTTCTAACAACTATGTATATATTGTACCAACAATAATTGTCGCAATCATCATTATGATCATCAGAAGCGGCCGGCAAATCGACTTTTTCCAGCGTACCTGGCAGCCTCACCAGGTGATGGGAGCAGTGATTGCCATTTTGTGCTCAGAATCTGCATAGGTGGCTTCCATTCTTGACTACCAAAGTAACGTAAATAGTAGTCAGAAATCATTTTTCGTGTAGACAATCACCGACCACTGCAGCGCTTTGGCTCTAGTGCTATCTTATGATCGATCGAACAAATTAACAGCTCAACAATCCAGCAGTGGCAAATTTGCCGAAGGCTTGCAGTGATGTAATGGTTCAATTTCCTTTGCTGATATGTCAAATCACACAATGATCATAGCCACCAGTGATTCTGATGCCTAAGTGGGATCTTGTATTTTCCCTCTTGCAGGTTAACTGCTTGCTTGTTTTTGTCCACCATGAAATGCATAAATTACACAGGCATAGACCCCAGATAGAGTTTGGCATTTGAACGGTTATTACGGTATCTTGTCTGGTCCATTTAATTTATTTCTTGGGTCGTCGGTAAATTCTGGAATCCACGACCGGAAATAACGTAACATCGGGGGAAATAACGAATTATGGGCATCGGTACAAACAGAATTGTTCGTTCTCCTTGGAACCGAACCTTTTTTTCCTTCGAACAAGAGTCTTCTTTCTCCTTGGACTAGAAGTCTCGTTTCGGCTTGAGATAGAGACTCGTTTCTCCTAATTATTTGTTCTCCTCAGACTAGAATTCTCGTTTCTCCTTGGAACCAAATTCTTCCTTCTCCTTGATATAGGACTCTGCTTTCTCCTTGGAATAGAACTCTTCTTTCTCCTTGAAATGGAACTCTTCTTTCCCCTTGGAACAGAACTCCTTTTTCTCCTTGGAACAAAACTCTTCTTTCACCTTGGAATGGAACTCTTCTTTCTCCTTGGAACAGAATTCTTCTTCTCTCTTAGAACACAGAGTTTTTTCTCCTTAGAATAGAATTTTTTTCCTCCTTGGAATAAAATTTTTCCTTCTCCTTGGAACAGAATTCTTTTTCTCCTTGGAACGGAACCCTTCCTTCTCCTCCAAACAGAACTCCTTTCTCTCCTTGGAACAGAACTCTCTCTCCTCTCCTTGGAATATAAGTCTTCTGTCTCCATGGAACAGAACTCTTCTTTCTCCTTGGTATGGATTCCTCTCCTTGGAACAAAATTCTT
Source organism: Symbiodinium kawagutii (assembly GCA_009767595.1). Classification (NCBI taxonomy): domain Eukaryota; class Dinophyceae; order Suessiales; family Symbiodiniaceae; genus Symbiodinium; species Symbiodinium kawagutii. The sequence goes on from VSDK01014928.1 coordinate 513,933, forward strand.
CTTTTTCCATGAAATTGCACTCGTCTGTCTCCTTGGAATAAACCTCTTTTCTCTCCTTAGGAAACAATTGTCGTTTTTCCTTGGGATAGAACTCTCGTTTCCACTTGGAGCAAAACTTTTCCTTCTCCTTGGAACATTCCTCTCCTTGGAATATAATCCTTCGCTCTCCTTGGAACAGAAGTCTTCTTTCTCCTTAGAATAAAATTCTTTCCGTCTCCTTGGAACAGAACCCTTCTTTCTCCTTGGAATAAAATTCTTCTTTCTCCTTGGAACTTTTTTTTGGGGTTTGCAACCATTCTCCAAGAATGCATTTTGTGGCAGCATAATCCATTACGCTCGATTTTGTTTTGGTCGGCGCATAACAAACTATTGCCCGTAATTGAAAATAAAAAACTATTCTTGACTCACTAGCCAACAGCACCTGCCGACAGCACCTGGCAACAGCACCTGCCGACAGCACCTGCCGACAGCACCTGCCAACAGCACCTGCCGACAGC
>VSDK01014928.1:525170-549303 GCA_009767595.1 Symbiodinium kawagutii
TTGTTGCTATTCCTGCTGGTGCCGCTGCAGCAACAGATTCTATGATTGCTTGCAGCATGTAGTATGGCGTACCATACTGTGATATTGTAATCATTCATGCAATACTACATGTGCCTATTTGGTACCCTACACTGTACTATACTGTCGTATACTACACTGTGTCATACGATATTACTATTACCTCATACCATATCAGTGTACCTTATCTTCTTTGAGAAACTGTCATCGTTATTTTTTCAGTTATAACAAATACAACCGGATGAAGACAAGGTACACCTCTGGAGTATTTGTTATTTGAGTGATATGATTTTTGTATGACAATACTCAATATGAATTGGTATCTCTGGCATGTGCTCTCTGTCAACCGGCACCATCGACCTTCGCTGGGGCATCGACCGGCGTGTCAACTTTGAATGATGAAAACCAAGAAGCAGCACTTGGGTTTATTACTACAAATGCTTAGATTTGGATGATTTAGGGGTACCCAAAGTTTGAGAAACCATCATTTGATTCAGATGACTTGCGGCTGGATGGCGGCCAAAAAGTAACAACGACGTCACGGTAAGACTCACTTTGAGGCGCGCAGTAAGACTCATGGCGCACGACCCAAGAATGAGTTGCGCGTGCACGCTTAAGACTGCAGCGACCCGCTAAGTGCAACAATACAGGGAAACACCTAAACAACAATCCCTTCTAATGATTATTTTTGAGAAAAATCCTAAATTGTAGGAATCAAGGTATTTCTGAATACTAAAATGTAGGAAACAAACTAGATAGCTACTTTAGTTGGATTACAATTGACTTTGACTGCTAAAAAGTAGCTTACTTTAATGGGCATAGTGAAGCCTGGAAGTTGCTTGGTACAAAGCGGCAAGATGTGCGTCTGTGTCTGGGCGTGGGTCAGTTGCATAACATGTGCGTATGAATACATAGATCAATATGTACACGTGTTTACCCAAATATATTCATTGATATGTATATATACATACAATCTATTGATTAATCTATTTATTCATGTATGTTTCTATTTGTTTATGCATAATATATATATGTATATATATGTGTGTATACAGTAAACATTTGGTGGAAAGTTGCTTGGGATTTTTTGTTGTGCAGTTTGTTTTTTCTATTCGTTGGCTTGCGTTGTTGCTCGCCACACAGCATTTTCAGAGTAACATCTCTCATTTCATCTGGTTTTTGCAGCATTCTGGAGCTCACACCTCTCATTCGCAGTGTGTTTGCAGCATTCTGAAGCTAACACCTCTCATTTCGACACCTCTCATTTCGCATAGTGTTTGCCAAACTCTGGGGCTAACATCTCTCATGACTCATGACTGATGAGTTTTGTTAAATGTTGGAGATTTTATAAATTGGCAGGAGCAGGAAGAGCACGTTGGTCACCACAATAGTTCTGCGTCAGGGTTGGCGGTGTTGTTCTTGCTGTCGTTGGTGGCGGTGGTTGTTGGGATTGGTTGTTCGGCGTTGCTAGCCATTGATCATTGCTTGGCTTTCTGGTCAACAGCTCGAATGCTCAACAGATTCATTGTTGGAGGGTTTCGGGGAGAGGTGCAGTACCTCCCCTGAAGCGTCAGCAACAAACATCTCTTACTGTTGTTGATGCTGTTAATGTCCCTGATGATGTGGTTGTTACACACAATGTACATCATACACACGCTGTGCTCACACTGACCACACATTATGTTATATACATTTAATTCTCGTTCCACTGCGTGCCATTACATTACGCTACGCATCATTGCATTGTACAGCACGTCACATAGGATAACGTCCCATCACATGGGATCACGTCCCATCACATGGGATCACATCCCATTACAGTAAACCCACATTAGATACTGCATGACATGCTACATCACACACCATACAACACATTTCACACACAGAATCCCCAGCCATCACCGCCCCACCTGCCAAAGAGACGGTGAAGAACTCTCCAGAATAACGGCCCTCTTCGTCAACCTGATAGCGTCCAACCCTCCTGGAAGCCTCTCGTGAAACCTGCAGCTACCAGGATCATGTTTGGCGACCAATGCCTGATGATTCTTCGAAATGCTGCCTGTAATGGCTGTGGGTCAGTTCACCCTTAGTCCCCCTGGTTCCCCCATCATTAACCAGGCTGTTTTCCCACTATGATTGTTGGTGAATATTGACCCATAGCCATATAGTTGGTATACATCCCCTATCATTGTTAGTTATCATCCCTTATCCTTAACCATTGACCAGCTAGTTAACCATTGGCTGAATCACTGATTGTCGATGAACATCGACCCAACTCGCCTAATCTTTACGGACCAATCTCCGCTCAGGTGCCAAGCCAACTCCAGACCAATCCAACCGATTTCCAGGTTGGTTGCTTGGTTAATAATAGGCTATCCTCATTTTCAACCAGGATTGTATAACCAGGTATTAGCCAGGTATTAACCAGCTGTCCTTTGTTAATCATAGGTATAACCAGGTTTTAAGCAGGTTCCAGGTTTCTAGGTTGGTTGCTATCATATTTGATTCCTTATTTTCAGGTTGTATCCACTTATCGCTGGTAAGACAAACCTATCTTCCAAACAGGTCGCATAACGGGTGACTAGTGTTTCTCAGCTGAGGTTAACATTCCGAATATTAGAAGAGTATCAAAAATGGTAGAACCTAATATCATGGTAGACCCGAATATGGTAGATCCTAATATTATGAAGAACCTTAAACTGTGGTAGACCCTAATATTATCAATGATCGCGGGCGAATCATATACCACCACCATGCTGAATAATTCATTCAAATAGATTTATACGAGTTCCTAACATCAATCATGTCCAGGTTGCATGTGAGCCATTGAAAAATGCCCTCCTGATCTATTGTAGTGATGCAGTGGTTGGTCAATGGTCAGTTTGCTTCTTCTGAGCTCACAATGAATCCTACTGGCCAGTTCGATCCGAAAAATCAGCAGAATCTGTGGCCCAGTGGTCATTCTTGTCACCAACATGGCCGTCCCACGCGGCGCGGAGTCTTTTCCTGGAAACGCCCCACGTGTTCGCTGCACAGCCGTCCCGCCAAATCGCGATCAAGTTGGCGACATTGGCGAAAGCAGCTGCACTGGACAACCCCTTAGCTGCCCGGTGTGAAGTACATCGCTTGTGGCTGTGGGTCAAGCCACCTAGTGGGACCTAGTACTCAAGATGGATAGCAGTCTTGCTTCTTGGGCGGTTCATCTACCCAATGTTCTGAAAGATAATCGTTTTATAGGCATATCCATACGGCCTCTGCCACCAGAGAAAACTGATGAAAACGGTAAGCCTTGTTTCACCAAATGTTTATGTTTTCAGGGTAGGGTCCCCTGCAGCGTTTGCAGTGATACCTCACACAGGTTCGTTCTGAATGGATCATACAGGGTGCATAGTGCATTGACACATGCCCCAAAGCTTCGGTGCATTTGCTGAAACCAACAAAGCAGAACTTAGAGTTGAAACGGCCGATTCGGTGTGATTCGGATCCTCTCATGAGACTGTGGCTATTACCACTTTCTTCTCTCCCGAGATTGCCAAGCCATGATAAAGAGCATCCTAAGTCGAAATGAAACATCTGAGGATCCTAAGAATCGGAGTTCTGCTTCGGTCTGTGCAAGTTTCCACACATCATTGAACTGCATGTGGGGCTGTCCGTAGCTGGGGGTGCACCCCTCACCATCCCAACCATTTCTGAAAGCAAAATCATGGGTTTCGGGGGTTCACGGCTACGGACATACCCATGATTGAATTTTTCAGCACTCAGAGAGCCACTTTTTTGGAGACATCTTCGATTCTGAAGATGACGCCAGGTTCGTATCATGCCAGGTAAAACACCAACGAATCGAACAGCTCTCGCTACTCCAAGGGAGAGGCGCTCAGGATTCCTCAGGTACTTACGCGGGGGCTTTCTGCCAACAAAGGACGTACAAAAGGCATTGAATGCATCTGCCGGGATGGAACATGTACACTTCGATTGGACTCTGAGATCATTCGGGCGGTCTTGGCAGCTGGTGCTATTTTTTTGTTCTCTTGACATCTGGCTGCGAGAATGCGAGGATACTCTACTTGTGCTGTCTGAACTGTCTGAATGTGTACCGGAGTATGGTGTACCGGAGTCTGGTAACCTGAGTGGCAGGTGTTGGGCAAAGGACACTCCAAGAAGATCTGCTGATGCTCCATGTGTTCGGGTATCTCCAGTGAGTAGGCAAGCCGAGGCTGCTCATCAGCCCTCAAGGTTCTATGTTGCCACTCAGATGTCTTGTCTCCATTCAACGGCAAGCTGAGCGGAGGTACCATCATCTTGGGCGGCAGTGGAAAAAACTGCTTGTAGTCAGCTGGGGATTTGGGCGTTGCACATGGACTGATGACGGCTGGTGCATATGAACTGGCCTTGGAACATGGACTATGACACTGTGGAAAGGATGCTGTGCCTTTCGAAGCCATGGGACTTGCTCCGGAGAAACCGGAGATGAGAATCGCAGGACTGAGTGAAGGTCCCGACTGGTCCTCGCTCTTCTTGGAGGTCGATTGAGTCGAATTGGTCGAATGGGTCAAGTGGCTGTGCTCCACTTTCTCTCCTGCCTTGGCTATCAGCAACTCTTTGATGCGTTGCTGGCTTTCTGCCAACCTCTCCTGAACATCACACAACTCCTGACCTTTTTCAATCAAAGCATACTGCGTTTGTTTCCTTTTGGCCAACTCATCTGCCAACTGCTGCTGCAAATCCAGCACTGTGACGGCCACCTCACTGTTGGCCCGTTGCTTGCGCTGTTGTTCCTTGAGGTTCTCCTCCAACAGCTCCAGGCGGTTGCGTAGCCGACCCATCAAAGCTTCCATCATCTGCAGCTGCTTGTCCTTGTCAGCACAGCGTTTCTTTTCACTGGCCAGTGCGGCCTCTAATTTCTGGATCTGGGCTGCCTGCTCCTCATTTAGCCTAGCGGCACGTTCGCCGTCCAGGCCGTTCTCAAACGCCATGGCGGAAGTCCAATGATCTCCCTCACAAATCTGAGCCAAAGAAACTAGTTTCATACATGGATGGGACATGAGTCTGTCTCAAAACTGCAGCTATCCACTCGATAAGCTCAGCATCCCTTCCCTCTTCTGCCAGACCCCCCGTGCAGGTTCCTTACTGGCGGGAGACCAGGGGTCTGACATACCACACATTTCAGGGGTGAAGGAGTCTGTCGGCGCAACGTCAACCTATCAGCCGAATGTTCCTGCTTGGGAGAGTGCTAGCAATATAAATTGACATTTCTTGAGATATTGCCCCTCCGGAGTCTATATTCATACACCCTCTTTTGGCATTTCTGAACCTTGTTCTTGATTGCAACTGCTTTGAAAACCTTGATCACCAACAGTAGCTGAGGTGAGGCAAATGTGCCAGCATGAATCATGGCTCTGCTGAATGCTGGATAATTTTTGAGATACTGATTTTGAGATCCCCCAAGTTCGTGTGGAAACATATTGCATGTTGACAATGTTAATCAAAATGATGCATACTCGCCTGTTCAAAAAGAGAGCGAAAGAAAATCAAAAACTGTGCTCCCCGATCATCTGCTTTACCAGGATTGCTGATCATAAACCGCGAATGGATTGCTCATCATAAGCCGTCAACCACACCTTAGAGGGTACTATTCAGGTCACATTGAAAACACCTATCTGGCTGTGGGTCAGTTCACCCTTAGTCCCCCTGGTTCCCCTATCATTAATCATTGTTTCCCCTATCATTAACCATTGTTTTCCCTATCATTGGTTTCCCTTATTATTGTTGCTTATTATTCCCCCATCATTGGTTGCTTAATATTGACCCATAGCCATCTATCGCAAACCCCTATCAGGCTGCGCCTGCCCGACGTTCATCTGCACCGCACCGTGCTCCTTGGCGGGGATCAAACGGTTAGTGGCCTCGGAGGTGACGCTGGCCGTGATGCAAGGAGGTGACCGTAGGGTGCTCAAGTCAGAAGGGTCCCGCAAATCTTCCAGTTTACGAACCATTTATAGTAACAAACCAACCATTTGTTTGGGCCACCTATTCTGAGAAACAACCATATGGAGAATTATCTAGTGGTTTGTTGATGGTTACTTTGTGATTGATTGGGGAATCCAGCAAGGTTGGAGGTACTCCTGTTCATGAATACACCAACATGAGCAAAGTATCAAGGTCACTCAATGATGAGACTCCGTGTAGATGCCCCACATAACACAGAAAATCCCTGAACTCCAAAAAGTGCCGGGAGAAAGCTTGCCAACGCACCTCTCCTGATTCTGATATGGCAGTGGGTCAAAACCCCGTACCCCTGGTTCCCCTATCATTCTCCATTGTTTTCCTTTTATTGGTTGGTCATTATCCCCTATTATTGGTTGGTGAATATTGACCCATAGCCGTATGAGTCTGTCTCGTTTGCTTCCAAGAACTTGTGGCTCTCAAGGCTTTCACATTGAGCTACTCGCTTGACCCACCCGCTACGACCTCATGAACCTGCCCCACAATTTCTGATGGATTCATGAAACAACACGTTTCGTAGAATCCCAGCTATTGATGCATGACCGCAAGTAATCAGAATCAGTGATTTGACACGATTACAATACTTTGACGGTATAACCAAGATAATACCTCATAGGAACTAATCCTATGAAGTTATTACCACTACTCACTATTTAGACCAATGCTGATGCTGATGGCTCTTTGTTGTTGATGTTGGATAAATAACCATCATATTGACCATTGTTACTGTGAACCATTGCTGCAACCAACCCCATTAACCATCAATAGCCATCTATGACCACGCATTAGCAGTAAGTATCAGCCAGTCAAACCATTATATCATACAGTAATTCAGCAACCATTGATTAACCATCAGTTCACTGTGAATTAGCCAATATGAACCACTACCAACCATGTTTCGCAACGATTGTTGACCATGAAAACCCATCCTTGACGCCAGCTGCTCAGCCTTACTTCAGCCAGGGCGCTGAGCATTTTCGAGGCAAATAAAGATCCACCTCGTTGCCACCATGGCCCCGGGGATTTCCCAGACAACTTGTGGGAGGTTTGGGCATACCAGTCAGTCTTCAAAGATTATCTCGATATTTTCTACATACTAAGAAGCTTCGGCGGCATCCCAAACAGCAGGGGCGATCTAGCTTAACAAATCTATTTGTAGTGCAACCTCCTTGAAATTTCCGGGATCTCCTGCACACCCGGAAACTTCCGGAACCGACTGATCTGCTGCACCGAACCCTGGGAACTTGAAAAAATTTGCCGCCTCCACAGGAACTTGCCGGAACCTTAATCTGCCAACGGCACTGGAACCTGCAGAACTTTCTGAAACACCACCTGCACTGGAACGCACCGAAGCTTATCTGGCCTGAAGACCCCATGAGCCTACGCAGTTGGGGTAAAATGCATCTACTAAACATGCAAATTCCAAATTGTGATGTTTTTTTAGTCTTGATGTGCGTACAATGCCAAATCATTCCATTTTCCTCGTAGCTGGACTCACTCACCGGCAGAGCCCCAGATGCCTGGAAATTATTCGGCATTGTTTTCATCGGCTGAAGATGTCTTGCTCATATTGCTGGATGGAATATTTCGCAAGCAAAAACAACCCACCCCAGACCAAGCGGGGCCATTTCTCTCAGCTGCCGCTAGACATCACTTCTCGCAGATGTAGTGGCTCAACTTACGCAGTACATTATGGTAAACTCATTTGGCTATGGGTCAATATTAACTAACCAACTAAGGGGGGTTGACCACCAACAATAATAAGGAAAACCATGGTTAATGATGGGGAACCAGGGGTACGGGGTTTTGACCCACAGCCATTTCTGGTGGGCAGATCTAAGTGGTCCTTGGACAACCAGCCGCACAGTCGAGAAACAATGCGGCCCTCGTCGTTCTGCATGCTTCGTGGATGGTCACCCTACAGTCCTGGCAGCACCAAGTTGTCATTTTTCAAATCCCACAGCAAATCAGTCAAACGGCTGTTTTGTCCATTTTGAACCGACAAACATCTGTTCAAAGCGCCAAACATGCTAAGATGCGTAAGTCTTGAAATCTGAACTCATTGGAAAATTAGAAACAAGTGTCCATTGAAGTTTGAGCAAACTTGTAGCTTTCTATCACAGAACTCATGTTGAAACACCGCCAGACTAGTGCTAGCCATTCCAAGAGTAAACCCCACAATTGCGGGGCTATAAGGAGGATACAAACCACACTAACCACCAACACGGATGAATAAATCTCGTCAACCTCTGAGTATTTGGGAGGTCAACAACAACTGACCCAAGCGAAAACAACCCTTGTGCTTGTAGGCCCTGCTGGAAAATGGTTTCCCTACAAGCACAGATTGCACATGAAACTCGTCTTTTTGAGAGGGGCAAGTAAGACTCGAAGTAGGATTCATGTATGATTCAGGGATTTTGCTTACCATTAGAAGGCAAATGAAACCCTTGCTTCCCATTTTCCTCACCATTGGCTTACCACTTGTCGAAAAACAGTTTGTCCAAAAAAATGGTGTACCCCCAAGTTACAGCTGTGGTCCCCAATAAATATCCGTTATTCAACATTGCTCACAGTAGAAAATCATGGTCTACCTATAATAACAGCTATTACTAATGGCTGTTGTTCGTCAGGTATTGTCAGGTTTGTTGAAAAAACGGTTTGTCCCAGACATGGCGTGTCCTATATTCAGTGACTAGCGGTTTTACTAGTGATTTCCCTATAAATAACTATTCATTACCAGAGTTCATCATAGAAAAGCCTGGTTTCCCGATAGACTCATGGCCATTCATAGCTGGCTGTGGGTCAGTTCACCCTTAGTCCCCCTGGTTCCCCTATCATTAGCCATTGTTTCCCTTATTATTGTTGGTGGTTATCCCCCATTATTGGTTGGTTAACTGCTTGACCCATCGCCAGCTATTGTCGGTCAGAAACCGTTAATATCCCCGTTGCGTCTCACAGAAACCGGGCTACGGCACCTGGCTCTGCTTCTCTCTGCGCTCTGCAGGTCTTGAGCCCGAGTCGCTGTTCGGGAAGTCGTGACGGAGAAGTGTGCGAGTCGTCCAAGGAAAGGATGGTCAACCATGGTTAGTCTGGTTAGTACAAGGTAGGCCTCTAAGTAGCTACAACCATGGTTAGTACAAGGTGGGCCTCTAAGGGGCTTCATGGCTATCATCTAAGTAGCTATAACTAAGTTGGTTGAGCATATAACTTGCTTTCTAACAAACTCAACTGGGATTCATTACCAGTTCGAAGATGCTCTTTTTTCCCGCCTCGTAGCGCTTAATTCACAGCTACATCTGGACTAAAAAATTATTGACAATGCTCTTGCATTGGAACCCGGCATTCGGAGTCCTCCACCAACCAACTTTCATCAAACCTAAAAATTGCTTCCATAGTAGTTTACCATCATTTGGAACCAACTATGGAACCAATTGATACCAACTGATTCCAAAATTGGTTACACTCATTGGAACCAACTTCCAAATTGCTCTTGGATCATGCAGAGGCGTCCCTTTGAGCTCTCGGCCAGGGCCTCCGATGGGAAGTATCTGATTTTTCTTAGCCTCAGGGACCAGCTGTGCCAACGGACGGCAGAACCTTACATGGTGGTTGTTGTTGTTGTTGTTGATGATCATGATCATGATAATGTCATCATCATCATCATCATCATCATCATCATCATCATCATGATCATCATCATCATCATCATCATCGTCATCGTCATCGTCATCGTCATCGGCATCGTCGTCGTCGTAGTTGTTGTTGTTGCTGATCGTCATCATCACCATTATCAGTGTTATATTCATTGCTAGCAGTACTAACTTCATGATTATTACCATTATTGTCGTGAAAATAAAGCGATCAGTTGGCAGTTCTCCAGATTCTCCAGGTGTCATAGCAGTCACACGCAGGGCCAAAAATGACAACGACGACCCCTCCAGGGGCACCGGAGAAGCTGCCATGGCATCCTCAGCCTCGGGCAGGATCCCAAAAGCAATCTGCCATGAAGGACGCCAGATCCTGGCGCTGTCACTGGGACCTGTAGCCTTTTCAGGAACCAGCAGGCAGCAGGGAGAACCACTTTCATAAGGAGCCTTTCTAAGCACTTTCCAAAAAACTTCTAGGAAAAATACCTTTCTCTGACAATCATCACCAGCCAGGCATCGTTGTTCCCATTGTTGAGTAGACCAACAACTATCGCTGGCTGGTGCTGAGAGTGCTTAGACAAGATACAATACATTCCAACTAGCTCGGCATGTTTTCAGGTAAGAAGCTGTGAGCCTGCGTGCCTGTTGTCGTTCAAAACTAGTCCTCAACAGCGCCAATACTCTGCTTTCATGTCTGGGGTTGGAAGGGAAGCCCATGCTTTATTTGGACGGTCTGAAAATTCGAGAGAAGGATGGATGGGGCAAGGGGGCTTGGGGGGTTGGCTATGGTGCTTAATCCTAAGCAAAGGATACGGCCATGGTGAGTCAAAGAATTGGATCAGGTCATTAAATTGACATTTCGTGAATCCTATGCTCCTATCATGGGAGGTGCGGTTCGAGGAATCGGTTTGGACGCGCAGCAGCCTGTCGCAGGGGGAGCTCATCAGTGCTCATTCTACGTTTAACTCTAGACACTGCATAAGCCCTCATTAACTCCTTATCAAGCGCTTGAGGGCTTATCCATGCTTATCCAATGCTTGTCCGATAGGCATAGTGTGCTGGGCGAAGCCAAGAAGGGATTGGCTGAGCGAGTAGGAACAAACCGTCATGCGTGCTTAGATTGGGTGGGACACGTCTTAAAGCCCTGATGTTGTGCGGTGGATCTGGATAAGGGTTCGATCAGCAAGTCGGGCTTTCACATGGACTGGTACTTTTGGATCATGGTTGGTTAAGACCTGTTCAGGTCTTATCTTATCCAGGCTTACACCATCCCACGGTCATGTCATGTAAGCACTTGTTAGAATCCCCCTGGATAGGCCCTATAGCCCCCCACCACACGCCCCGATTCTTCCAAGAAAAATGCAACACAACACTAAACAATTCATATACTGTGACCCAGCCCCCTTGCATTGAAATCCATTTAAAAGGAACAGCGTTTATGCATATGCGTATATATATATAATATATATACATACACGTATACATATGCATACGTAATACATGCATATGTACTGCTGTGTATGTGTGTACAGTACTGCTAGTGGTACTGCTACTTCTTTCGGCAACACAACTTAATGCAACACTCGCCGGTGACAGTTCTCGGCACCGATCGATGTCCTCCTCGCTGATGGGTTTACATCTGACCTGGCCCGGCTGCAGCCGACCGTTGCTGTTTGGTTGCTGAACCCCCAAGGGCAGAGAGCTTCATGAGCCTTGCGTGTGTGCATGTACAGTTGCTGTGTAAAATTATCTAAATACATACATATGTATTATGTGTGTATATATATATATATAAGTATACACGTTTAAAAACTGCATTCATACTTGTACATGTATGTATTGATTCATCTATGATGATACATTTATTCATACGTACTCTGCATTTTTTGTGTGAAAACGTCAACCAAGACAGAAGCTTATGAGTGGCCGATCGTCCCAAGCAAAGGCTCCATAGTTTTGATCGGTTCCAACTGTGCGAAGCCTCAGCCGGTACCAATGGCCTGACGTTCAACCAGTGATTCATTGTGCTACAACCGCTGGGGAAGCCACTGGCTGTGTCAGCTGATGATGTCTGAGAAATCATCCCTGGTGATGCTTACATCTCCCGCTTCAAAGGATGCCCAAGTGTTTCACACGTCAAAGCCAAGTTTCACGATAGTTTCACTTCTCCCTCCCTGCCTTACAAGTCTCCCTTTGTTAGTCGCTTTTGTTGATAGAAGACTCTACCAGGGAGGGAGTGCCCCGAGCTTCGCCATTGCCCTGCACTTCTTCGCACCATTTCGTTGCTGCAAATCTCCCCAAGCCATCACCGCTCACCTCCGTGCCATCACCAAACATCACGAAGGGAGCGCCGCCTTTCACGCCTTTCACCTGCACCGCAGCGTGGCGGATCCAAATCCCATTGGCTCCAGAGTTGGAGAAACATTTGAATGGGTTGATATGTTCTTAGCCTGTTGCAGTTTTAGTAGATATATGGAAACATCATGAAACATGTATATATATATATATATGTTCGTTTACACATAAATACATGTGTATATGTGTACAGATTTTAAGTGTATTTATACATACATATATATATGCGTACATCCGCACCTATACCTTCATCCACGCACCCTTACACATACATGCGCACATATGCATCTATATAAATACGTATGTATATAGAACACACCCACGCATAAACACACACCCACACCCAAGCATGTACATATGTACATGTATAAGCCAACGTCCGCGGTTGCATCCAGGCCCCTGTCTTTGATGGACTCATCGTTATCCTCATGAAGACAAATGGCCTGACCCAACAAGGACTTGAAGAATGCCGTTGGTCGTACCTCAGAGAGCACGAGACACAAAATTTCAGACCTCGAAACTTATGAGGGAACACATCGCAAAATCATAGTCTTGTTGTTCAGTTTGACTGGATTATCTTGGCAGTGTTCCAACGTGATTCAGTTTAGAACTGTGCTTTGCCAAGATAAACATAGATTGGAAGTATCTGCCCCACATTCTATGCTTATCTTGGCATCTCGGCCTACTGCACCCCAGAGTTGGGCGCTATGAATAGCATTGGTGTATGGCTTAGGTATTACCATATGCATCATGAACATGTTGTGCGCCTGGCGTACGGAGGTCGCTTTCGCCATCCAGTTTCCACATCCATCAGTAGATATCCGAGATCACAGCCATCAGCTGTTATCATGCAGCTGTTCAGCAGCTGTTGTCATGATAACATCAAAAATGTTGCATTCAGCTGTTCAGCTGGCGGATCAGCTAGGTTGACCCCCAGCTGGCAACTGCCAGTGGTTCCTGTGGCTTACCTCTCTGGGCAGCCCTGGCGATGGAGTAGGCCATCTCCTGGCCTTCTTTGCACAGCTCTTCCTGGAGCCGTGATGATGATGATGATGGTGGTGGTGGCTGATGATAGCGGCCAATAGCAGGGCCGCTAAGTAGTTGATGATAGCAGGGATCTGATGGTCTAACCTACCATTGCTATTATTCACAATAGTTAGGTTATGAAAGTACTGGCTGCCCGGACATACCAATCGCAGCAGTGAGCGGCCATCCAACTGCTTGGTCCCCAATGAGATCGTAAGTATCGAGTGAGTTCATGTCATCATCCCAGGAGTCATCCATTCAGCGGATGGCATTGGTACCTTGTGCGCCATATGGCTATGATCCGTGGGGGGTGTCCAAAGTCTTTCTGGAGGTTCCAACATAAGCAGGGCAGACCTTGTCACAACTGCCCCTGGGGCTATCCCGAGGCCAGCCACCAACTGTGCTACCCAGCCCGGTGGTCTAAGTCTTGTGTCAAAAAATCCCGTGCAAATTGGAATTCGACTGGTTGGTATAGAAGGCTTTCCTATACCCATGACACGAATACCTATGTGAATATGGCATATTCTTTGTGCGGTCGTCCATGTTGAGTGCTCGCTACTGACCCATCCTAGCATCGCAACTTGTCCTAGCATCGCAACTTGTCGTTGTCCTTCTGCCCCAGGCCGCCATATCCATCGCTGCTTGCAGCTTCTTGCTGGTCATTATGACGCATGATCGAGTATCGAGTATCAATAGATACTCATTTCTGACCATGATCATCCCTCATCATTATCCCTTACTCATTTTCCATATCTTGCATCTTCAATGATCAAATCTAATTCTCCCTTCTGAATCTTTATCTTTATGCCGGTCATCCTTCTCATCCCTCATATCCCGCTTAACTATTACATACCCATGATCGTACCATGGTGAACTATCCCAGTTTGCCATGGTTAATCCCATATCTTCTGCCTGGTGAATCCTTCAGCGCTGGAAGCCTCCCCTGGACGTCCCCGGACCCCGGAGCCGGTCCTCCGCTTGTAACTTGGCTTCCTGGAAGGCCAACAAGGGTCGCTGAACACCTGGCGCTCCCACGAGGGTCAACAAACGGGGGCACAGTGATGACAGTTGTACAATGCTCAGATTCCAAAACAGGGCAATACAAAAATGATTAGTCTGATTGTCTGATGGGCATTCAAATACCACTGTAGGGCATTACAATCCGGGCTGATAATTGTCTCTACAGTGGTTAAATCGTAATGCAGCAGCAATGGTCCAAAATGGGAAGAGATGTCGGCGCATATGTACAGCACAAAAATCATTCTTAAAAAATAACTACGGTATACAACCTGATACCACCAGAACGGTAAGACTCGAATCACTGCACGAATGGTGTGAAAAGCTAATTAAGTTGCAGGCTTGGGGATCTTGAGATCGGGTCAGCCAAAATGCCCTACTTTCCATATCTCGATTCGACCTGGCTGCAACCTCATCAACCTTTCCATCTGGATTCGACCTTACAATGCTAACAACCGGTTGTTTTTTTGCAGTACGAACCTGCAATGACTAATGGTCAAGATTTCAATGTTTTTGATTGGAGTACGATTTATCTGACTCCATTCAATGGCAAGTCTCTCTTGCTAACAAGTGCGAAAGTGCGAAAGTGGCTAATGGCCAATAACTCGCCTGTTAGAGCAACTACATTGCCAGTCCATTCCTCCAGTGACAGGAGAAACTTACACTCCCTGAGGCCTAAAACAATATGATTTTGTGCGTATCCAACCATGTTTGTTTGGCAAAACAGTGTACCAACCTGCGCATGGCTGAGAATCCAACAGTAGTGCTGGCGGCGCTCAAACCAGCTTTTATCCCTAGAGCCGCATTGCTTAATAGTCTAGATCAACTTGCGGCGAGCCCAAACCCGTTCGATGTGTCATCAAGCAAGCAACCAACAAACCAAGCAACCAACCAACCAAACAAACAAGCGCTCGGATAGAAGGAACCACAAAAGCTATACCTGGCTACAGCTCGACCTGAGGCCCCCAACACACTGCTGAGAGAAGCACAAACTGCTGCAGACCTGCCTTTCGAGAAGCCTGGAGCCAGCTAGGCAGCTTAGCAAGCAACAGTTCATCATAGCTAAGGTTGGCTGAGATTATCATGATTGGCCCCAAGGTCAATCATCATGAGATGATTACACGTCAATCATCTTCGAGTTGACAGATGTCAAGGATGAACAGCTAACAATCAAGAGTTGACAATCACTGGCTTCGTAATCGACAATGAAGGGAGTCAAAAGACATTGACAATTGAGACCTCGCCGGAAATCTGGGGAGTTTCTTTCCAGTCCTAAGTACAAACGACTAACGTACTAAACAGATATGATGTTCAATGCTCCATTCAAACCATCTCCCTAGACTCAGCCGTGGCCGTGGCGACACAAATTGGGACATCCAACTTCTTCATCTGGCCATGTCTATGCTGGAAACCAGCAATGTGCTTTGAGGACTTATCCATTTCTTGCATGGCCAATAATCTCGTAGTCCTAAGGCAGACGGCCATGGCCTCAACGCAGTTGACAGTCGCTTGGTAGTCGATGTCGAAGGAATCCTCCGGCAGATGTGGTCATGGAAGCTTACCGTCCAGATCCACCCAGTAGGCTACACTGGCAATGGAGGATCCACGATCCTCATGTGATTTGTATACCTTTCAATAGCGGTGATGATCCTACAGAAACATGAAGTATATCTGGTTCACCGGTTTAGAAATCATAATTTGCCATTGCAGTTTAGTTTACCAGAGGGTGACTTCTACTGATTCAGCCTGGAGAGGGACCATATAAGAAAACTCCGTAGGTGGCCTCGTAAGCACTTCCTAGTTCCAGGGAAACATGCTATATATCTCCATGGTGAATAATGCTTCGCTAATGATTATCAACCACGATTAGAGCTGTATTAACCACTATTAACCAATATCAACCATTACGAACCATTATTAACCATTCTTAACCAATATTAACCATTATTAATCATTATTAACCATTGTTAACCATTATTAACCGTTATGAACCATTATTAACCATTATTAGCCATGTCATTATCAACAGAATATTAACCACTGTTAAGCATTGTGAAGCATTGTCAACCATCTTTATCCATGAGTAACCATTATTAATCACCATTAACCACTTGTTAACCATTATGAATGATAAACCATGATGATAGTAGTGGTGAGCAATGGTCAGGAAGCGGTTTCATCTGTCCTGACGCCCTCCAGAGCGACTAGCCAGGCAGCAAACGGCCCCGTTGGCTGCTTGTGGCAAAGACGCGTAGAGCTTATCCTCGGGCGTTCGATGATCATTCCACTTTGTAACAAGGCGATCTGAGTCATGAAGGGACCAAACTGCTTACCGTAACCCAGTCGTAACCAGGGTTGTGATCTTTATAGTTTCCAAGATGATCATCCAACGAGCAGGCGTGAGCTATTGGTTTGTGGCTAACCCTGAAAATCATGTCTTTGACTCATGACGAGCAACGGAGGATGCAGCTGCATTTGATTCTTTTGGGATTGAAACTTCCGAAACCGGTTCTGGGTACATCAATGGTATATCCCCCAGATCGATATTTTCATGGCTTCACGGAGAAAGAAAAACCTTCATGTTGGGAGAGATGCCTGACATACGAACCTTTTTCCGAGGAAGAAGCTGACATAGGAATCTACTTTCTGTAAGCTGGGCATTCCAAAGCCCTGTGCTAAAGGCTGAAACTGCAGCTGGCGATGCCCGAAATCGGTGAATCCACACAGCTTCCCAAAATTCATGTGGCTTCAAACGGAACCACTCTTCAGAT
The DNA here is from genome assembly GCA_009767595.1 of Symbiodinium kawagutii. NCBI lineage: Eukaryota > Dinophyceae > Suessiales > Symbiodiniaceae > Symbiodinium > Symbiodinium kawagutii. The sequence goes on from VSDK01014928.1 coordinate 542,008, forward strand.
TCTTCAGGGTACCATGAATTCTATCATAAAAATCCATACAAATCACCCATAGAACTGGTATCCACATGACCTATAGACTTGGTATCTGGCTATGGGTCAATATTTATCAACACTGGGGGATGATATGGAACAAACGAACTAGGGAAAACGAGCTGGCGAATAGTAGGGGAACCAGGGGGACTAGCCGGGTGAACTGACCCATAGCCATCTCCCCGAGTGCTGCAGCTCATCATCCCCTCACCATGGGCGTACCCGACCAACCCGTGGCTGGGCGTCCCAACCAACTCGCTCAAATCACAGACGTCCGCCTCCATCACGGTGATGTCTCCTTGACCTCGGGTGCATGGCACGTAGATGGATAGATATGAGTGATTTGTTTGAATAGGTTATATGTTGGTTATATGATGGTTTGTGATGGTTATTTGATGGTTATATGATTGCTATATGATGGTTTGTGACGGTTATTTGATTGGTTAGATGATGGGTAATATGATGGTTGTATGATTGCTATATGATGGTTTGTGGGTTATTTGATTGGTTAGATGATGCGTATATGATGGTTGTATGATTGCTATATGATGGTTTGTGACGGTTATTTGATTGGTTAGATGATGGGTATATGATGGTTGTATGATTGCTATATGATAGTTTGTGACGGTTATATGATAGTTAGATGATGGGTATATGATGGTTGTATGATTGCTATATGATGGTTTGTGACGGTTATTTGATAGTTAGATGATGGTTGTATGGGTGGTTCTCAAAATTGGGAAGCCCCCAAGCTACGGTTGAAATTGATTACTGTAAATGGCTAATAAACTGGATGATGACTGGGGATAACCTATAGATGGCATGTATCCATGGTAGATAGTACAATGATGAATAGAGCTATAGATGAGTAGAAAAGGTACAGTATGGCATCGTTTGGCATTGCAATGTGCGCATTGTGATGCATTGCAACGCAACGTAATGCCAGCATGTAAGCCAATCAACATGGGAATAAGCGGCAAACAAAGGTGAGGAAGTGGCATCGCCAGATTCACGCACAAAGATCCACTGCTCAACCAGGTTTTGGGTAGGTGGCGGGGATTGGTTTTATCCAGTCATCGTAATTTGAGTACAAGGGAAAACAATTCCTAGTGCTAGGCGTGCTGCGCTGCTCGCAATGAATTGCAGAATCTCGGAAGCATCTAAGGAAGCCTTGTGGTTATATGATGGTTATTTCATGGTTATATCGGTTATATGATTGATTCCATCTGTTTTGACAATCTGATTTGCTCAGCTTGAATGTCCGAGTTTGGCAGGTGGAACAAGGTGTACTCTTTTTGAGCCTGGACTTTTAGAATGTGAAAATGGAGGTCTCCCAGATCCATGCCCCACCTGTCGATCCAACTTGTGAAGCCCCTGTCGTACAGCAATGTACAGCCAATCCTTCCAAAATAAACCAATTGAAACGTGACAAATTTGGCACTACATCATGCACAAGAACCAGAAGCTACCCATCACAATAACCAGAAGCTACCCATTATCGGCTTCTTGGCTTCCTGCTCATGAGAAGCATTTTGGGCTTACCAGTCTTATGCTTCACAAGAGCTGCAATTGTCTAACATTGTGAATTTGTGAAGCAATTCTTGTGAAAACACAAGAATTATATAACCTTGTTCACAAAAACTTTAACCAAAAGCAGTTCTTTTTCTTTCAATTCCTTTGTCCTCTGAGAAGCCTCACCAGCAAAGGACTCTTGGACTTCCTGTGCAACATGCGAAAAACGTGGCTGAAATGACGGTCAAATGAGGGTTTCTTAAGCCATCAAATTACCCCGAAATGGTTAGTTTACTACTAAAAATGATTAATATAGGGTGATAACTGAGGGTCCCCCTATTTTGAGAAACACCTGAATAAGGGCGTATAATGATTGATGATGGGGACAACGAGAGCAACAACAAGAACAAACAATGATGACTACTACCTTGATGGACCGTCCTTAATGGACCACCTTGATTTGAAGGTAAATCTCTAGCACTTAAAACAAAGCTGGGTTTGGTTTATTATTGTATTACTTTTGCAACTCTTCATCAAAAGCAACATTCTTCACTACAAGGCACAAAAAATTCATCCAGTTCTTTCCTCACCAGTCCAAGCCTTCCGGCAGGTTGCACTCAGCAAGGAAACAAACAAGTCAACTCATCGAACGGCAAACGATGGCAAAAAAGTAAGTATCTACAACCAACAGGCACATGAGATTAGCAAGCAAGACATTGACCAGCATTTGGTTAGAACCCTCCCGGTAGCTCCTTAGCTTTCTCCCAACCAACTGCCAAATGAATCAAGAAACAAGTAGTAGCTGATACCCAAAGACTCTCAAACAAATGATGCTAGAAAGGTCTCCTCCATGCAACCTCCTCAACCTTTATACACACACAACTATACGTACATTATACATATGTATCGCTTTGTGAGCCTTCTGGCGCAGAAATCTGCGAAAGTCATCATCCATTCTGGCAAGCAGCTATAAACATACAAAAAGTCATGCGTGCAGGCCAACGAGTAACCAAAATTCCCAAAAGAGTGGCCTATATTGGGAGAATCACTTTAGGTGTGTCCATGGTGGTATCAACCATCATCAACCACAACTAGCATTGCTGCGTATTCAGCCATTAACCATTAACCATTAACAAGCATCAACATTTATCGTGATTCAGAAATGCCAGCATTACATATCTATATAGTCATTGACAAGTCCTATGTATGCTTCGCCCAGCATTTCCAGTGGATTCCCCCAGACCCAGACCTGCAAGGATTGTTTGCCGCCAATGCCCGAGCTACTTCGAGTACAAACCACCACCTGTGCAGGATCGGATTGACACGATGACTCCTGTGAGCCCCGGACCCAATCGATACCAGAAAGCCCGGATGGTTGGCCAACGAATCCTGCTGATGATGGATGATGTACATGATTCTCTTGATGATTATGTTACATTCTATAGGAACAATAATGTTCACGACTTCTATCATCATTCAATTCTGCTTGTCAACAGTCAAAGCCTTGCAAAATGTCGACAGCAAAATGTGAGATCAAACTCTGTCCCCAAAGCCACGAAAGTGTGGATCTTTGGGTGGTCCTTTAAGTGTATCCACTTTTTAATGCCCCGAAGATGTCTGGACATGGACCAATTGATACGTCCTTATTGAGATGCATTAACAATTGTAAAAATTCTCTCGTTGGTGAATTGCATCTCAATGTATAATAGATCATCTATAGTACAAATCCTATAATTAATCTATAAATATAGGTGATCGATTATAATCTATCAAATCCTATCATCTATAATCTTAGGATTCCTATAGGTCAAGCACTTAGGATTCCTTAGGATCTACAACCCAACAGGTTCCTTGATTGCCACGAAGCTAGAGCCTATCAGCTGCAGCTACTGCGAAAAAACACGGTGGAAGTGCAGCTCCAAGTAGCGCCTTGTGACCACGAGCCGCTAGTTCCAGCACCTTGGGCGGCTGAAGAGTGAGCACCCACTGGCCAGAACTGCTAGGCAGCTACCAAGCTGGTAGGCATATCTAGCTGGGTAGGTGTCAAAAACCAACTTGATGTGGAGTTCACCCCCTCTGACGACCGAGGCCCCAGACGGCAGCACGACCAATGTAGCCAGTGCCCCCGAAGACCACAATGCACATCTTGGGGCCTGTGCCAACACCCTGGCTGCAGTTCTTGGGGGCCCACGGTTGCAGCTTCCAACCTCTGAGTTTGCGCAGGGGAAACGGTAATTTGCCCAAGAGCTGCATCCCACAGTCCAGAAGATAGCGCACCTTCCAGGCCGGCCACGTTCGCAGCTTTCACCTCGGCTTCCAGGAGGTCAAATGTGTGGAGACAAGTTATCACAAGTTTGTAGCTGAAGATGTTTCAGAGATCGATGCACACTTGAGATGTAACACTAGCGCATGTCGGCACATCACTTTTGATGCCAAACTCGAAGGACTGTAGATGTGACAGAACTCGCAGCTTTCACGTGGCAAGACTATTTCACACCGCCTGTTCCTGCCATCACATACTGCATCTGCTGACAAACCAGGAAAAGTATGGAAAAGTAGCCACTGCTGCAATGGCAAAAAAAGTAAGAATAAAACATGCAAGAGGAAGAATTCAAAGAGGACAACCCACTGCAACCTTGAAGATGACGAGGATGATACCAAGGAGGAGGAGCAGGAGGAGGAGACTCGGGCTGTGTTCCTGTTTGACACCGCAACAAGACTCTTGACGAGGACAAACATTACTGCTACTGCTACCACTGCGGCTACGGCTGCTAGTGCCATTACCACCACAACACTGCTAAGCCACAACCACAACAGCCAGGCCACCCTTCTGGCTGTAAACCGCCCCCGCCAGCTGCGTGCTTTCTGTCCTGGGTATGACTCAAGCAAGTGTGATTTCAAAGGATCAAAAAATGCAACCGGCACGGGGTTCAGCTAAGAATCTGCAAATTTTTGATCAAAATACCTTCAACAATCAAAATTTTGTGAAGTCCGAAGCATCGAGTGTGAAACCCACATCCTTGGGAGGTACTCCTCCAAAATTCGTTGAAAAAAACCACACACGGCTCATGTTTTAGATCTTTACCAGGGTCTCCATGAGCTGCTTACAGGACCCAGTACCCTTTGGGATGGAGACCCCCATGGCTTCCCCAGCGCCCGGGAGCCCAGCCTGCCAATGTCGCTGCAGCACACAGCGCAGCCGCAACTCCAGGTCCAGCCCGCCGGGCGCAGCTTGGTGCTGCCTCGCGGCCAACGCCCGCCGCACCAGCTGCATAGCCTCCATGCGACTTTCCACGGCAGCTCTCGGGATTCTGAACGGTTGCCCATAGCTTCAAAACAAGGACAACAATGACATCTAAATCTGCAATGGTTGACGCGTACACCGTACGAATCCCACCGCCCTAATATTGGATGGTAGATCAACAGCTTCTTCTGATGTAACTGGTGGTGGTTTATTGACATATGAGGCTGAATCTCTCAATTCACAAAGTTTGCGCCAGAACTTTTTTCCCATCGAGGCGAGGACGGCAAACAGAATCCCAAGTATCGACCCAAAGACAAGGTAAATTGAACTATTCTGGGAGAGCTCAACGCCTCCTACAACTAATGTGTTTTTTGGTTCTTCTTTCCCAAACAGAAAGGCAGAACTCAAGTCTGGTGCTGAAAGCTTTGCAGCATCAGAAGTGATCGGATCGATCGAAATTCTCCGGCTGATCCAATCCATCATGAAAGCGCACTGCCGATCTCTGTAGCTTCCATCGATGACCTCAGTAGCGAACTTAATGAGGGAGGGCCGGGCAGAAAGAGACAGCAAGAGAGACAGCGACCAACAGAGAACTAACAGAAACAGGGACAAACAGGGACAAACTGACACAGACAGAGAGAGAGAGGGACAGGCAAACAGAGGCAAAGAGAGACAACAAGAGGAGATGAACAAGCAGACGGACAGAGACAAACAGTGATAAATAGGGGCAAACAGAGACAAGGGCAGACCGAAACATAGTAGACAATCAACATCAGACAGAGACAGCGAATCTGCCGGCCCGTCAGCCAGCACCAGGGAACGAAGGCAGGCACGCTTGAGGGAGGGTTGTTGGGCTGGGAATGTTCATCATGTCCAGATCTGCCTTTAGCCTTGAGTCTTGAGATTCTCCCGATTCTACATTTGGTGGTTTCTCAAGCCATAGGGGACCCCCAAAGTTATGGTTGGTTTATTACTATAAATGACTATGAACATGGATGATTTAGGGCTACCCCTATTTTGAGAAACCACCATTTTAGGAAACACCAAGATATTGTAAGTGCAGAAGGCACTTCTCCCCAACATCGGAGCATCCATCAGACTACTTTTGAGCATGGACACAATCGCTCAGCCTGGCCTGATTGCCGCCCTTGGATGCCAATCGGAACTTCATCATGGGGGCAGCCTTGCGCCGGTGGCAGGGTTGCACATGGAAGTTGGGAGAAAATCTTGAACCTGATCCATACCACAGAACAATTATTCGGCCAAAATCTTACGGAATACCAAAGTTGCAGTTTGCTTTTATCATAGTGTAGCAATGATCCCAGCAATCAAACCCGCCCAACATGACCAATGCCGGCTAATCAGAACTGATTGTCCCCTACTTAGTAAAAGAGAAAAGCTGCATTAGAAAGTGAAATCCCAACCCTCACTAGGGTACAAACACACTCTGTCTTGAGTCACACCTTCCACGCAAAGCGAATTTACTGCTGAGCCGAACGTTCGTGTTTCCATCAAATCCGCGTGGCTTCCGGCATGTCTTGTGGATTGTGTTGTCAGCTTATCTTTTGCATAGATGTGGAAAGCAGGCAGAGAAACAAAAAAAACATATCTGATCTGAGTTATCACCACTCCCCTCCCCTCCTTTCCGTCCCTTCCCTTCCAACGTCCCACTTCCTGACGCATTCGCTTGTTGCTGCGCTTTCATTCTGAGCATCATCGATGTAATCTTATTTCCGCTGTCGCTCTAGCTACCCCTGGGGCTGCTGATGAACACGGCAATCCCACGCGCTTCAACAAGCTTCTGTACCTCTCCGCCTCCGGTGCTTTTTGTTGCACATCCCTTGCAGCAATTTGCAACTTCACTCCGCGCTTTCTTTGGCACCGAGGTTTCACGCAAGCAAATTTTGACCAAGTCCACCAGAAAGCTACCCCTGGAGGGACTTTTCCATTTATACCAAAAACCAGCCACACCACTCCACGACAACAAAGCTTTGACGCTAAACGAAAAGTCTTGTGTGCCACCTCTTGTACACCCACCGGTCACTTACACCCAGAGTTTTTACATCACAAATCCTGCAACGGCAGGCCGCGCGAACCATGGTGAAAGGAGATCAACCGACTGAAGCCCTGATTTCCCAGGCAACTTTTAGAGGCTCCCAAAACGCCGTGATGTCCTGAGTCTCTCTCCGATGGTTTTGATATAATTATCCTGATATGTCGTCATTGGTTAAGATATCATGATACGATATCTCCTGGATGTTCCTTAAATGAGTGCAATATCCATTAAGTATCCTGCCAAAACGGACAGCTTAGCAGCGAAAGCACACCTGACTCGACATTCGCGGCCAGGCCCCAGGATCACGGGAAGTAGCAAAGCGGGACCATGACCTGCAGCTGTCCGAAATCCAGAGATGGGTCTGAAAACCTGAGATTCTACAGATAAATGAAATGATACACATATCATTGGCGAGGACAGCGGCAACAACAACAACGACGACGACGACGACGAC
>VSDK01014928.1:549511-576869 GCA_009767595.1 Symbiodinium kawagutii
ACAGCAGCGACAGCGACATCCATGCGTTGTCTCTGCCGCCAACGCCTCCTGAAAAGGAACCCCATCTTTCGTGGCGACATCTGATTGGGTAACACAACACACATTGACCACCCAAGGTTGGGATGTTGTGCAGTCCCCGGTCCTTGCGAGGCCTAGAATGAAAAGCCAGAATACCTTCACACCGAATCGGGTAAGCGTGCGAATGTATTCACTACTCCCCAAGTCCTTATGGGGGTGCCCTGGAAGGATCTGAGGAAGCCTTACCGGCCCGGCACCCACTGGCCCCTCTCTCGCCAAGAGTCATCACCACTTCTGAAGCCAACTGCTTCTCTTCAGCCGATGCATTCTTTGGCAAATCCATCCAAACCTGTGCGCAGGTTCGCTAATCGCTATATTCCTCAATGAACCAACTGCTTTTCTGCACTTGTCTTGCCACTTGGGCAATTCAAGAAACCAAACAGTAGTATCAGAGTGATCTCGGAAGGTGATAATGGCTACGATCAGCCGTAGCCTAGATGGACATGAACCAAACAGTAGAACCCTTTTCATGAGAAAGCCAGCACCTTCGGGGTCAACCGCATAATGTGCTGGGCCGCCAAGTCACAAAGGGCAGGTCGACACTGTGCGTCGCAATGGGACCATTGGTCGAAGATGCGAACCTGAGCAGCAACCCATCCCTATGCTTCCAGTTACCATTATAGTAGGTAACCAACCTCAAATAACAATGATGGTAGAAACCAGCTGGTTTCCCACTATGCTGGTGACTGGAAGCATGGGGCATGGTATTGGGATGGCATCTTTAGAGCACCGCCCATCGGATTTTTCCCGCTGCAGCACCCTCAGTGTATCAGAAACTGATCCGTGGGCACACGCATGCTGATTTTCAGGCGTGGGAATACCAACTTCAAACTTCCATGGCAAGGCAAGTTCAACATTTCTTTCCCCGAACTCCAAGCCTCAATAGAAACATCTGAGTAACACGATATACCACTGTGAGATTGATTCCAAACCCTGCAGCAATCCAACATGAAAATTGGAACTGTTGAGCATTTGAGCATATCCACGAACACAAAGGTATATGTTCTGGTGAGGCAATCACTGATTTTGATGGTATACCATGTATGGAGGTATGGACAGTATACTTTGAGAAGCCTTGACGCTGAAAGTTTTTGCGACCATTGCTGCGCCCAAGGAACACATAGGAAAACACCGGGACTGCACGAGCAAGTGAACGCGCTGCAAAAAGAGCAGGGCAGAAGAAGTTCCTAAGAGTCCAAGCACGAGGGTGTAGGGAACAAACCCAGGAGCCAACCAACACCGACAAAAAAAGGTGACAGTTTGCTGACAACCAATGAACATAGTTAACAAACAAACTTCGACTTTATCAACCCACACATAAAAAAAAAAACCGTAAGAAAACCACGAGACTATCACAATCCTATACTGTATTCCCCGGATCTTTAGACTGTGCATAGCTTATTCTGGCTGTGTACTTCTTCCAGTATTCATGTATGCGTATATATATATATATATATACATATACAGGCTCTATCACAGTTTTGACTAGCATCTTTAGAGCTGTATCCCGGGTAGATCTTGGATTATTTGTATATTAATCACATGCAAAAATACATCTTAAAAAATACATTCATGTACATATACCTGCATATCTGTATCTATAAAAACATACATATGCTTGTAACGGTAGCTAACAAAGGTGCAAGGAGAAAAAAAAGTCGGATCAGGGCACTCAATCGAGCTCCACTTCCAAAATTGTGTTTTCCACTGACTGGTTTGACACCTGATCCCTCCAGGTTTTCTCCTAGTTCTTCTTAGTGACCATGTTGTTCGACAATTGATTTTGACTGTGTTTAGCAAACACCGTATCCAGAAATTGCCCAATTCTGAGTAACCCGTTCGTTCCTACAACCAACTATTAATCTTGGGGTACCCTGTCAAAGCTAGTTGTGGAAACAGATTGAAACTTGCTTTGCTTCCCCGTGGAAACCAACTCAAGCGAGGAAAAAATTTCTTTTTGGAAGAAAAAACATGTAAAATAGAAATATATGTATTTATACAAAATATATACATACATACGTCTGCATCCTAAGCAAACAGAATTTCCGCAAATGCTCAACCTGTTAGTGTTTCTCCATGTTTCAGTATACTATGTGCAGGTCTTTCTGCTTATTCGCTGGAACCCTGTGAGTTTCTTCACTGCTGAGTAAGGAACTTGCCGTGGACTCAAACATCGACAGACCTCCAATTTGAAGATTTCCCCAAAGTGCGGGGCATGGCGAGCGCCACTTGGCGTCATGCTGCTCAGCATCTGATCGGTGACAGCTCGTTCACCAGACCACCAGCCTTCTTCATAGCCATGCAGAGATGGATGAGATTCCTCGAGCCGAAGGCACCCAACTGTGACGATCATCCCAAAGCAGGCTCAGATTCGCAGATGGTCCCAGTTAAAAGCACCAACAGGAGCATTGTTGGGAACAGTACAACTGATCCGAGGTCTTAAAGGAATGGTTTTAAGCATCTAGCTAAAAAGAAACATCTTGTTGTTGTTGTTGTTGTTGTTGTTGTTGTTGTTGTTGTTGTTGTTGTCGTTGCTGGTTTCAAGTATAGACCCATGTGCTATCCTCAAAAGCATGATAGCTTCAGCATTTTTGTCAATGCTCGCCATGCACGAACTTGTTGCTTTTGATATCTGTATTATCTGTACCATATCATGACTCTGATCACCATGGATCACCATGATTCATGGCAACAACAGATTCCTATCTGTTACGCGCATGCCTCTTGACAAACATTTCTGACATCTCTTCTTACAGACTACCTGCTTGGAATTTTCCACAAGTCGGACGTTGATATTCCAAACTTCCTTTGCTGACAGTTATAATTATGGGGGGTACCCCCACATCATTCCATGTTGATCATTGAATGACAGAAACAAACCAACCATAACTTTGTGGTTCCCTGAGGCTTGAGAAACCACCAGTGCTGAGTGTTGACCACTGTTGATTTCACGCAGGGGGTACTGTAACTGGACGCTGCCACAGTGTCCGTGATGTAAAGCTCCGCTTGCGCATGCGTCGCTCCATACTGTGGCAAAGGCCCCAGGGCAGCGATTCCGTGGCTGTGGGTTTCCGCAAAATTCACTGAGCTGTGGCTCTCGTGCCTTTAATCCAAAAAAAGACCTGATATATTCACGGGATTAAAGGCATGTTCTTATCCTAAAAAGATACAGGAGATCCAAGGATTAATCCGAATCAAGAAAGTATTCAGGTCTTTCTTTGGATTCAAGGCATGCTTGATGTATTCAGATGGGTGGTTTGGGAGAAAGCTCTCAAGAGCCGAAGCAAAAGGAGCATGATTCTAGCGTGTGGCATGGACTGTTCTCAGGTATAACGGGTTGAAATCCCAAAGTGCCCTCAGTACAATCCTTGCCCTCTTTCATGAACCCGGGCTCTTACGGACATAGTGGTTCCCTTGGTGTCATCTTGCTGCATGAAAAAACACGGAACCCTGGAGGGGATTTGGAATCATGATAAGAGTAGTGGACCACCACCTGGGCACTCGTGTACTTCTGTCAGAACGGTGGATACCTCTGGTGGGAATCCTTTTGATCATTTATATATCTCTCTGGCAATCTACCCCAATCTACCTGATCCAGCTAATCTCCCTAATCTAGCTGATCTACCTACTCTAGCTGATCTACCTACCTACCTATCTATCTATCCATCTATCTATCGATCTAATCTAGTTGAATCTAGTCCTAGCCACCTATCCATCTATCCATCTAACTTCTGCCTATCTGATCTATCTCATCTAATCTAATATAACCAAATCGATCTAATCTTATCTGATTGCATCGTATCTTTTTCTTTGTACGCATGTCTAGCTATCTATCTAGCTATCTCTCTATCTATCTACCTACCGAGGACTTACATCTTTCAGCTGTGTGTTATGTTTGAACTTCCGACCCTGTGTTCTCATATAAGCTTCGACCTACAGTATGTTTTTGCTTTGGTCCTAGGTCGTGGTTGAGCGCAGCATCGATATTATATTGTAATTGTGTTCACCGAGTTCTGAAAATAGTGAAACATTGTCATTTTTCAGTGAGTGCATTGCCGCTTTCAGAGTGTAAGAGCGATTTGGCAAAATTCCAAGACCATCTAAATACTCTTCTGCACTAGGGTAAATACAAATAAATCCAAGCCGATATGGATCTTTAAAGCAAAGAACCTTGCCAAGAAAGTTTTCCGCAAGGCTTCTGTGAAATGTTCAGGAAATTCTCACGTTTGTATGCACTTTTGTGCCCGGCAAGACAGCTTCCCAGCAGAGACCCCAATCCCATGCTCTCGCCTTGTCCTGGAACATTGTCTGAAAATCTTTGGCACTTAGGTTGTAGGCCCCATCAAAGAAACGTGCACCATCGTCCAAAGTCACCCCGATGACTGCCGGAACCTTGTTGGCCTGCCAACATGTTGAAATTCTGAGTTCATGACAATGGTCAATGATGGCCGATCATGGTTATGGGTTTTCATGAATGATTGATAGTCTATAGTGCCTAAGAATGGTAAACCAGGATTCACAAGGGCTTATGTGCATATATATATATATATATATATGTATATACGCGTATGTTCAACGCGTGGTTGAGTTGAGTAAGCGTGAGGCCTCCCGTTTTACCTCTCCTGGTGAAACTTTTTTCACGTTCACACGGGAAGTGCAGCAAAGTGGTTTTGCAAAATCTAGCATAACCGTCTGATGTGTCTCATGTATACCTGTAACTGCCTCAGCTATTACCATGAGGCAGTGGCTGCAGGTAGCCTGGCCGCGGCACCTTCTCTTGCTTCAATAGCTCAAGAGGTTGCGCTGCAATCTCCACCCCATCCATGGCAGGAGCCCATGGCACGAATGGATGGGCAAATTGATCTTGACCCGACCTCAACAATGCCGCAAAAGACAGTAGATCAGGACAAGTGGACTACTGTAGAATTCGGGAATTGTGCACCCTCGGAAAGTACGAATGGATGTGAATGGATTGACGAGTCAACTCTGATTGTGCCCATGTTTGCGACTGCGACAAGAGGCATAACCATGCCTTTGGGAATCGCGACAAAGGCTGAAAGAAGTTCGTCTGCTGGAAGATTCAGCAAGCAGTCCAGGTTTCGACACCTTGACGCCAGCCGCAGTATTTCCTTGATACCTTGGACCTTTCAAATCTGCCCACGGTTGTGTGATGGCTCCCCTTGTTATCGTTGGAACGGGCCCTCATGATATCACTTCACAGCAAGGATTCCAGCAGTGTGCCCCAGCGAACACCTCTGCTACGTGAATATCCTAGAAAGAACCACCTGGTTCTGGCGATGCTATCAGCGGGTAGATATGAAACTTGTGGAACCCACTCTTGATGCCACAGATGAAACGATGTGCCACACCAACACGCTGGACCTGGATGGCGCTACCATGTGGCAGGTATACAACCCAAAGCCTCAAGCAGAAGCAATGCATTTGTCTCCACATACAAGTGAAAGATGTATGTGTGTGTGTGTGTGTCGCAGGTGGCATGAGCCAAACAGGGACAATGACCATGCGCAAATGCACACAACGGAGCAGTGAACATGGTACGCTATATGTTTGCGATCCCATTCCCTTCGGACTCCCCAGCTTAGAAATTGATTCTCACTTTACTGATGGTGACCATTCCCAAACTACATGTACAAAGGTGCATATTTACGTAGATATGTATGTATATACATGTGAATTCTATCGTGTATCTCTATATTTAGAACAGTGTCAGGGAGGACCCGGCATCCCACATCCCACAACAGCATCTCCTCGTGGTTGAACAAACGAGGTGCTTGTTGGGCAGCTGATTCTTCAATTCTTGAAACCACAACTCCTTGAGGCGCATGGGCTGAGCTGCAAGTGGAGCAAATCCACCTGCGCTGCTGCATCCAATCCATGTTTTGGGAGAGATTTCTGACATATAAAAGCACATAAAGGCAGTTTTAAGAGATAGAAAACTCAAAGAAAGCCAAACAGCTTGTGACAGAATCACCTTCTAGACCTGCTTGAACCACAAACTTGAACTAGAAAATGACAACTTTGGAAGCTCGCCTGACTGCATGATAGCGGCAGAGTAGAGGTCATAAGACTTGGGCATGGTCATATGCAATGAAACCTAGGACAAGGGCAAGGGAGGCCCATCAATGGAATGGTGTGACCGGATCATGGAAGGCAAGCAATGGAATTATCAAAACAGAAGTAGCTAGGTCCATAAGGGGAACTATGTGTCTTGATGAAATTTGGGAGTCAAAGGAACTGGAGAATTTGGGCAGTGAAGGGATTGGAGTTCAGCTTGGGAAATGACGTAAGGGAGACTTGCTGTAAAGAAGCCAGGGCATTGAGGAAAGCCAAATTCATGAAACCAGTAAAGTGAACTAAAAGACCCAAAGGGTAAACCTGGCGAAGTGGAAGTAGTTTCTTCGAAATGAGAAAACTGTCTGCCAAGACAATTCTTTGCTGTGCTCAAGCTACACCCGAACAAGATAGGTATGGTCATCCATGTGGGCCACGGTGTCCCTGGGACCCAAGTCTAACCCCAGCAGTTTCAAGTTGGCACCAACTCGAGCAGGGCACACTGGCGGCACCAGCTGACTGCCCAAAGATCGTGACCTGCAAAGCTGGTGGAACTCATCAGTGACCAATCCTCAAACACCGCGAAAACTGATAGCAGAGCTGTTCCTCGGTTCACAAACTACTTGAGATTCAATACCTCTAACACCGCATCATTCGCCTGAGAATGCCGAGCTTATAGCCTGTTCCAGCTGGTGATTCAGAGTAGAACCTGTGAGATCCTTGGGATGACCGAACTCATGCATCAGGCTTACGGAACTAGAACTGCTTGCAAAAAATCGCCCTAGCGTCGCAACTACAAATTCCACATCTCAATGGTGGGTCCATCCTGAAGTTGTGGCCATGGGGAAAGGGGTGTATAACAACCATTGGACAGTACACCAAGCTGATAGATTTTAGTGGATTCTGTTCTTGCTACATCTCCAGGCAAAAAGTCCGCTGGAACTCAAAGGATCAAGTTCACAACAAAGAGAGAGAGAGAGAGAGACAGCTGACTACTACTTGGATCTGCCCCCCAACTTGGTAAGTGATCACAATTCCGATGGTTTCTAAGGGTTACAAGCTACCTTACAGGGCTTACAACCATGGTGATAGCCCCCAGCTGCACATCCAAGTCTGAAGTAATCTAAATGATTTGCGCTACTACTGAAGATAAAGCTCGTCACCGCCTGTGGTGAGGGCCCACACTATCATAAAGGGACTATCCCATATGATTTACTATTATTTATGAGGTACTATTTAACCATCATAAATCCAGATCATTCCATATCATCATGATTATTCCATATTCTGTACTAGACCTCCACCAGTGGATCCCCAGCCTGAACAGGCGACCACCGAAATTCACAGCTTCACAAGCACAACTTGGGGCTTGGCGATACCTTACCTGCATCAAGTGTGGATAATTCTGGCTCACCTTTGTTCAATCATGAAGCATCAATTCCGTTACTAGTAGCCATCAATCAGTAATAATCATGGACCATCATCAGCCATCATCAGCCATCAGATCTCGTTAAGTGTCAAGATTCATTGGCTAACTGGCTGTATCTTAGTCACCATATATCTTAGTCGCCATATAGCTTTGGGTCCTGCAACACTGGCGATGTGCACCTTCTTGGGATCGCCGCCAAAGGCTGCAATGTTCTCCTGCACCCAGCGGAGTGCCATTCGTTGGTCCTGCACCCAGAGTAACAAGGGCAGTGAATGGTGCGAACGGCGGCGAAGCTGGGGCTGATCGTGGTGATGAGAATTGCTTTGGAGTTGAAGGTGGCGGATGCTGGTTTTTTATGGTGGTGGATGGTTTTTATGGTGGAGGGTGGTGGATGGTGGTGGATGGTGGTGGATGGTGGTGGATGGTGGTGGATGGTGGTGGATGGTGGTGGATGGTGGTTTGTTGCCATAGTCAAGGAGGACATTTTTTCTTAGACCAGGACGTTGAGACCAAGACCACTCCACAAATGGTGGTTTCTCAAAGAAAGTGACCCCCAAGATGGTTTACTACTAGACATGGTTCGTAAAGGATGACTTGGGGGGTCCTCTAGTTTGAGAAACACCCAAATGGTTTTGGTGAAATCTTGAAAGTCTACTAAATCAGCGTAATGGCACAATGCCACGCACTGATCGACGTAATCAGTGGCATTGCCCTCTTTTACTTGACCTGAGCAAGGACATGAACGACCAATTTCCTATGTGGCCTTGGTGGGGCTTGAAATCTTCCTGACTGCCGGAACAAGCTGGTCTACACCTTTTCTCAGATTGATGGCACAAGGACGGCTATTGACATTGCCATCCTGAAGAATGATCTCTCAGTCAGACCACTGGGCACTCTCTGGGTTGATGGGCAAAGTATAATTACAGATCCCTGTGCTAAAGTCACACTTTCTCAAGCACACCAAAAGATGCGCAACCATATTTTGATGATCACCATTCACCAGCAATGTTGTGGCGCCCTAACGACTCCTCTACAGGATGGATGATGGTGATCAGCTTCAACATCGAGGATGGATGCTTTAACACACGAGTTGCCAACGCCTTGGTTCCCCATCGGTGCCACCCTGGATGCCGGTTGTAAGGCAGCACGGCCATCCCACCATGTGGCCACCTGCATGCCATAGTTTCCCGTGGAGCGACCCACGGGATCACGGCTCCGCAACTCATCGCTGCCCAGAAAACCTGGCGGCCGCGACCGAGGCACTGCATGGGCGAGCGACCAAGACGGGTCATGGCGGTGAAAATGAGAATGGGAATGATATGATTCATGAACTATGGCACGGCTATGGCACTGCTATGGTAACTATTCTCATGATATGCTTCATAACGTGGGTTGAATTTAAGAACTATGGTGAATGACTGTGGTCGATGACTATGGTCAATGACTATGCTTAACAACTATGGTTAACACCGTTGTTGCTTAATAATGATTCACAACAATAACAAGAGATGCTGGATGACAATGGTCAAGAATGGTTCTGGTCACTGGAGAATGGTTCATGACCATGAAGCAGTGGCCAGTTCGTCATAGTAACCTTCATACAGGTTGGCCCCCTTCTGCATTTCACCGTGCCAAGGAAACACAAGGAAAACCATGGTTCACTCATCAAAGCTTCACCGAAGCTCTAAGTGGACCAGGGAACCGAAGACATTGAGGCGGTAGTTGAACGTGACCAACAGGGCTGGACTGCCATTGGACCTCCAAAAGCTCACTAAACTGAAGCCGTCGTAGTCACTTCCGGCACCGGCTTCAAAGCCACCACCATGAATCCAAACCAAGCCTGGGAGCACGGGGAGCGCTTGGCTTCGGTCAAGAACTCCGAATCAAAAGAGAATTGATAAACTGATGATATGAAACGAGGTACTCATCCTATACCAACACAACACCTGTCGCTTTCATGTGACCGAGGAAAGCTGATGATTTGTTTCAGGACACTAGGACCCGCTGATGCATCTTGCCATGCAAAGGGAGCCTAGATCTCAGCTTGAACAACTTGCAAAATGCAAATTTTATACGGCTTCTTGAGACTTAGGGTAAGAACAACCATGTCAATGGTGGAGCTTTCAGAAGTCGGCGATTCTCCGGACATCCCAGCGACTGACGACGTACTGATAACAATATTGCCCATGTGGCCTATGGACATGACTGCCCTGCTATGTAAGAATCCGAATCCTTCTTGTGGAACCCCTGTCAACCTATGGATGACCGCTACAATACCTACCAGAATGGCTTCTGTCTGTCTTCACTTCTGATGTTTCGCTACCTTTGCATGCCCGCTTTTTCCAACCTGAGACAAGTCGCAAGGCAGTGAAGCATTGCGCGCCTCAGGCGCGTAGACATTCAGGTAGAGGCAATCTTCGCTGCCCACCTGGGTAGTGGATGTTCAGCACACCCTTGGGGTATCCTCAGGGGGTCATAGTTTGCAATGCTTTTTGATGTCCCTTGCAATGCATTTTGCATGGCCCGAAATACGTGACTGGATTGCAGGGGTTTCGTGCAGGTTGCAAAAGCGCTGGCAAGCCTTTGTGGAACGCTGAGGAGGGTCTGAAGGAACGCTTTTCTGCTTGCAGAGGCGGCACTTTAGGATCTTGGACGGTGATTTCTGAAGCTTACCACATATCTAAATCTTCGGACATCATTTCGCGCGGCAGGCGTAGGACTTTGTTTGTCTCAGCTCCATTTTCTCGTGGCAGGCACGATGTTTCAAAGACAAAACGTAGTGGAACTGAGACAGCAAGTGAGTTGTCAATATATCCATTTTGAAGGAATCCTCCCACCAGAGCTTCGTTTCGATAGCTGCGAGATTCCATGTTTGAAGTAAGCTTCGCATCACAGCTTCATTTCGATAGCATTGAAATTCCCTTTTTGGAAGGAAGTATGGATAGACAGACTAACAGCCAGCCAGGCAGGCCGGCACGGAACTACAGATAGAGATGGACAGAGCTAGCTGAAGATAGAGATAGCTGGAGATAGAGATAGTTAGATTCGATTAGATGAGATTAGGTTAGATTAGATTAGATTAGATTGGATTCGATTCGACTGGATTAGATTAGATTAGAGTGGATTGGATTGGATTCGATAGGATAAGATCAGATAAGATAAGATCAGAAAAGATAAGATAGGTACGGATAGACAGATTGGTAGATAGGTAGAAAGGTAGATAGGCAGTCACATGGATACAGACAGACGACTGTGGCTTTTTTAGTGGCTCCCTCTGTCATGCAGGAATCACAGCCAGCCTCCATCTCCTATAGGTTTCCTACTACTGCCACCGCCTTGTGCGACTCAGCAGCTCGGTCCATCTTCACACTGGGAGCTGGACACCATTGGAATGGTAACTGGTGATGGCTGGCCACGACTGCTGACGGCTGATGCCGAATTTTTGCAAGTCGCAGAAACAAAACACACCCATGGAAGTCATTTGAAAATCAAGCAGTTCACGCCATCAGTCCGTGCGTAGGGAATGCAGCACAAAATGACACACAACATGAAAGAACAGCTAATGCCATCCAACCAACCAACTGAGTAGGGACGATGTCTCACCTGGCTTGTTCAATGTGGTGCCTGCTATGCGATTTCCCAGTCCGCATCCCCTGACCAGGCACCTTGTGTGAATGATTGTTCCACAAGACCGACATGCACTCGCTGCCATACTTGGAAGCGTCACCTCAGCTGGAAGCGAACACAGACTGACGTGGCTCACCGGTCAGACAAACCGAGGGTTGAATCGCCCATGATCTTTCCCACGAGCGTAAACCCCAGATTCAAAAAACACTGGTTTGGTTTGTTCATTGGGGGGGTACCATTTTGATGGGAAACCAAGGCTTTTGGAGGATACTCCTGAGTAATCAACCAGGGGCTTGTTGGTACAAGGTTGGGATTAAAATCACAATAAATTGACGACGTCCTTTCATAGTAAGCCAATACCGTTCAAGGCAGAAACCTAGTGGACATGGGTCACGCTGTCCGCGATGCATGGATAACAGAGCGATCCACTGAAAGAACAACAGGTGGCTGGAATCTCTGCTGGCAGGCAGTTCATCTATCTATCCATCATTCTAGTGGATCTGGCCATCTATCTTTGTACTTTCGGTCTGTCAGTCTGTCCGTCCGTCCATCCACCTGTATCTCTCCCTTTCTCTCTCTCCCTCTCTCTCTCTATCTATCTATCTATCTATCTATCCATCTTTCCATCTATTTATCTATCTATCCATCTATTTAAAAATCGATGTTCTCTATCTCAATCTATCTCTGTTGAACTCTGTTGTTCTCTCCACCTGTCTCTATTGGAACATCCAAGAAATGTTGCAGACCCCCCATGTTTGTCGATCTTGACTTGCAAATGGGCTTCGCACCACAAACAATGTGCACTTTTTGGACATCTCAACTGCCAAAAGTGATCAAAGGCTGTCAGATTCTTTAACGTTTATTTGACTTTCAAATGCGCTTCGCACCACAGCGGCGTGCAAATTTGGCACACCGCGTTAGCCACAGACCCCCGCACACACCACTTTACCGAGCCGACCTTTCGACCATCTCAGCTCACAAGACTTTCAGAAAAAAAAATCACATTTCGCGTGAGTCTTGTTAGCCAGGCACACACACGTCTCTCCGGAGATCTCTTCTTCTCTGACATCTGAAGGACTACTTGCTGCAGCTCTCCATACGATGGTTGACTTCCAAACGTGCCACTGAGGGGACTGTGAGCAGACCCTTAAGCTTCTAGATTTTAGAAATGATTCCAGAACATGACCTAAGCCTCCACGGAATATCCGCAAGCACATTCCAAGACAGTCGAAAACCACTTGCAGAACCCTGTCAGTTGATCCAGTACTGGTGTGAACCCCCTACTTCCCGTGCATTTGAGGCTGACCTATTTTCTAGAACTGCTTGATTGGAAAATGTTCAGAAGATCTTGGTTCCTTGGTAGGTAGTACCATCACTTGCATGACTGCGGATTTTCCCATCAACCACTCCAATCGCTATGAAGTTTTTTGGCTGCTCACCGTTTCCTCAAACACAAAAATCCACGAAACCAACCAACCCAATCCAATCCAATCCAACCCATCCCAACCCAACCAATTGCTCCATCTGCAAGGCACGTACGCCCTCCCAGCGGTTCATTGCCACAGGCAAACGCCACCGGAGAGGTCCCACGGGTGCTTGTGCATATGGGATACCACGGAAGATCTGAACCTGGAGAGCGGGCGCCTTGCAACCCCTTGGGCCCTTGGGTGGTGATGGCATGGTGATGAGTCTAGCAGTTGCCCATCAATTTCAAGCGGGATGATACCCAACGATAGTACAGAAAACAATGGTTTTTAGTAAGGGTACATCGGGGTGGTTTTGACCCATAGCCAAGTCGAACGATTAGGAACGGTTCATGCGGGTTTTATCATGGCCAACGATGGTGACGCATGCTGAATGGCCCCGAAGCATCAATAGCTCACTAAAGGTAAGTACTGCTGATGTGATTCATCTCAGTACTGACCTACTTAGCTATATGCACTACGTACTAATCATTGGTTTCACTAATCATTGATTGTTAGCCATCGTTAATGAACTCTCGCTAATCAATCAACCATCTTGCGACCACTCATCAACCATTAAGCATCAATCAACCAGCATCAACCATCATCAACCATCATCAACCAACGTCAACCATCATCAACCAATACATCAACCAACGTCAACCAATCAAATCCAACAAAATGGTGATCTCTCGCCCGAAAACACCAGCCCTGGCGCCCTGGGGCGGCACCTGGCCCTGGCTGATGCCGCGCAGGTCTCCTGCGGGCGTCTGCCGAAGGACTTCGGTCGCCGCTGCCGCGCAGCCCAGCAAGGCCAGCCACATCACGCGGGACGTGGCGCGCTTGAGCACGTGGAAATCACTGGCCAAACGACGAGAAAAGCCTGGATGAAAATGGCTGAAAATGTGTTGGTAGAAGAGGTTGGTGTTGATAAATCAATGGATTCGAAAATGGCATTTCATGATATAAATATTCATGGTATGTCAATGGATATTGTGGATTGATAGCATTCAATAGCCATATATGCTACAATAGCTATATATGCTATAATGTTTGAGAAACCTTCGTCGAAGTACCACAACGCAAAAGCCCACAGCGAGTACGGATCCCAGTTCTTGGTCGTTGTGTTTCTTCACCCATATCCAGAGTGGCATGCTGCACCTGTGGGCCTGTGTACCCAGCTATTCACACCTCATAATTGACCACACTGGTTGCCTTTGTCGGGTTCACCTTCCAGTTTGTTGGCATGTTAGTATTGACCCATAGCCATGTATTGAGTTGGTTTTCTATACGATTTTCTATAGTTAACTAGAGTTAAACTTGTGTTTTTTCTATGGTTTAACTTGTGGTTTGTCTATGACATCCTCTCGCTTCAACGCCCTAAAATAGGTGACCATCTTTGTTTTGGGTTCCATGTTTGATATACCAGGACCTGCCTAGTGCACCCTTGCGAACGCCCCCCAGCCTGGTTGTAGGGGAAGTGCCTGAGGTTGGGCAGCATGAGTCGCGCATTTTGGGAAGTCACAACGATATGTTTAACGCAAAATAAATGTGGTCAATATACATAAAACACTTTGGTAAACGAGAGACTACAAAATGTAGTGCATACATGTACGCCTAAGTTCCGTATTGATTCTGAGACTTATATGATGTTTGTGCATGTGTTGGTGGTTTTCTGCGCCTGTCTCCCTATCCAACCGTGGTGCTTTGGTAGATGCCAAAGACTACATGACAACACCAGGACTCATACAGCAGAATTTGAACCAGAGCATATATTTTCTGAATATATACGGACTTGGCTGATGATTGATGATTAATTGTGTGTTAGCGAGCAGTGATGGTTAATACTCTTACTTGCGGTCCTTTTAGCTTGTCTACACTCTACACTATGTGTTGATATTTTCCGTGTATCTTTAATGGCCATATACACACATAGATGATCGATGAGTGTTAATGATCCTTGAAAAGGAATTATGCTGGTTCATGATGGTTGTTCGTGATGGCTGAGTCCATGTTCCCAACTTGAAAGACGAATTGAGAGTTGAGATGTGTTGAGATGCAGCTTTCAGCAGCTACCAATCCGGGCTCGAAGATTTTCCAAATGGCCTTTGAACGACTTTCAAGCTCCGCGAGCTGCTCAACGTTTGATTTGAACTGGCCAAGAGCCAGAATAATCGAACTAATTGATTTGTTGCATGCATAAAAATATGTCTTGAAGCATTGGCATTGACTTGTCCTTGACGGACGGTTCACACAATCTCCCTGCGCCTTCAGGCGGAATTTCATTGACTTCGACGAGTCGTTGTCGTCACAACGGCGCTCAGAGTCGTTGCTCAGAGGTCCTTCAGTCCTTGTCCATCCTCGTCCTCTGCGTCCTCAGGAACTTCTTTGGTCACCTTTTTGGGTCTCCCCTTGGTCTTGCTAGCCTTGGTCTTGCCGGCGGCATCTGACGTCGCATCCGCAGCAGTGGCGGAAATGGACTCGGCCACATCCACCTGACAACTGTTGATGATCAGTGATGCTTGATGCTATTACTTGGAGGTCGATGGTTGATGATGATCCATGGCAATGAATACTGCCTCACTATGGCAGTTCATGATCATTCATGGTGGTCAGTACTGGCTCACAGTGGCAATGCCTCATGATTGATCTGAAATGGACAGCGTCACAGGCCTCCACCTCAGGGTTGACAAGGGATCGAATGGCATCTTCTAGCTCCTGTCGCTCCTTAGTGCTGGGAAGTTCCAGTGGATACAAAACCAGGAGCGAAAACCCATGCGTTCCCATGCTTTCCCAATTGACTTTGGCAGTTTCGCCATGGTTCCCATTATTTTTTCAATGTGTTTCATTTTTTCGAAAAAAAATATTCTTCATGGTGCAGGGCTAGCCCCATATATGGCCTGCTCTCTGCCCAAACCACTTTTTCAGTTTTGCGCCTGATCGTTGTCTTCAAAGTACTGAACCAACTTCTCTTTGCCTTGCCGGGCTTTCCAGCACCCTGAGGCTCTAAGGTGTCCTACCATATCTGACATTCCCTTCTTTATTGAAATTCATCTTCATCTTCTTGCCTTTCCTTTCTTCAAGGTCTGAAGAATGACTGCTGCTTCCAGTAACATATCACCCGGGAGGTCAGGCAGTCACCTGGTCGGTGCGTTTGAGGCTGTAAAGCAACCCATTCCCCGGCCTTGCTCCTTGTGGTCTTTGTACTGAAACCAAGCTCCTTTCTTCTCCACCAAGCCCTTGTTAATGCCTGCCTCCACCACAGAACTTGTCCACGAGATCCCTTGACCAAAGACCATTTCGTATTCCTGCCAAACAAAGTTGCTCGGAAGCAGGTCAAGTTGCTACTCTGGTGAACATGCTGCTCAAACGAGCGGGATGATCTGGTTCAGATGTTCAATTGTATATGCTTTATCTGGCTATGAATCATCCTAAAGTAGACTATGAAACTCTGCAGGAATTGGGTGTTTTCTTCAAAAAACGTTTCATCCTCCTTCTGCTACGGATGTGAGTTTACATTGAAAAGGCTAAGCACAAACAGCCCAAAACTCCAACAGAACCACCAACAGACAAGGCTCTGCGAGGCGGTATGGTGCGGCCAACTTGTTCTTGACCACCTTCACCTTGGAACGAATGCCCGTGGGTGCCTCGGCAGTTCCAAGCATGCCAGACTTCGGCGACCGAACTTCCAAGCGCATTGTGGCTGCATATTTGATGCCCTTGCCACCCACCGTGTCTTCTGCCAGACCGTAGCTACCGATATTGGCTCGAAGCTGGTTGATGCACAGCACTGTGCAATTGGACTTGTTCATGACTGGGGGGGCTTTGCCTTGGAAATTGAGAAAGGAAGTGTTGCTCAAAGCCCCATGGATCTGTGCACAGGAACCAGTGCACTCAAAACAAAATGAATTGGGTGAGCTATTCTAAGCAGGGAGATTTTAGTGCCAGAAATATCTGCACTCACTTCACAATTGCAGACCAGCTGCGACAGAACTTACTCAATAGCCTGGCTCTCATTCCAATGGTGCTACCACCCATGTCCTTTTCATCTTCTTCTTTAGGAACAAGCTGTGCCACACTGTCAATGATAACAAGATCAAAATGTCCAGATTCGGCAAAATCCAAGGCTTGGTCCAAGGCTTTTTCGGCAGAATCGGGCTGGGTGAGGACGAACTTCGTTTTGTCCAGATCGAGACCCATTTGCTTGGCATATTCCAGATTCAGAGCATGTTCCACATCAATGAAGGCACACCGCTTGTTACGCCCAGACTTTTGAATCCAGACACAGCAAGACAAAGCCAAAGTGGTCTTGCCACTCTGTTCAGGCCCGTAGACTTCCACCAACTTGCCGTATGGCATACCTCCGCCAAGGGCTAGATCTAGGGTCAATGCCCCTGTTGAGAAGACTGGCACTTGTGCATTGAGCTGATCAAAGTCCACAATTGCGTCACTTCCATACTTCTTCATGAACTTTTCCCGGAAGTTTCCAAGGTCCTTTGCCTTGTTTTCAATTGGTTCTTCGTCAACTTTGGGCGCCCTTTGGTGGCAAGTCACCGATCTTCTGTTGGAGCTAGCAACTGCAAAGACCAGTCCTGCCAATGGCAGCACTCCATGTCTGGAAGTCCATGACACACCGCACTGCTGGACATGCGGCTGGGCAGCTGCTGATCTCACAGCATGAGATGCAGCTTGGACTGGAAGAGGTTGCATCATGATGGGCACAAGCTGCAGAGAGTGGAGTGGCCGGGTCTTCCACTGGAAAGCCAAAATGACTCTGAGACTCAGGCTGCCAAGGATATGGACACAGGCTGTCGGTGTGTGGACATCTTGTTTCCCTGCGTTTGCCTTCGAAGCTGCCCAGGAAATATGGTCCCACTATGACATGCAGATTGGTAGGCCAAAAAATATCCTTAACGCCGGCAACAAAGATTAAGACAGCAACAACAACAACAACAACAACAACAACAACAACAACAACAACAACAACAACAACAACAACAACAACAACTCCTGCTGCAAGTGCAAAAAAAACAGAACGACAATGAGGACAACCACCACACCACCACCACCACCACCACCACCACCACAGCGTCAACGGGCTGGCCACAGCTCAGATCCTGCCTGGGGTCGCCAATGCTGCACGTGCCCAAGGGAGGAGAAGGCCAAGCCTAACAGCAGCAGTCAAGCAGAGATGTTTTGTCAGGGCCCAGAAATGGCGAGAAATCTTCTGGGACCGTTTGTTGGGGGGCACAACCCAAGATACAACCAACAAGATGACAGATAGACAAACAGACCAACCGACTGCCCGACTGACCGAAAGGCGGGCAGACAGGCAGACAAAGTACTAGGCAAACGAGACATGAACAACCAAACAAACCAAAGGAACAAACCAACGGACCATGGAATCGTCGAACCAACGAAACAATGAACAAGAAAAGGCAATCAAAACAACAGCAGCAACAACAACTCAATATGAAATTCTCACATGAGGGATGTCCACAAGTGGCCACAGCCTCAAACCTTCGAAACCACCCACAAAAAAAACGATATGGACTATTGACAAAACATACTTTTGATCGAACATCACATATGATGTATGATGCTTCGTGTGCTACTGATGAATGATTGCTTTTGCATCGAAAACGGTCCTTCAAGTGAGGAGGTCACTTAAAGTGATCTGTCCAGGTTGAAATTGATCTGCATACCGGCTGCGTTGATGACCCGTCACACAAGCAGCCAATCCACCTGCATTTTTTGGTAGGTAAAGCTCTGGTATGGGGCAGATCCACATGTATCCACATGTCGCAATGCTCGCATTTGGGAAGCAGCAGAGGACTCCCATGTGAACGATAATAGTCCCCAACGTATATCACAATGATACTCAACCCACAACTGCCAACTGGGGCCACAGTCGCTTCACTTGTTCAGTGATGACTCGATGGCAAAAGATCAGCGACTGCAACTAGGAAGCTAGACTCGATGCTGGGCACTTTAAATCTTCAGGGATGTGGCACTACAACATGTTTGTTTCCCTCAGGATCACTGGAAAAGGTATGGAAAAACTACGTCATTGGCTCGTGAATTTCTGCATCAGTTGGTAGATAGCTTCTGCCTGTCCCACTGTGGTGCTCCACGACGCTCTGCGGGGCCTTCCATGCTTTGCCTCGAAAGGCTCTGCGGAAAAAAACCTTCTCGAAGAACCTCCCTGGATTGAGCCAACCCGCGGACATCGGAGCACGACTCGACTCCAACTGACCCATTCAGAACCCATCACTGGCGGCAAACCTGGAGCCCCTGCAGCTGCCCCAGCAGCGTTTTGGTCCCGGCCATCACGGGACTCGGCTTGGTCCCGTGTTCAGCCATCGACTACGGAAGGGGATCAGCAATGCCAGCAATGGCTGGGACTGGAGCAAAAATCTGGTGATGTGACCAGCCAAGTGAAGGCGAAAGAGAAAGTGGCATCTGTCTAAGTATTTGCTGTAGCCAGCAGATGTCCAAGTAATTATATGCTTATAAGTGCATATACAATTCTATATATATGTATATATACTTTGTGGCTTTGTGCTTGCAGGTTTTCCTTCGAAGTTGGACAGAAACGGTCCATCACTTTCATGGTCTTGTCAGTCTCAAGACCTGAGAATGCATGGCGTCCTGGCGTGTCCCCAGCCCACTGCCGTTACATCACTGGCCGCAAAGCAGCAGGTGGCTGAGATTCGTCCGCTTCACTTGGTGATTTCAGCCTGGAACTCTCTGCGCTTCTTGATTCACTCCAGGGAATAGCACATTTGTTTGATCATCTTTTCTTGTGATCAGACAAGCCAGCAGGGTCAAAACGATCAGGATGATGAGGGAGATCACGGGGCTGGTGGCGGTGGCTCTCAGAATTGCTGCTATTTGTCTGGTCGTTGTGGTGGTTGTTGTTGTGGTGGTGGTGGTTGGTTGTTGTTGGTTGTTGGTTGTTGGTTGTTGGTGGTTGGTGGTTGGTTGTTGGTGGTGGTGGTTGGTTGTTGGTGGTGGTTGTTCTTGTTGTTCTTATTGTTCTTGTTGTTCTTGTTGTTCTTGTTGTTCTTGTTGTTGTTGTGGTTGTTGTGGTTGTTGCTGTTGTTGGTTGTTGTTGGTTGTTGTGGTTTTCCTTTCCACTTGATCCGCACATTCGTCTGAGTGGATCTTGCTGTTATCATCGTTGCTTTTTTCTTGCTATCACTACGAGTATGACAATTAGTGAGTTTCACCAGCATGTTGTTTGTTACAGTTTTTCCTGACTCAACTATGGTTGGTTCATGGGAAATCCACAGGAAACCCTTGTAGTTGATGGTTGTAACCAGGGTTCCCTCTAGATTTTCCATTAACCAACCCAGTGACGTTTTTTGTATAGGCATATGAATATATGTTGTACGTGTGTTTTATCTATGTATGTTTCTATATGATTTTGTATATGCTTACTAACATACGTACAATGATGCGTATGTTTGATCAAGAAAGCATCGCCGCAATTTACAAATGCATCGCTTGATCATCATCCTGAATTTGACTCTTAGTTCTGGGAAGAGCGTGTCCTCCATTCTAAAAGTTGATGTCCGATATCAAAACAAGTCTGGGGAGAACTGCAAATTTCCTACGCAAATTCCTGCCCCAACTTGCTTGAGGATCTGTTCTTTTGTGCCCGAATCTTTGGACCGCGGCAGTTTCCAAACACGAATGGAGCTTTACAAAAAGCTCCCATGGGAGACCTTCAATTTCAAATTCGTCCCAAGTTGAAATATCTTACAATCCTGAACTCGAGGAAATGTATCTTCTAGAGACATCTGCTTAGAGATAACGTAAAAAGGCAATCATAAACACCCTGAAATGGTGTGAGATACCCGGCAATTGCTGTGTAGTTCGAAACGAGAATGTAGGCACTGAAGTGCAGCATGGAGGGAATGACCAAAAATGGTCGCATGGCCACTGCTCCAACAAATAATCATCCAATGCAGAGACCACCTCATTGGAAAGAAAAAAGTCTTCGTCAAGCCACGCATAATTACTTTCTCATATCAGCAATGATCAAGAAACCCTCTAAAAGAAACTAATATGAATATATTCGGAAAATCAGTAGGCCAACTTCTCAAAGCAACAGAAATGCAAACTGCTATTCTCTCCTTTCCAGGACAAACAGTACTGGTTCTTGCCTTCCTGGAAGTAACAGAGTCAGACTCCCAACATGTTGAGAACATCCAGGTGTGTTTTTGCCGCTGCTGAACTCTGTTTCGAAAGTAGCAAAGGACACCAAAGAACGAAAAAAGAACAAAAATAATCAAACCAAACAAACAGAATCGATCCAACCTGGAGGAAGAAAGAGACCTTTGGGATCTTCCGTGTTGACAACGGTGAATCAAGATAAAGCCAGCTCCGACCTGCCATGGGTAGCTACTTCCGACCTGCACATTGCTGTGGCAAGGCCACAGGATGGGCAAATCCAACGACCAGCAAGCGCTCTAGCGACTTTAGCCAAGTTGAAGCCAAGGAGTTTGGGGGTACCACAGAGATATCCCATAGCTGACATTGGCACCACAGCATGGCCAGTTTCTCAGTAATCATCCCATCGTTATAGCCAGTTTGCAGTCATAGCCATTGGCCATAGCCTCATGAGCCGTGTCAAAAGGCGCACGCAAGCGTTTCAACCTACCCAGAAATGAGTTTCCCTGAGCCCCATTTACTCCAATCTGAATTGCCAAGTAGATAAATTCAGTGTGCTCGTACTGTTTGAAAATGTTTGCTTGAAGAGTTTCCAAGCCATTCAGGAGAGGTTCTTCTGGTTGGTAGGTATTTTCATCTTAGTTTGTGAGATGACAAAACAACCATCCATCAAAAGCAGTTGTGAATCATTCGCAGGTCGGAAAACGAAAACGGTTGTGTCCGAGCTATACCGTTCGCTTGTCTTCGAAGCGCCGCATCGGACAACCCTTCTCTGGTTTCCTTCTGCGAAGCATTTCGTGGTAGCCCTCATTTCAAGGACGATTCCATGCCGTGGGAGTGAGCTCAAAAGATCCAACATGGACAAAATGTCTTCCGTATGCCGATGGTTGCAAACGCGGTGACACGTTCAAACTTCCAACCAGTTACAACTCCCACCGAGCTGCCTCTGAAAAGGCACAAAGCTCGATACGACATCGGTCTTCGACTTTCAAAACCAGCTGTAGCTGGGAAAAGGTCAAAGATTTGACACTCTATGAGCGTGGCCCGGTGCCAAGTGACACGCTTGGGACCAGGCTGAATTGACTCTACCCACTTCAGCTCGCTCCGCTGAAAACAATATCAAGAAGAATGCGCATACTATGAAATTGAAAGCTATGCATATGTGAATGATATATCCAACAGGCGAACTCTCTCAGGATGAGATTCCCATCTACTGGTTCATGATGAATACTTCTGCTCATTGGTCAGGTTGAGACCGCATGAACCACATTTTCAACCCAAATCCAAGGGATGGACGGCAAAACATCCGCTGTTCCAGGAGGAACCAGAGGTTCAAGAGTGGTGGATGGCTTTTCCATCACCAGGTTTATCTGCCAAGGGTTTAGCAACTTTTCGTTGTGGAACTTGTCATCGAAAAACAATACATATTTGTAGGTTAAACAATAACAATGGTTCATCTGCCGAAGGGGCATCCATAACCTTGGTACTCCAACAAATCATCGCAGGAGGTGGTTTTTTTGCTTGAGAATCCGTGTCGATATCATCAGCCACTAACGTATGCAGCTATCCCATGGAATTCTGATTGTTGAAGATTGCAGCTATCTTCCCACAAGTGATCATCACAAGTCCCACATCACCCTTCAACATATCACTCCACTGGTTCCTTCATGGGCTCACCAGCATCATGGTTGCAAAAATCTTTCGCTATTCACCACGAAATGCTAATTTTGCTAAGAATATTAGCTCAGCATCAGATTATTTTTGCTGCTCAATATCTTTACTCATTTCAATTCTCACCATGACTTCACAGCTGAAGTGGACCAGGCCATGCCACAGCAGGACACCCCTGCTGCACGGCCCGTTCACAAAAAACACGAAACGTGGCCGCGACGCTCGGAACCGCAGCTCCAGGCCACGGTGATGCGTAGCACCTCGTGGGGACAGGCATGGTGCTGCCACAGACTTGTTGCCATGGGTAGTCCTATGGCTGCAATGTGGTTATGCTTTTGATAGGTCTGTACTCCTACTTACCATAAATTGGTAACATAGGACTACCAAGTCCAATCAAAACAAGTCTGCCGACCTATTGTTATGATAGGTAGTCCTAAGATATGGATGCTCATCAAAGCGACTCTTGCAACAATTCTAGGCCTATCGAAAAAAGATAAGAGTCTTGATCGACTAGATGATAAAGTATAGAATTCAATAATACGCTTTTTCTTGCAGCAATTCTTACATCATACCAAGCATGTGCAAAGTTTCAACTGTGTTTTAAAGGCAGAACTCATGCTTGCTTTGAAAATGTGGCATCGTCGCACGACCCTGGGCGCCTGTTGCGAAAATCCTAACGTTCCCAACACAATCCAGGCGAATCGAAGGCCACAGTGAACCACGTACCCGAAATACAGAGCTATGGAGAGCATCAAAAAATTGGGCGCAACCACCACCAGATCTCCTAAACCTTCACTTCGTTGGCAAGTAAACAAGTGCAGCCTAGCTTGACATCCAGCTATATCGAACAGTATGACATGGCATAGTACAGCATACAAGGATAAGATAGGCTATAACATTCTTTGGCATGATGCTGTGTGCATATGATATACCATAATATGACGTAGTTTGGTATTATGTGATAACAGGTGACATATCATGGTATAACAAAGCATAATAGCATATAAGAGAACATGACGTGGCAATATGATATACTATAATACGATATACAGTAGTATATACATCCCAATATGGTCTTTCACGACGTAAAACACTCTTGAGCATGGATGTATGCATGCTGATGTATGTACAATACGGAGCACTGTATCATGTTGTGAGATAGAATACAACGCAGTACAATAGTGTACAGTAGTAAAACCCAACCCATGTTTTCAGAAAAGATATAATACGCTTTGGCAGGTACTACAGGGGTAGGACAAAAGATTGGAACAAAAAAAGGCCCTTGCTTGCAGACCCTTTCCCCATAGAATCCTAGAAGTGGAAGCTTGCGCCTCATACCTCTGAGCGGGGGGCGGAGGAATTACCACCCCGAACTAAATCAATAGTATTATAATTTAGTTCGGGGTGGTATCTCCTCCGCGGCCAGCCTTATTGGGGAAAGGGATGGACGCTAGTGCCAAACGGGTTTGATCTAAAACTTTCTTCCTCCTGAAGTAGTAGAGATAGATTAGATATATGTACATTACTATACTTTAACATATGATAGTATAACATATAGTGGGATTCAACATAGTAGGGTGCAATACAATATGGTAGACTAAAGTGCAGTGCAGTGCAAACGAATATGACATGTCATGACACAGGAAGCTCTCAATATAATGGGTATAGTATAGTGAAATATACATGTAAAATACCTTTTTTTTATCTGAATATATACATGTCTATACATGTATATGTGTGTGCCTCCCTCTTCCGCTTACCTGTCTATGCAAACATGTAGATATTTAGGTATTTTGTACATATGCGTACAGTATGCATTTGATTTGTACATATGATACTAGTAAAATGCGCGGAACATCAATATATGCATGCACAGGCATGTAAATCAAATATTTATAGTATACATAATTGTAAATATGTACAAAGAGATGTTCTACGTGAATCTGTGTATGTACATGTGTGTACGTGTACGTGTCTGTCTGTGCACACAGAACGATTTCATGATCCCATCCCCATTGTGCTTCCGCATTGCGCTATTCCAAGAGATGCGAAGCTGAACTGGGGCATGTCTATTGACCACCATTCACAACAACAACAAAAAAAGCAACAACAAGAGGAACAAGTCCATGAGTATGTACCAAATATCTCGTTTAGGATGTATGTGTACACATATGCCTGTTTCTGCTTCTGCAGATCACAAAGTCACGGACTTTCCTTGCTATCTCATACATGTGTGTGTGTGTGTTGATCTATAATCTAAATATCGTAATTATTTTGTACTGTATATATCCACAACCAAAAAAACCTTCGAAGAAAATCTTCACAGCCCAGCCAGTTCCAAGTCGCCTCAAAAACTTTCAGGTCCAACTGGTACGAAACCACCCCATGGTTCCGCAGCCTCGGGAGAGCCCGAGATCTTCGATTTCAGTTTCCAGCTGTACTTAGACTTGTGCCGGCTACTCTCCCTGAGTCAACTGATATTCCCTATCATCTGGGAATTTGTGTTCAGGAACCAATCAATTCAGCTGAGATCTTGGAAATGTCAATAAGAGTGCCAACTTCCTTGGAGCGAGGTGGAAATCAACATGACCCCGTCCCACAGTTGCATCCTTCCTTAAGTCAACGATGGGTTTGTCTCGAAAGACCAGCCAAGAGAGAAATATAGATAATTTTCAAAACGGAGCTGTCCGTAAATTTGGCAGCCTCAAGGCATGCAAAAATGTCATGCTGACTGATGAAGCAACGGTTCTGGCCGTATCCTATTTGGTTGGGGGTCACAACCCAGGCAGCCCATGTGAACTTCATTTTCTGAAATGCACAGGGTGAATATCATCATTTTAGTACTTTCTGTGGGCACACACACTTCAAAAAGAACCCACATGTCATACACCAAGTATCCAAATATCTTTAACTCCCAAAACCCAAGAAGCTCAAACCCACAGTTCGCACAGCTAAGGCAGCTGCCAACAACAAGGATCGATCATCACTACCTCGTGCGAGCAGTGATGGACTCTTGTCACTGAAGACAAGCTACTGCCACTTTCTGATTTAAAAGTGCAACAACTCTGGGTGGCAAAAGCAATCAAAATCATCGTTTTGCATCAAACTGTGGCTTTCACTTACCAGCAAGGTGTTGTTCTCGGCTCAAGTCTGCTACAAGTCAACTTTGGCCTCCAAAGGCACTTGCGTAAAGCATTTTCCAACATCATTTGCCCGCTCAGAGGAAAAGAAGTGCTTCCTCAAATACTTGATTGCCAATTATGGTTGGACTTTAAGGCTAGGTGCCCTTACTTATACTACGTGGATTGGCAAAGATTGATATCTGAAGTTTCAAGGGGGTGCTTTTGAAAAAGTCACCTGTGCGGATGTGATTGCAAATACCCAAGCAAAAAAGAAACCCATTGATGGCATCCCATGTTGGCTTGGGCAATTTGAGATTCCCGTCGTCACCAGACTATTTTGGGATAGGCATTTGTGAGTGTGTATACATGTTTGTGTGTGTGATGACCTGCTGGCACATATGTGCTTCGTTAGCCACGAACCTTCATGGTACAGAGATGTTACATTTTATTCAAAAAAATATTGATAACCCAACATATTGAACAAAGATTATAGACCACTATTGAGCATCAGCAACCAGTATCAAACATCATTCGAACACCAGTACAAGTACTGTATCACAACATCAACAGCGGCAAAGTGAATTGACCATCCGGTCGGCAAGCCTGGTGGCAAAAGGACTGCAAAAGAAACAATAAAAGAGCATGGGCAAAATGCCGAAATTATGAGAACAGCTTTAACTAAACCCAGCGATGGAGGATGGAAAATTGAAAGCATTGGTTCTTCAGGAAATGTAGCCTTCCAACAACAAAACCCAAAGCTGCACCCCCGTAGAATTGGTGGCGTCCCTGTCAACAATGACCGTCATTTCGGATCGAGTCATGCGGTGCCCGTCACTGTCATTAATCATGATGAAACTTGATGAATCACCACTCTTTGTAATCCATCATTGTCCATTTTGGCATTCTGTGACATGTCATAGTGCCGAATCTCAAAGTGGATGTGGCATGATATGGGTTGATGGTTGAAAATTGGTCTGTCTGCCACAGGGATACCGTACCGGAAACTCTCTTGAACCTCAACACTTTCACCCGAGGCAGCTTTTTGACCCAGGTGAGATTGAAAATGAGTTCTTCTTCGGTACAAAATTGAACTATTTGGAGTCAAAATTTGGCACTCGGTTTGAAGATCGACCCACATGTCATTTTGAGCTCCTTGAAATCTACCAAATAGTTGCTGGTTGTTGGTATTATCCCCTACTATTAAGCATGATAATGTACTATAAACAATGTTTTAAACCACCAACTAGGTTGGTTTCTCAAAAGCAGCCCCAAGTTTGAAGACCCCACTTTGCAATACCCAACATCTGCTGCCCAGCAGCGAAGAAACGGCGGAATGGTGGATTCTGCCATGAACTCCTGGCTGCAGATCTTGGAAACCACTATAAAGGAGGAGTTGATTAAGATAGATGGAAGTAGGCAGAAACTCCTAGATATTTTCCTGAGCTACATCTGCTCAAACCGGATCTCAGAAACTAGCTGTGAGTAAAAGTTCAGTAGAAACCGAATGAGCAAAGGAATCCTCTGTTGAGTGTCTGCTGGAAAGGGACGCATCCATCCTCGAGTGATCTCAACATGTCACCTCTGTTGAACCTCTTTGGCGGTGAATAAGGTACCCCCAAAAAGAGGTCGGTTCATTGCTATAAATGGTTTGTATAGGATGATTTAGGGGTCCCCTATTTTGAGAAACACTAATTTGAAATAAAGGCCGACGATTCCCC
>VSDK01014928.1:576883-588948 GCA_009767595.1 Symbiodinium kawagutii
TCCTGCTGCTGTAATTGGTCATTGAATTCATCTAGCACCAGTATGATAGCCTCCGTCCATTCAAATATTATGGGTGTGCTCACACAAGGTGAAACCAGGAAATTGGTGGTTTTATCTTTTGGAAGCAATTGGAGATGGCAGGGGGTACATCACATCATTTGTGACAAGCTCGTGTTGCAAAGCAATATCTGTCCATTCTGTGCTTCTTAAACGAGTTCCGCTTCTCAAGCTTCCAGTCGAGTCGATCAACACTCCATAACGAGCTATACAAACAAAACTGAAGTGACTAAAGTCCAAGGAAAAAGATGGAAAAATCTAATAAAACATGATAAAAGGGTCCAGCACTTTCCTCTCTTTACAGCAAGGTTGAGGCTGCCACCTTCATCTCCGGCACAAAGTTCCGGGAAGCATAGCCCTTGATGCGAATCTTCTTCACCTGTTGATCTGGCCATCACTGGCCCCCGAATCTTGGACCTCCAATGTGGGTGTTTCTCAAGCCATAGCGACCCCAAAAATGGCTGGTTTGTCACTATAAATGGTTAATAAACTGGATGATTCGGGGGTTCCCCTATTTTGAGAAACCACCGTGTTGATAACCTGTGAATCTATGATTATATCTACGAGCGTCAGTGAAGTATCTCCAGGATTGCCAATGTTCATTCGGGCGGTGCTTCGGAGATACTTTGTGTGGACTGAATTTGGTGGACCTTTTGTCAGAGAAAGTGTATTCGCAAAAAGTGCAGAAATTGCTTCCCCACAACGCCTCGCTATAAGCATCAGGGTAACGAAGGGCCTAATAAAACAAGAAACCATTACCTTTGGTCTCTGGGTAGGATACATCCCAATATACAGGCGCAAGGCAAAGGAGAGTCATTTCCCTGGAAGCATCTTACAGAAGGAGCTTAGATTCCCTTCTGCCACCCTGCTAAATGACTGAAATGATCTGCAGTTCCCATTTTGTTCGACGAAGTCCCACAAGATCCCACGAGATCCCACAAGTACCACCCCAGGTCTGTAGTCCGTGCTAGCACTTCGGGTGCCACACACTAAACCCAACACCTGCATGTGCTGGTTCCATCTAGTTCCTTGTTGTTTCTACAGATTGCTTGGACTTTCTGAAAATGGCCTTATTGACAAGCAGAAAACTCAGGCCATCAGTAGGAACCACCCAAACACATAATTGAAACATTGTCTGCCAACGTATTTGACAACTTCTTGTTTGGTTCCCAAGTATGTGTTGGTTCTTTTTTACAAAGTTCAGCGATAGTACAGTAGGGATAGTACAGTTGCGTCAGAGCGTTTACAGGTCAGTTTGCTCCTCACCAGTGTGAGAGCTACTTGGAAGCCCATAACTCTGCTGACCAGCCAGCTGTTGATGTGTGCTTCCAATCGCCATATGGGTATGTCCATTTGCTGATGGTTTCCCCATCACAACTGAGCATTAGGGTGGTGAAGGGTACCCTTGTCAACAGCCTCATAGCATACTTGACTTCTTGTTCCTGACCAAATCCTTGCACCAACAGCAACCAGGTGACAGTGGCTGGTGGAACGAAGGGCTCCACAATACGCCAAAAGATGGCGAACATGGACGGACACCTCGCAGGGACATGCAATGGGTGGGCTTGTTTCTTTTGAGTGGGACAATGGTCTTCTTCCGCACTGCAGTTCCCACAAAATAACCCAACAGCGGCTGCTTTCTTGGTAGAAAAGAACCTACAAAGTATATAATGGCTTCAAATGGGACCCAATTTTTCAGACATACCAACACACATCAACATTTTGAGTAGAAAAATGACATACCTCTTCACTTTTGACCTTAACTTACAGGTTTCACTGGCTGGTTCTCGGTGTATGGTGCAATTTGAAGTATACTGGCAACAGCAAACCATGGATGAAAGTGACAGTAGCAGGTCTGTTGCCATCAGCAGAGCACTGTCATGGCACGCTTCTGAGTGCAATGCATTGCTAGCTTGGCTTTAATACGCATTAGATTGGGCAGGCTAATAAGACCATTGACAGGTATCATGACATTTTCCAGGCGGAAATTTACATGTCGCATGCACCTACGAAAATATATACAGGCACAATGTAGTGCCAAGTCCATTTTTAATGAAGAAGTATATATTTACAATAGACATGCATAGAGAACATCCCACAGTGTTGCCCCGAAACAGAACGAAAAATTCCCCAGATTCAACAATGGGAAGCGGAGCAGTAAGCCATCTACACATAAGCAGTTTCAGTTGCAAAGGTTGTTTTGCGATCGCGTTCTCAAGAGGTGGAAGAAACCAAAATGCGCACATTTTGAGGTCAATA
This sequence comes from Symbiodinium kawagutii, assembly GCA_009767595.1. Classification (NCBI taxonomy): domain Eukaryota; class Dinophyceae; order Suessiales; family Symbiodiniaceae; genus Symbiodinium; species Symbiodinium kawagutii. The sequence goes on from VSDK01014928.1 coordinate 579,200, forward strand.
TTGGCTTGGGAGCTTCCTGACGTGCACTAAACGAACAAGATAGGATTTGATCAGGTCCCAAATGTTGCAGATCCAAAATATGTTGACAAATAGCATGTTATTCTCGCATTCTTTCAGATTCATCCTAAGAAGAAGAGGTCATGTTGCCACCCAAAACATCCTTGCTTCACTTCATGCGCTCAGCAAGATTATGTGACCACTTCAGAGAAGTGTTCTTTTTGAAACGAACCCCAGGGACGATGGGATCAATTGGAATTCAACCAGCTATTCACCCAAGCCATTGTAGTTTTGATTTGCCAGGTAGGACGTCGAGAAAAATGAAGGAAGCATTGACTGTCCTTTCCCCTTCTGCAGGAAGGCATTAACGAGACAAAATCTGCATGCTTAGCTATCATCATCTAGTAAACACACCTTGCCGCAGTCTCTGGGTGTCCATAAATCAAGCACCCTCCAACAGGTATCATTCTTAGTCATATTTCAGGTGGCTGGCTAAAAAGGTGTCGGAACCAAGCATGAAGAGGGTGACTGAATTCAGTATATAACCTGAAATGTCATGATATAACCAACATCCACCAACCATAATGCTCCCATTCATTATCAGCCACTAGCATAGGCCAAACTTTGGACTCATTCTGGATTTGTATGGAGTCAATTTACAGAAATGTTTCTAGCATTGAAGATGTTAGCGTGTCTGTGTCTGTGCAACCCCTATCGAAGGATTCAATAATACTACTAATTTAAGAGACGCCAATCTCCTCACGTTTCGATTTTCAATCACCCACTGAATCTTATAGATGCGGGTTTCTCAAAATTGGGGACCCCAAAAATGGTTGGCTTATTATGATAAAATGATTAATGTTGGATGATTTCGGGGGTCCCCTATTTTGAGACCCACCAAATCAATGAACAAGAGCCCGAGCAGGACCGCAACATGCGTCAAAAGAGCATGAACTCCAGAACAAGTCATTGGTTTTGGTCCCGATATATGAATCAACTGGGGAATGAATGCCCGTGGGGCTCATGTCGTGCGATTTGCTCGCTGGCAACTTTCCGTGCTTGAAAACAAACGGGTGAGTAAAAGTACGTTTGCTCCATTATATCAAATCAACAAATCTAGGTGAAAAGTTGGAATAAATCTATCATATTTCTGAATGAGGGGTACTATAGATAGAATGATCAAGTGTCAATTGCGGAGATTGGTTTGAATTAGCATTGTCTACATTTGCCTAGTGATATATGTTTTTTCTCACTCTCCCACATCTGGCATAACATGCTGGAGATGAGGGTCATCCATCCCCATCTCCATCAACCAGTTTGGGATCCCTTCGCGTTCGGGGTCCTGACTTGGGCTACCACCCTAGCTACATAAACTGCACGGTATCTGCACAGAGGTACCCCCCAGCTGCCTCACAATGAAAGCTACTCGCACTCGTTCCGGATAGACCTGGAGGATAAACGCAGGCCCCAGTTGCAACAAACGCTTGTTTCTATGTCGATGACTCGGACCTGGAAATTGGATGGAATTGGTGTCACTGTGTGTGGTGTCATTTCCCTTCCGAATATCTGAAGTTGGGTACTTGTGTGCTGTAGAAAATTGTTCTTCAATCTTTGGATCACAAGGGGCTACTGTCCTTGCCCAGCGGTGTCCTTTGAGGGCAGAACGATGCGGATGACAATAATCCCCTGGGTTTGGTCGTGTTTGCCTCCTGGTTGGCAGCCAAATTGTTTGGTCTTTAACCAAACCAGTGGTTTGCCCCTGAGGCTCCATGTCTGAAGCGAGTTTGCTGCAACTGGTTGGTCCGACAGCATCGAGACGTTGCAGATCTGAGGCCGCCCAACTTTGTCTAGGATGGGGATCATCTGCTTGTACGGCCTCAGCCCAGAAATTCCAAGTAATTAGATGTCATGTTCAAAGCACGTGGCTATGGTCCCTGTCAATTCTGAAGTGCAGGGATTCAAACATGTTCAAGGATGCAAAGCAAACGAACCTTCTGGTGACTTTGATGGTGAGTTCTTCCGACCAAATCTGCGTGCATTCTTAGGGGTAAGCAGCGAGCTGCTCGGGGGTTGGTGGCTTCACCAAGTCGAGGTGCTGCTGGTGGCAGCTGTGTCATTTCGAGCGCGGCCAAGTCCCTCCGTGTCTCATCCAATTGTCGCGACTGTGCCAACAAATAACAATGACACTGCAGACAGTTGCTATAAGAATAGCTGGTTATAGCTGGTTATAGCTGGTTATATGCTATCAACTATGACATGTTAAACCGCTGTTACAGCTGCCACCGCTCAACAAACCAATGGTGGACTCTTGGGAAATGACCTTGGTCAGGGCCATCCCAAACGACATCTCCCAACCCCTGAAACCTGTGAGCTTCCCCACTCCCATGTCTGATACCCACGACGCAGGTATCGTTCGACAAGGCCATAGTCACCTGACACTGCTGCTGGTGAGACAAGGTAAGACATGGTGGTTTCACAACAGAGGGGACCCCCAAATCATCCTTTTATACTAACCATTCATAAACAAAGCACTTTGGGGGTACCACCATTTTGAGAAACCACCTACGAATTTGTTGTCGCTCTCCTTTTGTTCCCCACAAGTTTCACCACTTCAAGCCAAACAGCAGACCGGTCATGGCTACAGATCGAGGTCCTTGAAACCAAATTGGTCGTTGCCTGTGACCTGCTGGTTTGTCCAAGCAGCTTGGCACGTCCATCCCACAAAATGGGTAGCTCCCAACTTGGGGTATCCCTAAAAGTGACTGATTTTCCCTGGAACTTCATCAGATGGTGTGCACTTTACACGAAGAATCCCAAAGCTGTTCGCCTTGGTCATAGATTTCCACAAAGTTGGTGATCAGCTTCCCTGTCTTCATCATGCGTTCCTGTGCTGCGGCAAAGCCTCAGACGCCAAGCGCTCGAAGAACACCAGCTTTGTCACTAGGATGGACTGCCAATGCATTCAATGCAAGCCTTCTGGTCTTGGAATTGCTTCTCACACACGCAGTCGCACTGGCACTCACTCACTCACTCACCCACCCACCCACTCATTCACTCACTCACTCACTCTCACTCTCTCTCTCTGGTAAACATGCCTAATGTAAACGGAGTAGCTTTTGTTGGTCTGGAAAGGATGCTGTCGGCCCACCTCCTGTGCCAAGGGGCAATCCTCCATGATGTGCAGATGGTACAAGATAAAGGCCTCCAAGCTGTCTTGCACAATATCTGCCCCACTTTCTGATCAATCTTGATTTTTCTGAATACTAAACTTGTGTGCAGGCACAATCTTTTAAAATTGGTGTCATTTAAGGTGTGTAATGTGTACATGTGTGCGTGTGTGCGCGCGTGATAGTCGCAGAGCGTGTCGGTGAAATCGAAGAAAAAAGAGGACTTGATGGACATGGTGGTAATACTAGCAGTAATACTGATGCTGATCATCATCATCATCATCATCATCATCATCATCATCATCATGATATCAAGCTTGTCATGTTGAAACATCCTGAAAGATAGAAGTCACTACACTTCCGCGTGCAGCCTAACCTTGCCCTTGGCAGACTTGCCGTCCACACCTTCATGGAGCCCCATCCGGCGCGGCGCCTCCATGCCAGCTTCTCTAACAAGACCCGCGGCATCACACTGCGAAGTGCGATGGATGTAGATTGGTAAACCTCGGCCAAGGGCAAGGGTTTCTCAAGCCATATGGGATCCCCAAAGCCATGGTTGGTTTGGTACTACTAAATGACTATAAATGGATGATTTGGGGGTACCCCTATTTTGAGAAACCAACAATTCAGGGATCACCTGCAACGAAGAGTTCCGAGCCTTTCAGGTGTGATTCTCTCGTTCTGGGTATCTTGATTTCTCATAGAACCAAGTTTCTCAAACCACAGCACAAAGCTGAAGTTCCAGTCTACCCTATCCCACAAGACACCTGCCAACCATCTCAGTTTCAAGCCATCATGGTCCAAGCCAATCTGCTTGATGTAGGTGTACTTCCTGCCCCAACAAAACTCACCCGGAAACTCCACACATTTGCTTGCCATCTGACAGACTTGATGACTGAGGATAGGAAAGACTGCTCCTGATTCAAGACACAAGAAATTGTTTCTCCCTTCAAACAGGTTGAATCACTACGCATCGAATAGTATGGTAGGGCTCAGAATCCTGGATACCGTTGAGAGCCAACAAAAATTGCCAAATGATTAAGATTGGAAAACTTCTAGCATCGCCTAACCCTGGTGGTCACCATAAGTTAGAGATGCTGAAATCCACTTCTGTACCACCTAACAAATTTCCATGTCGCAGCTGCTGGGCTGCGGACTTCCAGACTTTCGCCCGGTGGGTCTCTTGAGCGTTCCACTCTGCACGCCAGGCCTCCCCATGGAGTCGGGATCTGAAAACACTCATGCGACCCTGGAGTTTCTAAAACTGATCCTTTCCATGCCATCAAATGGGCGATCCTCAGAACTTGGGTAGCACATGGGCATCGTGAATCATTGGTCCTGTTGAGTGGGAAACCACCTGTACCCCTGCAGTGCGTATCTCGAGCTCTGGCCACATCACAAGACTTGCACACTGCTGAAGGTGATGGATTCTCCGGTTCTTATGAGTCATGAAGAACCCCCAGTACGCATTTGGATGCCCATCCCTGTTGCAGGTGAATCATATTGACCTGTTTGCTCCTGTGCCAAGCGTGTGGGATGCCTCCATCTTCTCATCCAGCTGGTACTCCTCAGCGAGCGTGCAGAAAGCCAGTAACTTAGATCCCTCGAAGCTCTGCCTTTTGCACCATGGGACTATCATTTGGTTAGGCCACTCCTGGTAGCTCCAAATCGCTCCTGCTTTCGAGGGCCAGAACAAGATAACCCAGGCTCCTGGCCTCGCTCCCAACCAACAGCCATGGGACCTAGAGCCCAAAAGCTGAGGATGGAGCTGCTCGCCAGTCAAGCGCATCCCGAAACATTTTCAATGAAAGCCTCCAGCTCTGCAGGACACCACCGATGAACTGAGAAACCGTGTGAAAGGCAGGGAATCCAAGGTATTCCAAGGAAATGGTTCACCATGACTCAAAAAATTCTTGACAACCTATCTCATGGACTCGTGGTTGTAATTCAGTTGTACTAAAGATTGCTCATGTCATAGGAGCCTTCCAAGCTGGTAGTAAATCTAATGTTCTGAATGTGCAACTCTTGAGGCTTTTGTGAAACTGGTGGAAGACCTGCAGGATGCTCCAGTCAATCAACTGGGACAGATGGTGATGGGGAAGTATCACTTGGGATGATCAACCGGATGACAAATGCAGGGCACAACCGGACACAAGCTATTTGCGGAGATTTGTTGCTGTTCTGCTGGTACTTCTTGGTCTCTGGATCTAGTCGCAGTGGTAGCTTGAAGCTGGTCCCCACTGGCAGGGTGCTTTCCTGGGCCTTCACCGCTAACCTTGGTGGCTCGAGAGGTTCCCCCTGGGGTTCCCGACTCTGGTTTCCAATTGCGAGCTCTCAGGTATCGCAAGAGGGTGCCAGGTCGCTTGGAATGCGGCACTCGTCTGCAAGCTGGATGCATGTCAAGGCCAGCATCTGCCACAGCCTGACAGAAGACATTCAGAACAAATTCCATCAAAGTTGTGTTTGAAAATGTGTATGTGCTCAACAGTGTGTGCCGCAATCGGAAGCAGAAACAAAAAGGGAAAGTCATCATGACCCAACCCTCTCAGCCAGCCCGGGCCACCCCTGCTTGACGTGTTCACTTGAGTGTGGCATGCTCAAAAAATTGGAGTAAGACTCCAATAAATTTTGAATCCGGCTTCAATAGATTCTGAAGGTTGTATTGGCTTTCGAATCCGGCTCCACTTGAGACTGCTGGGAGTGAACGAAAGCTTGGTGTCATATAAAGTGAACCTCACTCGGTCGTGTCAAGTTACAGGTATGATCAGAGGTAGAATCTGGATTTATGGGTGGATCTTCAGCTCTGTATGTGTGTGTGTGTGTGCGGGTCAAGTGTTGATAATATGCAATGCACATACTTGGCATCCAGTATCGAAATAGCACTTTAGATACTTTAGCAACCACCAACAGCAGAAAAGATGTCTCACTCTATTGAATGAGGTCAATCTGATCGAGAAGCTAAAATTGAGAAACAAAGAGTGAGAGAAGTTTTGGAGAGCTAAGTGTGCCTGAGATTGGATTGAGTCAGAGAAGCTTGAAATTGGATCGAGGGATGACAATAGGACAGGTTGAGTGAGAACACGCCTTTATTAGTGCTTAAAACTTATGATTCTGAATCGGACCTCATTGGTTTCCACACTCCACAAGGTCTTTAGACAAGTTTCAAGATATGTTTTTGATAGATAGGGATCCGACGGAAAAGATACAAGTCCATACCAGTACCCTTTGCCGCAACAAAGAGGTTCTTTATCAGAGTTCACCTTGCTAACTACAGACAAATCTGTAGCTCATTGATAATCACTCGTGATCGCATGAGCCCTGCCAAAGGGCTGCAAGATGCTGCAAGAGTTGGCTATGAATCTTGTTTGTCCAGATCAGCACCAACATGTCTAAACGAAAGGAGTGCAGTGATCGACCTGAATGCTGAGACATTTCACAAAGACCTTGCAGGGACATATTGTCAAGCTCTACCCCAACCCTTCCCCCTCGTGAAACTCATTCCCGGGTGGGTAATACCAAGAGGTGATTCTGGAGCGTTCCTGAAAAGCATTGAGCTTACCACTGACTTCACAATGTTGAGTGGCTGACACCGAGCTCAGGGGGTTCAGCACTTCATTCCGAAACCCTAGTGCTACATATCCACCACATTCAGTTCCCACTCCGACTAGATCTAGAAACCACTCACCCTGATCCTTAGCGCAGCCCAGGGCCTTCCGGAAGTTGCGCACACGAAACAAAGAATCCGTATCCAGCTCGTGCTCCACGATCTTCCACTCGAGGTCAATCCTAAGTCGCCCCCATCCACCAGGTCAGAGTTGCCAAACATCGAGAAACTCCCCGCAAATCACAAATCAACAGCAAACGCCCTGCCAAAGCCCAGCCCCCAGCCCACAAAGGTGAAAAAAGTTCGCAAGGGCTGGCTCAATCCCGGGCAACTGAGATTTCCAATTCCAACTCCAGATATTTGTTGGGGAACCTATCAACCACTTAGTGGCACCGCTTGGACCGAGACTTTCTGAATCTGGCGAACTTCCATGTTGTGCGATCTGATTCGATCAAACCTGGCTGCCTCCTTGATGACCCGGCAGCAACTTCAGACAGCTGACTGTTTCTCAAAATCTGGGGATTTCAAAAACACCCAAAGGGCTTCCATCCCAAATAGAATCAAATGACTTAGGGAAAAAGCCTCTGGCCGCCTTCAACCATGGCCAAACCCTAGAAATCCTCACAGTGGTCCGGATCTTCACCATAGATTTCCCCTGGGAAGACTACAATCCTCTTTGACAATACCATGGGCCCCATGCCCACCCCGGGTCGCGCTCTCTGAGTGCCCCGGCTCATTCTCATTGGATCTTGGTGCCCAAACCCATGGCTGTTTCGTCATGGGACTGTGGGCGAGCTGAAGGAGAAGGAGCTAGGAATCATGAGAGATAATCATGATTGATACTTGTCAACTGTTCTGAGTGCATCAACCTTATTAATCATCATAAATCACAGGGGATTTCACCAAGGAACACAGGAAACCAACTCTGCAAGGAATTTGGGGATCATAGCCATGGCCTCAACCGGCAGCTGTTGGCTGTTGAACAAATCTCCAACGGCTGGGTGCTTACGCTACAACGCTACGACGCTACGAATGGACTCAGGTTCCGAAAAGGTGACGAGGAACCTGTCGAACAGAACGTTTGTTGCGATTGTGATAAGGAAACAACCCATGAACATTCATCTTTTCGAGGTGGCTGAACAACAGCCAATAGTGATATTGTCAGTTGCTCATCTGGTGCTGATTCCAAAAGAGACAAGCTGTGAGTCAGCACCCTGGCTGGTGACCAAGCCAAGAATCAACAGAACGGTCTTTGTTTGGTTGTTCAACCTCCTCATTTGGAGAATGTTTTGTATTTGAGCTATGGGCCATGGGCATCATGGACAGAAATTGTGGTGGTCTGGAATCAATTTTCTGAATAAAAGGACGTGCTTTGCAAGCAGGTGGTAAATCTGATTATATGTCCCAACTAGCACATCCATTCTTTTTTGTCCGAAAACCCTGACCTTCACAGAAGCAAAACAAACAATTTAAGATTTCTCACCCTCACATTGTCCAAGATCCCGTCTCAACGCACACCTGTCGGGTTGAACGGTCCATCGCTTCCGCCGGCAACAAAGAGTTGGAGGCTTTGTGGCCTCCTGCCAACATCGGCGTGGAAGTCATCAGCTTTGCCCAAAAATTACTAAGATTCTCACTTTATTGATGGAAGTTCAACAAAAACTAATTTGGGAGCCGTGTGTCAGCCACTCCATTCATTCCCAAAGTTGATGATCCCTCCGTGGCGTTATTTTCAACTTGTTGTTATAATCATCTGCGGGCTTTTGGCAGTGGGTTTTTAAGCATTATCACATCAATTTCTGACGACCTACAGTAATCTGGTCCCCGGTTGGTTGCCGTGACCTTGCTTTCTTATGTTGTTGACTGGTGCAAATTCAACTACGAAGAAAGCATTGGTGTAGCTCAAAGGTCCAAAGCTTCAGGACTTTTCTATCAACGTTAAGGGGTGAATCCAAGCAACAGAGCCCGGTAGCATGCAGTCGGATATTTTGGGGAAACCTATGGTGAGTTCTAGGTTTCCCAACTGTAGGTCCGGCAATGAAGTTCGGAAGCCATAGCATCCACTGGAAGCAGAGCCCAATCTTCAACAAACGCCCCCGATCTCCCTTCTCGACCTCACTTCGGGGGCTTTCATTCGCCTGGGCCACAGGGTTGGTTGGCCAGTCATCCGCTCTTTGTGCTTGGCTCAAACTGTGATTTCAAACACTATGCCGAACAAGGAGACGAGGTCACAAGCAACTGGACTTTGGAGCCTTCATTGTTATAATGATCATGGGAACCTATGACTGTGATCTGTAACTTACAACAAATCAGCCAAAAACATGGAGAAAACATGGAGGACCTTGAGCGAATCCCAGTCTTTGGCGCCTCCTTGAATTCCACGTCAGGGTTCTGTAGTGACTGGTCGCGAGCAGTGAAGAATGGATGTTGAGATCTTCACCCAAAGGGGTTGTATTTGGTGTCCATAGCCGGGTGAGTATAAAAACATGGAATACGGCGACAGCCACCACCAACGACAGAATAGAATCGAATGAAAGCAAGAGGAATGGGGAATCTGAACGAGTACTGCCACCCCAGGAATGGGCAAGCGACCATCCCAACAAACCTGAGACTCTTACTGGGGGAAGTTCAGAAAGGCTAACGATCTTGGTCTACAGCCATATCTCCCAAGACATCTCCACGGTGGTTTCCGGGCTTAAGAGACTTCCATGTCGGAATGTGGCACAGTTCACTTGGTACATCATTTGAACTCTGGCACTTTGACTATGGCAGTACCAACACCAATAGTCCAGTTGGTGGTCCAACCAACACTGAAGAAAGCTTCAAGCCACAACACTGCTCCAAAGCTGGCACAGATTGCCATCTTGTTCGTATATTTGAGGGGCTCGCAGTGCAAAATACCCCATCACATTCCAACATGGGGCATAGCCTGCAGCAAGTCATGCTTTCTCTGCAATCTTAACCTTAGATGCTCAGCAGGA
>VSDK01014928.1:589041-616989 GCA_009767595.1 Symbiodinium kawagutii
AACTGGGGTGGGTCGCTCAAATTTTCATGCAGAACCCACAATCTGGATTTGTCCATAGCCATGGTGGTTCCCCTGAAAACTGATCGTTTCCCATGGGTTTTCCACTGCAAATTCAATGAGTCCACCTTCCACCTGTTCGCAAGTCTGATCATCCACAACATCCTCTCTGCTCAGCATACAATGATACAACAGGTTCCCACAGTCCCTCCATTGTTGTCAACTCAGTGGTGAAATCCTTCACATAGAAATCTTGTTATTGATCCCAGCTACAAGTAGTATCACTGAATCATCAAAAGTCCTTGATTATACACCCTCATTTTTGCCATAGTTGCCTGGTGATGTCCTTTCATATGATGACTTGATCTCCCATACCCCACCAGGAGCTGGGGATCAGACTCCTTGATCTTGTCATTTTCGCAGCCGAGGAGGGACCAGACGTCGTTGAAACAGCTTGGGCTGGTTGCACCAACATCCTCGTGCTCGTACGCCGTATCCATGATGGACATGGCGCTGGAAAAAAAGGCAGCAACACTCCTCCCTCGGCGCTGGAACGTTCCAATTGCTTCAAAGTGTTTACAACATCCTGTTCTTGGTCGGCTTTATCAAAAGAGCAGTTCCATGTGGGCATTTTTGTTCCAACACTTTCAATGATCACCACCTTCGTCACCAAGCCTCAATTTTTCAGGGCATTCAATGATGTGTTCAATGTACTGCACAATTTGGCAATATTAATTTCAACTCCTTATGGCTGGAGACGGAGCAAAGAGCAGAACAAGGCAAGGAATGGCGAATAGACATCCTCAAAAAATGACAGGAATGTACTAAACGAAGAACATGAATGGTAATTTCTGGTAGGATGATACTATCAACCCATCTCCATATGACTGTTTTCTTCTTCCTATACAGCAACAAGCTGGCTCAAAGAGCTTTCTCACTAATGGATTTCAAGTAATAAACAGTTCAAGTCTCACTGTGTGTGTGTGTCCATAAATTGCAATACCACAATGTGTTGATTGGGACGTGCGGGACCGACATTTGTGAGTTGCCACCCCGCTGGCATAGATGACAAAAGCCTCTTTGGATTGCGTCTTCGTTCGCGGCGAGAGAATGCCCCCAAAGGCACGGAGTGTGCAAATATGCAGATTATGTGCATGTTTCAATGTATACACAAATACATGCATGTGCATATCATATCATACAGTAAAACATGCCTTTCTGATATGTTTGTGTATACCTATGTGTAACCACATACACGTGCAGCAGATGAATACTGTGCGTCTACATAAATACACATAAATGCACGCACTCAATACTTCTATACATGTGCACATTTTCTTCATTGAACAATGAGTACAAATCTTAGTGGCAGAACAAGCATCTCATCACAGCACAGACTGTGCAGGGATCCTATTTTAGGGCTCAGGACAGCCATGAGGAAACGACCCTGTCAGTTTCGGGCACAGAGATTTTGACGTATGCCCGTCTGAAGCCATCTGAACCCATCCAGGACGTGCATCATCTTTTTCTGGCATGGTCTGGCTTTCAGTTTCCTGCACTGGAGAAGTGGTTTCAATGAACTGCACAGCCAAGCTACAGAAACGAGAATTATATCTAAGTATCTCAACCCTTTCAAATACTCGAAAAATGATTTGACAAGCCGTACCAACATTAAGCCGCCAATCTCTGTACCAACCCTGCCCTGTGAAGTACTGGTGGCTCACAAGCAAATGCTTCGCAGGCCTTCTGAGACGGGACCTCCTTCAGTTGTGACTGAAACTCACCATTCTCAGATTTTCGACAGGGGTATGTGCCAAGCCATTGGGTAACCAATGACCCACCAGAAAAAGATCATTCTATATAGTAGGAAATCATGGGTTTTGGAGATTCCTCTAGGGCTTGGCACATGCGCACATGGATAGTGGCAATGTCGGGGTAGATTGACCCGAGATGAGTCTGTCTCCCAATGCCAAAAATCCCATAGCATGAAAGCTGCCCCAACATCCTCCAGCTCATCTTCAAAGCTGCAAGGCGCCTGACTTCGCCGGTGTCATAAGCTATTCGTTTGTGATGATTCATCATGGCTCAGGATGGTGATGGATCATGATCGACCAAGCTATCCTGGACCTTTTCACCTTTCAGCTCTTGATTTCTTGAGACCTCCGGCTCGTATATACCATGGAGCATTGCTTATGAAGGGCTTGACCACAACCAGAGTTGATGCATTGCAGTTTTATAGGGGCCTCGATGCAGGCGCCGTCCATCGGCAAAACCTCAAGAAGAATTTCGCTATTTTCAAGCAGGAAAGACATATGTTGATCTTTGGATACTGATAATTAATCAAGAAGCTGCGTAAATGTCTGCAGGTATAAGCGAATTGCTTGTTGCAGTACCAGTGTGAGGAAAGAGACAACCTTCTCTACCTTCTGGACTGCGGATAGAATACATTGTCTGAATATCAAGAAAAAATATGCTTGAACAAACGTGTTTGGGTCCCAGTCTGCAAAGAACATCTAACGCGTTGTATGGTTTCTTTTGCAAGACCTGTCGAGGGTATGTTCATAACCAGCCTGGGCCCCGAGCTAAATCCATACATCAAAACTTGGAGTTAAAAAAAGATCGGTACAGCATTTGAAGCTGCGCAGTTAGAAAGACTATTGACTGACTTTACGGTTTTAGCATGCTGAATCCTGAGAATTCTCACGAAACCTTAGGAGTTGAGTGGAACCCCGCAGCGCATCATCGCAGCTGTTTAGACTGGCCGAGGAAGCCACCAGTCGATGGGAGTGAAGGAACATGCCTGGGCTCAGATCCAGTTGAGAAGCTTAACCCCCATAAATCCATGCCTTGGTTTCTCCAGTCATGACCAGGTCCCCCAGCTTTCACCCTTGGTAAACCAACCGAAGCAACCAGAACTTTGGGCTTCCCCATGGCTGGAGAAACACCTTGATGGTTGATCAACAGCTCTGTATGGTGGAACCGATGTTTCCTTGATATCAATCCACCATCAAATGCACATGGCGAAGAAGAAGAATCAAGATGCCGATGACGCAAGCCAGCTTACCGAATGCCAAATTCAACCCAAGGAAGTGGAGATATCTTTTCTCGATGCGTGTTTGGCTCACGGTCCGTAAATCATCATGAGTATGTCCCTGCCTTGTTGCCGCAAATTGCCTATAACATGACTTAGAGCTCTATGAGTATCAGTATAACGATGACCTTGATACTATAAGCATTTTTTCCACAGCTTCCATTTTTGAGGATGGCACGGTAGCTGCCGGCACGATCGCCCCAAGGATTACCTGGGCAAAAATCGGCTTTTGAAGGTCAGACCTTTAGATGACTGAGCCGGATGTTTGTTGGCAAGTCCAGCTGTGGGGCTCGTTAAAAAAAGTAGAAGCAAAGCCCAAATGGACTGGTTAAACGGTACCGCCTTCAACTTAATTAGATGAGACGATTAAGCTGTAGGGCTGATGGTGAAACGAGGCTGAAACAACAGCAGCTCTAGCTAAATCGTCTCCCTGGGGCCTCCATAAGTGTCGTCACCCAGCACTGGAAAGCCAGCTGCAGCAAGGTGCAAACGGATCTGGTGGCGCCTGAAGAGGTGTCAAAAGAAGTGGATACTCCCCAGAAAATTAACCTTGTCCCGTGGAAAATCAACGAGTTACAATAGTTTTACCTCTAAAAATTGTGATCTTTAGCTTCCAGGTTGGTTTGCCAGAGGGTACTACAAATGGCTGTGAGATATTCACTCTGCTGCGGGGCCCTATCAGTTGATCTCAGTTCATGCGTGTGGCTGCCCAGCCACTTCCTTGGCACGGTGACCTTCCGTTTGCGGCTAACGTTCTGTATTTGGCTGTAGCACACTAGGTTTGTTTCTAGAGCAGGGCTTGTTGTTTCTCCATCTGCTGACATTTCTCGCCATAGAGGACATCAATTTCATTGCAATGGCTGGACACCGTGGCACCTCCCCGTGATGAGCTTCAAGCGCACCAAAGCAACAGGAAGCTTCGGCCGTTTGGCAACTCCTGGCGACTGGCTGAAGACGTTGCGCGGTTGCTCATGGGTTGCTGAAGCACCTGGCACCTCTGTATGTGGTGGTTGGCATATGGTGATTCACGACCCGTAGTGACCAGCCAATGGCACCTACGGTGATGGTGCTATGGTGAAGCGAATGGCAACCCATATGGTTGATCTACTGTTGATATGGTGATTCACAACTGATCAAAAGCGCTTCGTAAGGGATAATCGGTACTGATCATTGGCAGCTGGCACGAGAAACCGGCAATTGTAGGCCAACCACTTGTGCAGGAAAATGATCTTTAAATGACCCATGTGCGTCTTAGGATAACCCAGGATCACCAAATATGATGATGGGCAAACAGTAAGAGAAGCAATAAACAATCGGAATAGCAAAAAATGCTTACAGTGAAAACATTTTAAAATGGTTATTACCAGAATATGATCATGATTAGTGGCAGGAAAGGGATATGATTAATTATAGCAAACATATGTGAAAATGCTTCCATTCCGCCTGTATTTTTGTTGCATGCATCTCTGTCATCATTGCGGCCGAGGCAATCAACAGCTGCAACAATAATAAAACCTGAAACACAAACAAGTCACTGGGTGTGTTGATGGGAAAATCTGAAACCCTTGCCTGAACTACCAATTAAAAGAGGTTCCTGTGAACTTTCCCATCAATCAATCCAGTGAAACATTAAGACTTGATGGCCAACAATGAGCAACAATCACGGAAACCTCTACATTTTGTTATTTGGTCGTTTCTCAAAATGGAAGTGCCCCACAGTCGCGGATGACTTATTACTATATATGGACAATATCAGGTGATTTGGGGGTATCCCTATTTTGAAAAACGTCCATATCAAAGAAATATCAACAAACGGATTCACAAGTGATCTTTCTGGATGGTCCTGGGTATCCTGACGGATGTTGGTCATCAATCATTGTTGTTACTTTGGTGAATTACAAATTGCGAATTACAATCATCCATCGGTGTAGATCATGCGAGTTAACAAGCTCTAAACCAGCACCAGGTGCATGATCAAGTAACGAGTTGGAAGCACTTCCGAAAGATCAGAAGGCTCCAGCAACCATTGTCCATGCTCCGTGAATTCAACAGATGCAATAGCTTAACATCAAAAAGCATCATAATAAATGATTCAAAACGCAGGTTCAAATGAAACCAATAGAAAATATAATATGATGAAATAATATAACCATATAATGATTCCAGCTGTTGGAATCCTTCATAACCTAAGATGACTTCTACCATGCTTGCCTCGTGTCAGAACCCGCGAAGCAGCCGGGCCTCTGGGCCAAAGGCCACACTTCACGACTTCCGCGAGTGTCTCTGCCTGTCAGAACATTCTCGTGCTGATTGACTTCACTGGTTGGTGGTTCCAAGCCCTATGAAAAATATGAGTTAACCAACCATTTGTTGACAATTACTAGGGAAAATAAACATGTTCAAAACCACCAACCAGTTCATGACTGAAATCCAATGCGTTCAATTCCGAGCTTTAGAAACACCAACGCGCGACAAGCGGCCCCAGCAGGTAATCCTCCTCGCCAGCTTCTCCTTCCATGGCGACCCTGCGAGCGAAACCTCCGGAGATAGCTGAGGGAACGGTGGCAGAAGAATCGAAACCACCTGGTCGCCCTTGGCTCATCATGGTCAGTCATGATGATACCGGTCTTCCACTGCTAGAACCACCCTCATTGTGGGTGCCGCAAACATGTGAAAAAGACTTGAAATTGATGAAATACCTCACACACAAGGTGAATAATTGCAGCTTTGGGATTCTGCCTCAAGGTGGTTGGTGGTTGCTTGGTTGGTCTGTTGCTTGTTCAGACCACATGGAAGCCGCCCAAAACCCATGTCCTTCGCCATCAACGAGGCGATCTGAAAGACGCACTTTGCCATCCCACCTCGGAACTCCATGGATTTTTGGGGTTCGAATTTGCCGAACGTCCACCCCAACCAACCATTCCAAGATGATCAGATCACTAGGTCCCTAGGTAAACATGCAACTTGGGGGCATCCACTCTCGAAAGCAGTCATGTCGGATACTGTTGATACAGGGTTTGCGAATGGATAACTGAAATCATTGATGCAGTCCGCCTTCGAAGGCTACCAAAAATCGGCTTCTGCAAGCCCACCTAAAAGCTACGCAAAATCACAACTGGTAAACTCTAAAGAATCCTTTGGAGAAGTCCTTTGAAATCAAACACACCAAACAAGTCCTCCAAATCCAAGGACTTCCACTTTACCCAACCACGGTCTGCGCTGCCACCTTCGCGCTCCCCCTGAGGCCACTGCGGAGGCTGGCCAAGCACCAGGGCCAAGTAGGACCTGAGGAGGTCGCGAAGGCGTCAAGGGGAGCCAACAGCGAGGAGGAATTATGAGCCATGATGAGTCACACGCCAACTGTTTAAGGGGCAAATGATGGTTGGCAACACGATTTGCCATGGCAAATGATCATTTGAGGAGGAAATCATGTTTAATGATCATCATTTTGCCCCCCCTTTTTCGATCATGTTCATGACACTGAATGGCAGTTCTCACCCGTTTTGTGTCACCCGAGCCCGTGGACTGAGTAGGTGTACTTCCAAGATGTTTTCCTCCGGTTTCCCGTGGTTTCCTATGCGGGAACTGTTTCAAACAAAGACATTGAATTCTCATTGTCCATGATCAATGCTCCAGGTATTCCCCCAGCATACAAAAGTTGTCATGGTTTAGGCACTTCATTGAGGAGAAAACGAGAGTTCGAGTGAAGTGATGAGCTTCCAGTATGGCTGTGGGTCAAAACCCCGTACCCCTGGTTCCCCATCATTAGCCATTGTTTTCCTTATAGTTTGTTGGTATTATCCCCTAATATTGGTTGGTTCATATTGACCCATAGCCGTATGGAGTTGGTCCTTCGAGGGATCAATGAGCCCCGCACTTTTGAACCTGGCGCTTTTCGAAGAGCTGACTTCCTACCTCTGCCAGGCGTATGGCATCAGGTGTGCGTAGCATCACACCCAGGACGTGCAATGACTTGCAGCCAGGATGACTTGCAGCCAGGATGACTTGCAGCCAGGATGACTTGCAGCCAGGATGACTTGCATTCCTTGAATGTTGCATGGCTATGTTGCTGCGCTGGGAGGCGAACACGTCCAGCCGCCTCGCACACCCGCGACTTCTCCAGGTCAGGGGCTGCTTAAGCATTGAAGTTGGAACCATCCAATGTGGCTTTGCTTAAGGAGTTGTGTTTCCTTAAGGACCGTCATGAAGAAATGGATTTGACCATCATGCTCTCAACCTTTGGTCTACTGTAAAGAAGAAAAAGCTGCAAATGCGGGGAGTGCTGTGGAATGCTCCTTTAGTTGGACAAACCGAAAACAAGTATTAAGCTGACTACCATATCCAAGGCATGAAAGGGAAAGAATCTCACAAACTCTCTAATGGGGCACCCCCAAATCATCCGGTTTAATAAGCATTTTTTAGGAATAAACAGCCAATCTTACAAACCCTGCTATAGGAATTTACAATGAAAAGACAGCACCAAAACCTCGGCACCAACTGAATTCTATCCTGTCAATCTTGATCGGGGGCCAGTTTGTCATGTCCTTGTGCGATTGTGATTTAGAAATTCTGACTGGATCGGTTCCATCATCTCGCGATCGCATGGCACGTTGTAAACAAGTGCACAAGAGGAAAATCTAAGTCAAGTTTCAACGGTCGCAATTATATACGTTTGGCGCACACGGCACGCATTTCATCACAAAGCCAGACTCACATTCCAGACCGCATGTGAAGGAATGAAAGGCTGAAAACAGAAGGTCCTTCAAAGGATCTATGGCAAGAGTTCGGCTGAGCCATGCAGCAGTATGCATATTCTCCTTATTTATCACGGAAATCACAGCACAATTCCAGCCTTGTTGGTCGCCATTAGAAGGACCTCGTCGTTGAGTCGATGAGCAAAAATGTGGGCTCACCATGATCCTCTATGTCAATGGTGGGTGCCTCCAATACTTGTTGTTTCCCCTGAGAATCATCACTTTGGGCATGGTTTCAGGATGTTTCAAGGTACTCCCGCAATTGGACATCCCCTTGTCAAATGTGTCCGAATGCATTCAAGATCAGCAATAGATTCATTGAGAAGCAAGGACCCCTTTTAGCTGATACTAGCTGAGACCAGAAATGCCCTTCCTTCTGCGCCCCAAAAGAAATGATAGGCAGGCTGAGTGGCAAACCCCAGAAGTGGCATGGTCCAATTGGTGGCAGAAGCGAACTTTTTGGTCCGGAAATTGGCTCAGAAACCAATCTGCGACCTGAGCAATCTGCGTCATGGAGGGGAAACCCGAATCACATGGCCAACCAAGGCTAGTCCATCAGGATCATAGCACTTTCAGTGAGCTTATGGAAAGAAAATGCACCATGGTAAAATCGTTTGAAGCTCCTACAATTCAAAAGGCTTGAGGGGCGAGGCTTCCCCATAAGCCCTTCACGGCGCTTCTGGTCCCATTGTGTTCTGATCTCATCATCCATACCAATACTGAGAAACCCTCAAAAAGACATGAAAACCTTCGCGGTTTTCCCTACGGTTTGACAGATCTCATTCACGATAGCTGGTGTTGAAGAAATTCAGTGCTGTGCTGTCAAGTCCTAGTTGAAAGTGGATCGGCTGGTTGTTCTGCAACCATGGCCTTGGCCTTTCAGATTGCCAATTAGCCCGTTGGTTAAGATCTACAGGCCAACAATTCTGCTCGAACACCCGCATTCAATGTCGATAACTGGGGCACCCGCGGTCAGTTCTTCATCCCATCGACGCGTGCCATCCTGGCGACATTGTGACAAAACCCAGCATCATCTTCATGAATAATGTTGGATCGTTCAGAAACGATCCATGTTTGGGATGAATCATCAGCTTCAGGTAAACATTTGGGGTGGTTTATTGATATCTATCAATACTACCATAAAGCTATGAGGTCATGATCCAATCTTTGGTGACTGAGCTCAAAGAAAGCAATTCCAACATCTGCAGATGCTTCCAGCAAAATGAGATGACCAAAAAAGTGCTATTGATCAGGAAGCTTTTGAGGAAAATTGTCCTTCTTATGTGCTTAACCCCAGAAAGAAAGAATTGGCTGGGGAGAACATGTGTGAAACCAGCGTGAAAGTCTCCCTTGCGTTGTTGCAAGGCTGGGACTTGAAAGGGTGGCGACCAATTGGACTGTCCATGAATAGTCAAAGTGGCGATTTCTCACGCAAGCTTGATGACTTGGGCTTGTGGATGCAAGTACATGGCTTGTGCACAGCCCCAAACGAACAAAAAGGCGTTGACCTTTTCATTGAGGGAAGCAAAGATGCAAACAGATCGTACGTCCTTGGGCAAATCAATGCGCATGTCATAGGGCTTGTTCACAGCCTCGATTTGCAATGCCAAACTTCCTGAACATGAGCAAATCTTCATACACCTTCCTACCTTTTGCCTGGCTGGGTTTGCCAGCAATTGATCAATTGTGTCATATCTCAACCTTGAAACACCTGCACTCATCTCAGATGAAAGCTTCAACAGGCAATGTTTCAAAGTCTTTGGACAAGAGTACAATCACCCCCAAGACCAAGCCTTATCAATTGAATGCCATGCTGGTAGTGGCTCAAACCGGAGCAAATTGATCACAGAACGCTGCTCAGCTGAGGCTGAAGCGACCAGCCCATCTCGTTCCCACAGAGCTTTGACGCAGTAGTCACCGATGCTGGAGCGGTCGCAATGAGGGCATCGGAAACTTGGGGCTGGGAGCGACCCAGGTGGGACATGTCATCACTTCATAAGGGCGACCCAGAGAGAGAGAGAGAGAGAGCGCAAGAGGGAAAGCAAAAAAAAGAAAAAGTAGTAAGAAAGAGTACTGAGAAAGAATAGTAAGAAGGAGTCGTAAGGAAAAACAATTGATCAAACATGTTACCTTTCAGATGGTCCCGGACCTCCGAGGTTGTGAAAGAACCAGCTCCAGGCATGCAGCAACGGTCATCGCATCAACACCTTGGGGTCGCAGGTTCGATGAAGCCCAGTAGGTAGCCCAGTAGCCCAACGATTGAACCCATTGACCACAACCAGATCTACCCAGATCTACCCTTCATTCTCTTGGCATTGAGTCTTTTCTAGCAAGCCTCCTACTTTCAGATCCTGATGTGCATTTTGCTTTTAATATCCTTCTTGCAGAAGTCATTTCCTGCAGACAGAGAAACACCTGGCAGAATTGCATCATTTTTTTTGCAGAAAACCATTGATAGAGAACATTTGTCAGATGATTAACTGATGATGATCGCTGCACGAGAGATCTTTATGTGTTCAGAAAAAACACTCACTTGGAGGAGAAAAACAGAGGATGATTTGGATGTTGACATTGATATTTCTTAAATTTGCCAGTGTCTCCAATTCATTGCTTTTCCTGCGCCACCGCTGTCGTATTTCATGTGATCAGTTTTTATTGACAGACATCTGTTTGTCTTCCTGGCTTCTTATCATCCAAAAATAGATGGAAAAAAGTCTCATCACCTCCAGCCTGAGTCATGGTAGCCCCAAACTGCTGAGAGCTGTACTGATCAGAAAGGAGAGCTGAGACAATCTGCATGACACGTCCTGATGAGTCACTTGGGAGGGTAGAGTTCCTTTGGTTTCTTCCAAGCAGTTGATCACATCGTGAAATGTTCCATGGGTCATCTTGCAAAACCGACCGCACCAAAGATTTCAGCTGTCCTCCTCTGATTGCTCCAACAAGCCAGGCCAGGCCTGGTGACTGATTTTGTCAGTATGGCAACCCGAACCATGCTATTTGTCTATCAACTTTGGGGAGGACCCCGTGGTATCTTCTAGTTGCTTGTCTGGGACCAGAAGTGTGGCTCACTTAGCTTTCCGTGATTCTTCAGAAGACAAGATGATGTGAACGGCCCCAGCCTGCGCAGAACTGTTCGTGCTGGTAATATGCTTCTAACCAATAGGTGAAAAATGAGAGCAGTCGCTGTGGAAAAAAATTCACCGAGTGTCTCTTGCCTCGCACATCTGTTGGAAGTCATCAGATGGAGAAGTCGACTTAGCAAACGGCAAGCTCTCTCTCCCCCTCTCTGTCTCTGAGTATCCAAAACTTGGCCTGAACGGTACATAGTCACGATCTTGCCAGTGGCAAGGATCAAAATGTTTCATCAAGAACCCTGAGTTCTCGACACCAAAACCTAGGCTGGAAAAGCAAAAATGGCCACAACAAGTTGGTGAAGTCATGTGGTGCAAAATTCCTATCGTTCACCTGCCTGATAGGACAGATTATCGCAGAATGCCATGTTCACAGCTTCCAGCCCCACAAGAATAGATTTTGAAGAGGGGTCAGGGGGAAAGCGCCAAGGATGGCATTGTGTTTGTGCGTCTCTCCATTGTTTAGTCTATTTCAAGCGGAAGGCGGAAGCCTGATGATCAGCCTCGCTTAGCTCCAAATCCAGGCTGGGTTTGAGGGGAAACCCTTTATGAGTTTTATACCCTCGCACGAATTGAAAAACCGTGAGTTCTAGAAGTCGAGTCAAGCTACGCTCCAGGGCAGGAATGACCAAAGTCTCAAGTACCGGCATGCTTTGATTCCAACGATGTGTGAGAGGACTTCTGGGTTGGTGCAAAGATTTACCGCCCCAAGGATCCCAAATTGCCTGGTCTATCACTGGGAATGTGTTGAAATGCAATGCTTCTGCACCCTTGGCTCAACCACTGAGCACTGGCTTGAAAAGCAAATGGAATTCGTGTCTGAAGCAACCTTCTGATAGGTTCATCTTTGCAAGAACACTGTAGGAAATGTCAAGACCGCATTGCGTCTCTGTTTGTGCCCACTGCTCACTGAGCCAAAAGGATCCGAAAAGCTTTCTGCACAAGAAACTTTCTTTGACATCGTGGCAGAAGGACTCCTTGAATCCCTCCATAAATTTCCTTCCCTTCTTTCCCATATCACCAACCTTAAAGTCCAATCCCAAAGGTATGCCAGAGAGCAGCAGCTTGTGGTGGATCGTTGCGGAAAGTTGACATAGGTCCCATGGGTTACGTCAAAGCTCATGCCACACCAAACAGGTACTGGTTCATACTTTTGCTGCTTCTGGACAGGCGTTGGTGAAGAATCCATCCCACTGAGCTGATGAACTTAGCCTCCAATCATAGATGAAATACTGCCTTCTCGACAGGGTTTCAGGTGTAGCATGTTACTCAAAGGGCTAGAGGTTTTCCTATTGCAAAGCTTGGTAGTGTCCCGATAAAAGCTTCAACCAAACTCTGCCTGCAAATGATTGGAGGAGGGAACGCACCTCGCAAATGAGGTGGTGCTGTCACACGACGGACAGCGCAAGGAGAGTAGCGCAAATGCATTGCCCACGTACTGCGCACGCCAGCAAGGCTGGGAACAGCAACCACGTGAGCTGCCCTCAAAGTACTTCTTCCAAAAGAAAAGGAAAGAGTTGGAAATCCAGGACAAGAATCGAACCCTGCAACAAAGAGGTGGGGTCTCCTGGCCTTCAGGTATATGGACTTGTCCACAAAGGGAGACCAGGATGCAGTCGGCACACGCAGTCGACAAAGCGGACAACAAATCTGAGTTGGCAGGAGCACATCTACTGTTGGTTTTACCCTTCATTGGTGGTCACTACCGGTTGTATGAAAAACTCTTGGCTATACACCCACCTACCATAATTATTGCTGATTCACCCCTACTGGTGTTGGTTATGCAATACCAATGGTTGCATCTGCACTTCTCAGTTGTGATGAAATGATCTGAAACAGACAAAATATCACCTCTGACTCTGGCTTTGCGGGAAAAAGAATTATATATATATGTATAGATATATGACCTAGGCCTACACTCGAAACTCATGACGTTAGGTAGGTTCATCTTTGCTCATGTGGTCATCCACCATCAATAGGCCATTCAATAGTTGAATCTGCAACGAAGCAAGAGCTTGCCACCCGGCCCCTCTGATTCAAGAAACCCTACACGTGATCTCAAGAAGCAAACAAATGAGACCACCTAGTGCCTATCTCTCAAGCGTCCACTGAGGGTCTCACGATAGGCATTGCGTACAGTGCATCTTGCACCAGCGTGGTGAAGTACCGCCTACGGGACGGGCTGAACTCATCCAGATGCACAAACTTTGGGAAGCATGGAACGGTTTGCTCTCTTAGAGAGCTGGATGAAGAGTTGCCGAGACAACTGTAGCAACCAGGTCCACTCTGTTTCTGTAAATGCCTCTTCGAACCTTCTTTAGATCCCTCTGCTTACACTGAAAAGATCTTCTAAAGCTTCCTCGTTTCCAGAGAATGAGGGTAACCCAATTCCGCTGAAAAGCATCAGCAAATCCAAGAGTTTTTGTGTTACACCGTGGGCCCATTTGTAGTTGATATCCCAGGCTGGTTGGTGAAAAATCTGCTGAAGAAAGTGTTGATATCCCTGTTGGTTCAATCTGCTGAAACCTTTGCTGCTCCCAATCCTCAAACAGTCGGCACAGCAACCGCGGCTCACGAAGCATGGACAAATTGCTGGCAGCTTTGCAGTCTGGCGAGGCGCTGGACGGAAACAACACCTGCTGATAGTAGGAAATATTTCTGGTCAACAACTATGGGTAATAACATGTTGACTAATGGATAATCAACAATAATCATGAGTAGTAGCAAGTCATAAGTATGGTGGTTCCATGGTTAATCGTTGATCAATGATCGTTGGTTTGGCTTATACTGAGTCATGATGAATACTGGTTGGGAACCTTCGATAATGGTTGATGACGCGTTTTGGAGTGCTTGATGCTGGTTGATAATCTGGTTGATAATACTGTTGACAATGACTGGTGATGATTGATAATCTGAACAATAGTCTGTGTGATACTAGTTGATACTGGTAGATAATCTGGTAGACAATCTGGTTGATCATATGCCTCATGATGTCTGCTACTCTGGGTGGCAGCCTGGTTGGCAATCTGGTTGGCAATCTGGTTGGCAATCTGTTGAACGAGTTGATAGCGACTGGGAATGAGTGAGAATTGCACATGACCAATGATAGTGAATGATTATCTATGCTTTTTGTGCTGTGCATTGTTACTGTGACACCTTTGTTTCTACAGGGGTGAGAAAGCAGTTCAGGACAAGTATTCGATCGTCTTAGAATCCCAACATTCATGATTACGCTGATTCGTGATAACGAGCGTACGATGGCAATGTCCTGCGCCATGTGTGGTGCTTGTAGGTATGAATTTGAGATGTAGGATTGTGTGATTCTTATCAACCTCATCACTGGTAAAGTTAGTTCAGGCCTTTCGAACACTTCTGTGGGCCTCGAAGCATATCTGGCATTCGCCTTCCACCTTCGCAGAGAACACCCAGCTGTTATTCGAGCAGATTGTGAATCTGTTGACTTGGTTGCAGCCCATTAGAAACTCTGAAAACGCGGCCATGTGGAGAGTTGCCGTATAATTCACCATGTTCATGGTTTCTCAGCAACCACAAGGTTCACCACCTCTGACTATGCCAATCTGAGGGAGTAGAATGTAAAGAGTTCACCACATGGAACCGTTCAGAAAGTTTCCATCGGTCCGGAAACAAGAATAGAAAAAATGTGTGTTGAACCATCAAAGACCCCAACCCATTGCTCTTCTCACGGGGTGACACACACACACACACACACCAAGAAATCATACCTGAACCTTTTGTGAGACACTGCAATCCTGAACCGGCCTCACTCCCAAACCGCGTCTTGATTACAAGTAGACAGCCATGCTTTATCGCAAGCTCCACAAAACATGACAACCATCACCCTCGTAGTGCCATGCAAAACCCCTCACTGACAAACGCGTGGTCCCACACCTCGTTCACTGCTGTGTCCAGCAAGCAGTTGCGTCCAAAATCCGTCAAGGGTGAAGCATCCTGACACAGATGGACGAAGCCAAGGACGATACGGAGCCAAGGATGTGGTGTCACCCCTTGGCTTTACATCTGTGGAGTCACCCCTAAGTCACTACCACAGAGCTGTGACCATCCCATGCGGCAAGGTGAATTTCGCTCCTCTTTCGGGACAGCGACTTGATTCATGGCAAAACACTGTGGCAGAGACCGCAGTGCAACATCAATGGAAAAATCAACACATGTTTTGGTTGTTCACAAGCCGGAAATAAAGCATTGTCAAAACATGTAATGCAATCGTGCGGGCTGTTTTTGATCATTGACTGAATCAATCTTCAAAGCAATGGTGAAAAGCTGGATTCTGCTGCAATGATAGATAAGTGAACTTGAGCCCAAGTGACAAAGATTCTCAGGCTCTGCGAATTCTGGGTTTTATGAATAAGTTGTGCTTAATGGAAAATGTGCGTGGGTTGTGAAAAAAGGCAGCACTGGACCGGACATGGGTTTTCCAAATTCAAAGAAAAAAATGTATTGAACCAGTCCAAGCTAAGATGCCTGTGCCACCATGGAGTAAAAAATTGATGACGGAAACTGTTTGGTCCACATATCATGTTCGCAGGCCAAAACCAAACTATCAAAAACATTCACATCAGTTTGGATCACATTCAGTTTTGAAAACATGTAGGGCAAACCAAATGTCCTGAACACAACTCGTTGCTCTAAATTTCTACAACATGTTCTTCGAATGTAGTTTTAATGCAGGCATTGACGTGTCTTTTCCTTCGGCAAACTGCAAAACATTTGGGCACTGGAGTCAACATGAAGAATCAACAAGTGTGCAGCAACAATTTCACTGTAAACACAATTATCTGCTGGAAATGAACCTACCTGGACAAAAACCACTGCACACCGCATGCATCAAATGGACAACACCACTTGAAGCATTTCTATCAAATGGTTTCAATCGAACCAATGGTTTGTACTGCGATATGTTTCGCCCCAGTCGAAAAAATGTGCGTTCAAACCACATGCGAAAAAAAAAATGTTTTGTTGTTCTCAAACGCATTGTTAAAGTTTAGCAAAGCTAAACCAACAAGCAGGGTAGCCAAACAAGGTCGTGCAGTAAATGCAATCGAAGATACTACACACAAAAGTAAATACAAAACCGACATCAAGCAATCAAGAATTCAAGTGAACATGACTCAAAGTGCAAACGGCTGTCAAGAGAGGCAACGAGCAGCTACTTTTTCTGCGTTGGTGGTTTGTGCCATGTTGACTTCAAACACTTGTGGATGTAACAATCCAGAAACCCTTCGGTGTAAAAACCTCAGGGGTGAAAGTCGACAGAGACCCCCCCGTGAAATGGCAACACGTTCCGTGAACAGGAAAACAAAGGGTGGCAGAGGGTGGGTGTCAAAAAGAACTGAGAAGCCAAAGCTGAGAGGCGATTGGAATCGACAAGAAAATTAATTCCCTCAAGCTGAAGATGATTACTTAGCAGAACTTCGAGAAACTGGTTTGCAAGTTTCAAGAGAGACTGACATGAAAGCAAACTTCTATGTGACATCACTGTACAAATTGGAAAACAGAAACGCAAGTCATCGACGAGTCTTTCCAAAAATCGGTAAAAGAAAATTTAAATCAAGTTCAGTTGGAAATGCAAAGCTCTTGGGGTAAAACCCCAAGCCTTCGTTCTTGTTCCCTGGGTTAATCGAAACGGGTAAAGTTCGCAAGGAAGAACCCGTACACCAGAGACGCCAGAGAACCCAAGCCTAGAGAGAGTAAGGAAGGTAACACCACCCAACCCTCCCAGACAATGCTACCCGAACAAACCAGTTGGTTCGTTGCACTACCCAACTAAGGCTTGTTCTCAAACGCATTGTTAAAGTTTAGCAAAGCTAAACCAACAAGCAGGGTAGCCAAACAAGGTCGTGCAGTAAATGCAATCGAAGATACTACACACAAAAGTAAATACAAAACCGACATCAAGCAATCAAGAATTCAAGTGAACATGACTCAAAGTGCAAACGGCTGTCAAGAGAGGCAACGAGCAGCTACTTTTTCTGCGTTGGTGGTTTGTGCCATGTTGACTTCAAACACTTGTGGATGTAACAATCCAGAAACCCTTCGGTGTAAAAACCTCAGGGGTGAAAGTCAACAGAGACCCCAATGCAAAGAGGCTTTTACCCCCAACTGGATTTCCGAAATTTCTTATCGCCACCGGTAAAAGGTGTAAGGGCATCGGAGCGACGCTTCTTGAAGCTGTCCACAAAGCCCATCAGCAAGTCTATCATTGGGAACCTGAGATCCTCCCAAATCGTCTGAACTCTCAATCCAGCACTGAACTTATCAAACCTGCCGTTTGTAAGATCGTCGGCAGCAACGTTGGTCTCGCGGGGTCTCCAGTCAAGTTGGCACCTCAGTCCCACCTTCTCGCAGTGATTCAAATACTCTATCAATATAATCATCACCGGCAACTTGGTGCTCAGCTTCTTTGAGGTCAGCGCGTCGGTGGCCTTGTTGTCCACGCCACCAGTGCACCGAAGCACTTGGAAGTGGGAGCCAGGCGGCAGTCCTGACCCAACACCGAAAACCTTCAAGGCAATCAAAGCAGCAAGTAGTTCAGCCGCCGTGCTTGCCCAAGACGAAGAAAGATTTTCACCCTGGAATAGCCAAGGTGCCTGGATAGGATTTATTTCCAGGCTGAACCATCTCGCCTTCTTTGTGTCAACGCCATCTGCAAGCGACCAGCCTCCAACCACAACTCTTCCATCTTCACACTTCGCGTCAGTGCGAAAAACTTCACCGATGTCGAGTTCAGCCACCCCGCATCGCGACTTCCTGAGGCCAGATTTCAACTTATCTCGTATGTATAAGCAGACCACTGAAACCAAATCCGGTAGCTTCAAGGTCGAAGCCTTTCCAACAGCAGCCAACCACGAGTATCCAGGTGCCAACAAGGGTCTTATCCAAGGCAGAATCTGAGAGGCAAACCCCAAGCGGCCATGGAATTCCTGAAATCTACGAACGCTGACCAACCATCCGTTGGACTCCAACTCATCAACAAATTTCACCAGCCAAGACGTTCTCTTGTCCGACATACCGATTTCGAACCTGCAGTAATCCATCCAGAATCCAACATAATCGAGCTGGAATCCGCCAGTGAATTTGTGGTAACTAAATGGCACCCCAACCATCTCAAGGCAAGCCAGCACTCTCCAGAAGGTCAACCAACGGTGAGGTCCTCCCACTGCAATGTGAAGGTCGTCCACGAATGTGAGAATGAACAACCAGTCCCTGAGAGACACCCCCAAGGTAAGTCGCCCAATCAGGCCCATCAGACGGGCCCACCAGAAAGCAGCTGAAGCAACCCCAAACGTGCCCACCTTGTTCAGCCATATTGTGTCAGAACGTTTCGAGGTCCTAGCTGCTTGAACGCCCCAATCTTCTCGACGAACTCTCACTCTTCTGTGGGCTTTCGAGATGTCAGCGTTCACAGCAAACACAACACGCTCATCAGCTGCGATCGAGGTGTCCATAATGCAAGCCATCTCCCGAGGTCCAGGGTTATCCATCTTGTCCAGCACCCGAATGACATTGTTGAGCTGAACCCCATGGGTGCCATCGTGAACAACTCGGTAGGTCCCGTCGGGCTTCTCTAAAATCCCTTGAGCAGCAATCCTCAAGGAATCACCAGGATACTGCTTCCTTGCTTCTGCCAAGGAGATCGGAACCATTCTTCCAGCAGCTTCCTCCTCTGAAAACTGTTGTTCCAATATCCGCTCGGCCTCAGCTTCCGATCCAGAAAAATAGTTGTCCATCTCCGGCTGCCATTCTGAGTCATCATACACCGTCTCCTTCAGCTTCGGTCTGAAGACCTGCGGAGTCGGCCCCAACGGCACCAAATGTCCCAAGTGCACTCCACTTGCAAAACAAGACGTAGGGTCGGTATCTATGATGTCCACATCCGGATCGCCAATCTCCCTCAAGGACTGAGCTAAAGCGTGCAAGAAAAACGGCTGATCCTTCTCACAAACAGAAGCCTGACGTGGATCCGGCAACATGTTGAACCAATCCTTACGAAGTTGACGCAAAGCCTCGGGGTCGAAGATTGAAGACTTGCGCCTGCCCAATGCCAACTCGAATGTAGCCCTGGACATGTCCGGTATCTGTTGTACGCAGAATCTGTCGAGCATATCTCGAAGACGAGCACACATGTCCCACTGTTGTTGAGTTTTCTGGGATGCCCTCAACTTCGGATGCCATCTACCAGGGCTGCATAATCCCAAGCCGTCGCAGAACTCTTCACATCTACCGGCATGAGAGGCTTTCAAAGGTGGCCCCAAACAACCTGAATCAATGATGGGAGGTTGGTGAGAACTGATTTGCGGACCCTTCAACTCACCAGTATCCATCTCAACTTTGTTCCTGGAATCGTCCCCCTTCGAAGCAAAGGATTCCAACCACGTGTGTACGATGGCATCTGCTAAGAACTTGCATAAGGGACCTGGGTAGTGTGCTGCCGGCGATGTCTTCCACCCCCCATCTGGATGTGTGCCAATCAGAGAGTCATGCTGACCTGGATGCGGACATGCTGGTGGGAGTGGTCCCTGATAACGCCAAAGAGTGTCGAAACGAGGAACACCTGAATGCATCGGACCTTGGAAATTTCGAAGTGAACTCACGAATCTCGTGGGTTTTGGTGTGGCTGCTCCAAACTCACACTGAAATATGGCAAAAGTATGCACACCATCAACAGCTAGTATGTCTTGAAACTGTTGCATTTGCCAAAAAGACGCAGGCACGCCTGTGTTGGTGGCCCCAAGATCTTCCGGAAACTCTGACAAGATATGGGAACCTTGCTTCAGTGATACATCGAGCAACTCCCAGGATTTATTGGCTAACTCTGCGCCCTCATCTGCCTTCCGAAGATTCTTATCGCTAAGCCAAGGAAAGCCCAGTGGGTGCTGCCGGGATCTGATCGGCCTTGGTCCCGGGGACTGTTTGTAGTAGTGCCGGGCCCGACTGTAGGTGCTGCATGGTGGTGTGGCCAATACGCAGAAGGGCTTTGTCACCTGGATGAACTTAACCAACTCAGACCAAAAGGCCTCTTCAAGGACGCTGTGACGAACATCCATCAGCAGATCAAATTCAAACATATGCAACTGAAAGCCTTGCTCATCTGCAAAGACCTGCAAATGTTCCCTGACATCAGCACGCCTCCGGTGTCCTGCAAACGCATACACCACCAGCAATCCACCATTCCCATGTGAAACATCCTTGCATGCCTCCAGCAAACCAGCGAAATAATCCTTAGGATGAGCCACCCGTTCACTGGATGTTGTTGTTGTATGTGTACCAACCTGTACGGGTGAGATCGGCTGGGGGGGGGGGGCCTGGGGATCCTTAGGATGAGCCACCCGTTCACTGGATGTTGTTGTTGTATGTGTACCAACCTGTACGGGTGAGATCGGCTGGGAGGATGAGCCTTGAGCTGAGTCCTCTCCTTCTGTGTGAAACTCGGTCGCATCTTGTACTGTGAGTCAGGCTCCCCTGAGGGGATGTTCATATGCCGGGTGGTTGGCTCCGCAATTCTTCACCCTGCACACATGGACGCGACCACACTTACCATCGCATTTGCTACCTTTGATGTTATACCTATAGCAAATCTCCCTGCCATCCGGAGTGTGCGTCACCAGTTGCAGCTGTGTCCCCGGCAGGAAGGAAACCTTGGACTTGGAGCCTTTGCCTTTACCCTTCTTCTGCTTTCCTTTGCCTGAACTTGAAGACGGGTAATCTCGGCCCTTCCCGCCTTGATCATCGAAGCGCGCGGCCTTCTGAGGTCTCTGGATGGCAGAAAAAGTAACTGGGGATGTGAAATACAACTCCTTCAGTTCTGTGTCCTCGGTGGCAGCCTTCAATGTTTCATGCAATGGGGTCCCGTTTCTGTGCGCAAGTCTCACTGCTTTCTTGCGCAACTCAAACTCATAGTCCAACAGGATATGCCAAGGTGGCTGCAACGGGGTCTTCTCACCAGAACCATTCGGCACCTGCATCATGTAACATTTCTCCCCCAGAACATAATCGGTGTACCTGTCCCAGTGTTTCTGCTCCAAGTTCCGAAGATACACCTTGTTCCTCAACTTTGCCGCCACCATAAGCCACGCATTCGCTTCGATCCTGAGCTTCTGACGAAGTTCCTCCGTGTTGGTTGGGAGCTTACCCTTCTGACGTTGACGGGTGATCCTGACACGACCTGTTTGGTCCAAAGAGGACTGAAGCTGCAACGACTGTGAATCTTTGCGGCTAGTGACCTCATCCAATGCATGTGCACAAATCTCATCCTGTTCAATCTCCTCTAAGAGCTGCGCCACGTATTCAGCAGAAGGCTGATCACGCTCACCGATCTCTTCCCCCTTTGTGGTCTCTACTGCTCTGAGCATCGCTGACCGGTCTGTGTGGGGAAGAGGACGGGGCGTACCCAAACTCTTTGATTCCTGTCTAATCTTGATCTCCTCTTCATGCGCATGCTTTGCTGAGTCCCAGGCAGAAACAGCTGCAGCCACCTTCGCACGGTTCTCCGCACTGTCTGGCCTAAGTGCGAAGTCCGCCTGCAGCGCTGTTCTCAAGCTCGCCCTGTCATCTGCGATCGCAGCAAAACGACGCACAGTTCTGTAATGCTGCCCTATGGTATACTGTGCTTCCTCATCCAACCCAGACTCTTGGAATATGAATTGAAGGTCCGCATCAACGTTGGTATGTACCCACGCAGCTCTCTCCGCTGGGTTGGCCATGGCTCCAAGAGACGCAATCCTAGAGCTGAAAAGAATGATCGTTCCTTATTCTCCTTTCAACTCAGAACTAATGAAAGTGCAACACAGTACAATCTGAGCTCCACACCAACAGGACGAAGGAAATTCCCTGAGTGAATCCTAAGAGTGAACAAGTGTGGTCTGAATCATGTTAGGCGTAAAAGCCTAGCCCGTAAAAGGGCCTGAGACTGCCGCGTAAAAGCTGGCTGCGGAAGCATGTGAGTGAGTTCACATCCGAAAGTGATCCGATTTCTGAGAACCGATGTGAAGTGGCCAAAAGAGCAAATCAAGCGCAGCAAGTCGACAACATCTACCCTTCCCATCTATCACCAGAGTCTGACAAAAGAGTCACCCGCCGGGATAGCCCGGAGGCTCCAAGGAGCTTCCCCGGGTGACTCTTTTTTGCAAAGGATTTTGGACTCTTGTTAGGGCAGACAAAACGAAGCACAACTTCGTTAAGCTGACTCCACTCAACGGAGCATTTTGGACTGGGCTCACAACTGTACGTCACCGCGTGATACTTTGACCAACACTTGAAATGAATTTTGGTAGAAACATACGGCCATAAAAGGCTTCATCACGACCTTAATCCGTCCATCCAGCTGCACCCAACTCTTCATCTTGTGTCTCATCCTGCGGCTCTCCTGAGGAAGAAGACGAACCGGAGCTCGAAGTATCCTCCTTCACCATCTTCCCACATGTCTTCAAACATGCCTTGCATTGTGCGTCTGCTGTTTTGGCCGTGACCTGCTCGACCCATTCAACCCGATAGCAGTCCCATGGCATCACACCACAGCATCCAACCTTGTGCAATCTTCGGAAACCAGATTTCCCACTGATCACCACGAAGAAGCTAGGGGTACTCTCCGGCTTGCCAGTCTCATCCACTGCCTGAGTCGGAGTCGGTTCAGATTGGGCTCCTGCTGACGGAAGTATTGTGTCTTCTGCAATCAAGTTCTGATCAACCGTTGGCCAAGTCATCCCCACGCTTCGTCGCCCACCAGTTTGTCTCCAAACTTGATGTCTCTCAACCTCCGGAGCCGGCTGAATATCCCGGACTTCCAAGTGCTTGGCGAAGTCATCCAGAAGTTCTGACTCATCGTAGGTGGGATCACCGGTGCAGATGGCTCTGCTCACACTCTCCTGGATGTCTGTCACGATCTGCCGCGATGTGTGGATGTAGTCGGCCGATTGATGCAGTCCGACATGCCAGCGTCCCAAGTAGTCCCGCTGCTCCTTTCCAATCTTAATCGACGCAGATATGGTCGGCAGCACATGCCTCATGGAGTGACCACTCCAAAACATGATCCCACCTTCGGACAGCAGTTCTTCCTCATCCTTGCAACGCCAGCCTCCAAACCTCTGCTTGCTTGGTTTCCTCAGCACCTTGAAGATGTACCGAACATAAGTGGCAATCCTCTCCACCGCGGCGTACTTGAAGACCGGCTGATCGAACCCGGCCTTGGCTGCAAACACGAAGTAATCACGACTGAGGTGACCATAGTTCTGCCATATCTTCAATCCGATGCTCAACCAATCGTGTCCACTCAAGGACACATTCCTTGCCACATACACTGGAACCTCTCTGACGGCCTTCCCCGGACCTGTTGTCTTGGTTTTGTACAACGTGCCTTTGAGTCCTCGACTGCTAAGACTCAAGCTTTGTGGAGATAGGCCCTCCAGATCTGACAGCCTCATGCAAGCCCATACGCATAGGAGCACCACCCAAGCCAGAGCTCTCGCATACTCAGGATAGCTTTCATCCGAGACCAACACCTCTAAAGAGATCATCATAGCAACACTCAACGGTGGAGATCTGTTGATGGGCTGCGAGTGATGCTCCAGGTGGGTGTTGATAGCCTTCACGGTTTGCACCCACAATCTATGCGTACTAATCTTCTCAGCTGGTGGCACTTGTCCGGCATCTTCCAACACTGCCAGGGACGCA
This sequence comes from Symbiodinium kawagutii, assembly GCA_009767595.1. Taxonomy (NCBI): domain Eukaryota; class Dinophyceae; order Suessiales; family Symbiodiniaceae; genus Symbiodinium; species Symbiodinium kawagutii. Next base: position 612,723 of record VSDK01014928.1, read on the forward strand.
CAAACGCCGTCCATTTGTCCACGGCTGGTTCCTTCTTGCAACAGGAATCCCATGTAGTCCAGCATATCGACCACTCCACGTGGATGGTTGACTCCTCTGAACATCACAAGCCAACCCACAACTTTCTTCCAAGCACGTGCCCTTGAGCGAAGAGTCTTCATCCTCCGATTCCCAAAAGCCATCTCCATAGACAATTGGGGATCCACTGTCTGCTCAGCGATTCCAACCAACGGTAGCTGCGCATCAACCACGAAAGCCACCAAGACCTTCAACCAATGGGTCCTAGCCGCAGCTTCTAAATCACCCCTGGAAACTCCAGGGTCCCGTAACTTGGCCCGGTACGTGGATTTCGAGACTCTACATTGAAGTTGCACGTCCAATCCAAGGAGCTCACTGTACACATCCGATGATTGCGCAGCCACCGAAGGCCTCAAGCAGTAGCGTTTGCAGTTGAGTCGATCCAAACGCACTTGCCGGTCTAAATAGACTTGGTTGTCCTGCTTCCAGGCCATCAGCAAATCTGCATCAGCCAACACTTCATGGAGGACATATTCCATACCATGTATACCTTTGACCAACTCAATGCACTCCTCTTCTGTGTCGAACAAGTTTGCCAGGTGAACAGGACGATTCAGTTCCGACTTCAACTGCTCGGTTCGTGAGAATCCCATCAACTCAAGCTTAAACCAAAGCGGATCCTCTGCCATTGCATCCTAAACTAAGCGGAGTGGCAACGTGTCTAAACCTTGTCAAAAAGAACTGAGAAGCCAAAGCTGAGAGGCGATTGGAATCGACAAGAGAATTAATTCCCTCAAGCTGAAGATGATTACTTAGCAGAACTTCGAGAAACTGGTTTGCAAGTTTCAAGAGAGACTGACATGAAAGCAAACTTCTATGTGACATCACTGTACAAATTGGAAAACAGAAACGCAAGTCATCGACGAGTCTTTCCAAAAATCGGTAAAAGAAAATTTAAATCAAGTTCAGTTGGAAATGCAAAGCTCTTGGGGTAAAACCCCAAGCCTTCGTTCTTGTTCCCTGGGTTAATCGAAACGGGTAAAGTTCGCAAGGAAGAACCCGTACACCAGAGACGCCAGAGAACCCAAGCCTAGAGAGAGTAAGGAAGGTAACACCACCCAACCCTCCCAGACAATGCTACCCGAACAAACCAGTTGGTTCGTTGCACTACCCAACTAAGGCAATTCTGAGTGAATGCGAGTTCTGATCGGCAAATCAATCAATTGTCTGGCCCTGGCACTAACAGCACCGTAACAAAGATCAACATTCTATCTATGTCACGGTAGTCCAGCCGAATCAACTTTGATGGTTGACAAGATGGATGCAATTCAGCGCCAAAAGCAATGACGACGGTGCATGCATGCCCATAACTGAGCAACACTTTGTCAATGCTGCAGGTGACGTGCAAATCTAACAAAATCATTTTTTTTAACCAGGAGGCCTCAATAGATATCCCCAAAGCCACTTCCTGCGTTCATCTAAAGATGACACGGTGACAACATTTTATTCCCAAAAAACAAAAAACAACAAACCAAACTATATAACCGCACAAAGAACCAAGTCAAACGGTCGTGATGACAAACCTGTATATGCATTCATCGGCCGTTCTACAAATTTAATGGGCCATTTTTTTGCAATCATAATGATGCCTGAGAAGACTGCATAAAATTGAACGTAATATAGTACACGCACAAGGTGGCAGGAATTTTCCAAAAAATGAAAGGTTTATAAGACGCGAAAGATGTTGGAAATAAAATCGTGGTGTGGATGACGGTTGAAGTTGAAGGTTCTGATGACGTTTTTTTTGGTGTTTCATTCTGCTGTTTCTTATTTGTGTTTTTTGTTTGCTGGTGTTTTTTGTTTTTATTTTTTTATGTTTGTGTTTTTTGTTTCTGGTGTTCTTTCTGGTGTGTCCATTTGATGTCTTTCCTCTGTTTTTTTTCCTTTGTTGATGTTTTTGTTCTGATGTTTTTTCTTTGTTGGTGGTTGGTATTTGTGTTTTGTTTTTTAAGTTTTTGGCGGTCTATTGCTTTTTGTTTCTGATGTTTTTTCTTTTTGGTGCATTTTTTTTGTTTTTGTTTCCTTTTACTGTTTTTTTGCTAATATTTTTTCGTTTTGTTTTGCTGTTGTTTTTTCATTTGTTGGTGTTTTCTCTGGTGTGTTTGCCCTGGTGTTTTTCCTTTCCTGGTATTTTTGCTAAGTGGTTTTTTTTCAACTGTTTTTTCTGTGCATTTCTCACTTGTGCGTTTTCTCTTTCATCTTTCTTGGTTGTGACACTTGCTTGGCTGTTGCACCTACCTGTTTGTTGCACCGACTTGGCTCTGACACTTTTTCCGGGTGTGACACTTACTTTGCTGTTGCATGATGAGGATGATGGTGACGACGGTGGGGATGATGATGACAATGACCATGACGATGACGATGGTGATGATGATGATGATGATGATGATGACGATGATGATGATGATGATGATGATGATGACGATGACAATGACGATGACGATGAGGATGACGATGACGATGAGGACGCAATGACGATGATGATGATGATGATGATGATGATGATGGTGATGATGATGATGATGATGACGATGAAGATGATGATAATGATGATGATGATGGAGATGATGATGATCATGATGATGATGGTGATGATGATGATGGCGAGAATGATGATGATGATGATGATGATGATGATGATGATGAAGATGATGAAGATGATGATGATGATGGCGAGAATGATGATGATGATGATGATGATGGTGATGATGATGATGATGATGTTGATGATGATGATGTTGATGCAAGTGAAGACGGAGATGATTTTGGCAGTTCAAGGAGATGGTGACGCTGATGATGATGATGATGATGATGATGATGGTGATGGCGCTGGTGATTGTGATGGTGATGGCGATGGTGATGGAGAAAAAATGGTAAGGATGTTGAGGATGATGACGTTGACGATGAGGCAAAGGAGGACGACGGTGATGATGTCACTGATGAAGATGACAGTGATGACAATGCTGACAAATGTGATGATGCTCATGATGATGATGATGATGAGGAGGAGGAGGAGGAGATGGATTTTTTTTCTCGCGGGGCGCCGCTTGAGCACAGGTGGCTGCGATCACTGGTATACAGCAATAGAGAGACTCTGAGAGTCAAGGATCCCAATCCAAGATAACTATGCGCGATCGCGTATCAATATGCGATGTCAGACCATGCATCCAGAATCATCCAGCAAAGCATGAAACCGTAACAAGACCTTAAGATTTCATTAAATGTTTTTTTTGGCAACCTGAAGTTTTTGTTTTGAAAGCAGATTGCCTTTCAGAACGAAATCAGAACTCTCCGCTTTGCATCAACACGGCACTACTGCTCGCTAAAAAACAATTATACTCATCATCACCTCATTGTCATCCTTATCCTTATTCTTATCCTCATCATCATCATCATCATCATCAATCGTCATGATCACCATTGTCATCATCATCGTCAGCATCATCACATCGTCATCGTCACAGTCACATCGTCATGTTCATGCTCACTTCATCATTGGCATCATCATCATCATCATCATCATCATCATCATTATCATCATGAGCAGCAGCAGGAGCAGCAGCATCATCATCATCGTCATCTACGTGCGCTTCTGGCCCAAAGGATCTTCACTGAACCATCAGCTCCACAGGCGCGGTACATTGTCACAATAACGAATTGTTGCTAATGGCTACCAAGGCCAAACGCACGCAGCCAAGTGGAACCACTCGGTGACCCTGCCTTCTTTTTTTTTGGGGCTGCGGTTTTTTTTCGCTGCGGATCCAAATTTTTTCCGCTGCGAAGGCTTTCCCTGCTGCGAGGCCAGATTTTTCCTGCCTCCAGTTTTTTTCTGCCTCGGCCAAGTTGTTTCGCGCTGCCGAAAGTTTTTTCCCGCTGCCTTCCTGAAGGGTTTTCCTGCTGCGGCAACTTTTTCCTGCCGCGGGTTGGTTTTCTCGCGCCGCGAAAACGGTTTTTTCGATTAGTTTTTTCCCCGCTGCAAATACAATTTTTTCCGGCCTCATCGGTTTTTTTTTCTATTGCGAAAAAAAATATTTCGCGCTCCGCTGGTTTTTTCGCGCTGCGAAACAATATTTTGCCCCGCTCCGCGCGGAGAGACAGAAAGACAGAGAAACAGACAAACGAAAAAAAGGAAAGGACAGACAGACAGACAGACAGACAGACAGACAGACAGACAGACAGACAGACAGAC
>VSDK01014928.1:644128-656965 GCA_009767595.1 Symbiodinium kawagutii
TATATATTTAGCATTCATAGTTTTGAAAACAAAATGGTTTTCATTGTCCATCCTGATATACTTATATATATATATATATGTCATGGTGCTGCTCCATTGGCTTTAGTGGCCACAACCTTGTGCTATGTCTCTCTGCAAGCGAATCTTCGAATTGCTGTCCGATCACAACGTTTGGAAAAAGCGAGCTGCTTGAGCCCTGCCAATGCGAGCCTGGCCCTGCATCAGGTCTGGTTCATAATATGAAGAAACAAACATTCAGCAATGAGAACGATTTCAGAAATGAACCGGCAGTCCATTTGTAAACTCTATATGAATCTATGGTTGGATGTTTTGGTCTGGTTCACGAAGAACAACAAGACATTTCAGCAATGAGAACGATTTCAGTAATGAATTGGCAGTCCATTTGTAAACTCCATGAACCTCCAGTATAGGTCTGGTTCACAGGAAAAAGAACAAAACATTTCACCAATGAGGGCCATTTCAGCAATGAACCGGCATTCCATTTGTAAACTCCATGAACCTCTATATAGGTCTGCTTCGCAATATAAAGAACATATTACATTTCAGCAATGAGAACGATTTCAGTAATGAACCGGCATTCCGATTGTAAACTCCATGAATGTATAATTGCGTCCTTGATGCCATTTGAAACTGGTTGCGTAAACTATGGGCACTGTATATATATGTTTTGGATATACCATCCTCATTTTGAATCAGGGACATCTTCAACTTCATATTTTATAGTTGGTTGCGGGGTCATGTGTGAAAACCGAACCTTTGAGCTGGAACCCTTTGCGCCCAGTGATCTTCATATTGTCATCCTTGATGCTTTGGCCCCACGCGCAGGTCTCGCACGTGTTCTTTATGGACTGTTTCGGAACCAAGTTGGGTAATGTTCAGGTTTGGAAGTATATAATACTTTAATCTGGAAATCTTTGTTCTCTGTATGTTTGCGAGCTTGGAAAACCGGTTTGGATTCTTTTATTACAAAAAAAATAAAAGGAAACAGATTTAGAGGGAAAACAATAAACGAAAAAAATGCAATGCCAATAGTTAAAATCATTTCCTTTTTTCTTTCAATGCAAGTTGTTTACCACAAACTTTTGCCTATAAACCTGGGGGCCATCCCAAACTCCCTATATAGAAAAAACGAAGAACACAAAAACCTTTCGAGTCGAGTTCGCCAGTCGAGGGGGCCTGAAAAAGGATAATATGGTTTCTTGGAAACACATGATCCTGGATAAATGTTTTGCCAGAAATGATGGTCTACCATTTTTCCATCACGGAATCCACCTTTTGGGGGTGTGCTATAGCTGGACCACAGGGGCATGAAAAACATAATGGGTTTTTTTGGAAACATATGATCCTGGATCAATGCCTTGTCAGAAATGATGGTCTATCATTTTTCCATCATGAAATCCATATTTTGGGGGTGCGCTAGCTGGACTTAGGCCACTTAGCTAACCTCTCTAAGTGGGTTTGGCTAACCTCTCTAAATCGCTTAGCCCCCGCTTAGGCCACTTAGCCTAAGCGCCCTAAGTAGAGCATAGATCTGTGCTTAGTAAGTGCTTAGTAAGTGAGTTCTAAGCGCTCAAAGCTAAGTGCCCTAAGCCACGCTAAATCGATACATGTGCTTAATAGTGCTTACTAAGCACCCTGATCATCCAAGTACACCTAAAACTGGAGCACCTGAAGTTGCCCCCCCTAAGTACACAACTGAGCGATATCACCTGATGCTAGCGGATTTCTATGCAGTGGTTGATAGACGTAGCCTCACGTGGCCGGAACAGAGTAGGTATTACCCACGACAGCATAAGAAAGGACATCTCCTTTGGGCGTATGGACGCGACAACTCCAGAACCCCGGAGTGGATCGTCATTCCTACTGCCACTGGGTGGAAGCTGCATCACCAGTTCGGGAATAAACAAATGTCAGGCAACGAAGGCCAGTCGTATGTTGCCTGGTCACTGGGCAAAAAACACTTTTACGACAGCTGGCGAGCTGAGCCCCGGCACCGTACCTTAGTTGCCACACATGCAATTTCTGCACCGCCACAAGTCCCCTGGCGCAACATTGACCCCCAAATCCCGCCGCATCACATGCACAGATGGGCCATGCGCCATCGTCAAGCTATCCGGCCAGAGGCTCCCGCGCTCCTCCAACCCGTTCGCCCAGCCGATCGGGCACCAAAATCACTGTTGTCGATGTCCAATCCTCTGATGAAGAAGAAGAACAGCCTGCACCGCCATTGCCCTCCCCCCCTCAGAGCGACGATGAACCCGTCATTGAACTTGATGATCAGAAGGCTATGGACCAAGCGCGCAAAGCAGTCGTGGCGAGCATAACTCGTTTCCACCAACGTCGCTCCCCGCCTCCCGCCCCTGAGGGGGACACCAATGATGATGATGCCATGGGCCTCCCAGCCCCTCGCCGATCCTTCAGAGCAATTGTAGACCTCGGTCATCTTGCAAGCTTAGGTGACAGCTGGCCCCTTGCCTGTATTCGCTGCGACTGTCAGTTCTTTGGGAACTTTTACAGAATGCAGATCTTTCGAACTGCTCTCCGAGCACTGGGTCAAGGAGTTAGTTTCCCTGACATCCTCGCTTCCCTACCCAACATCCTTCAGCAAGCGATCGATCACACCATTGCAAGCGCGGCGGCTTTTTTGGCTCGCCTTTTTTCCCAAGTCCCCGAAAACCATAGGCTGATGCAGGCCCATAATCAACAATGGCTCCCCTTCCGATCAGAGACGTACTGGCAACAATGTCTGCTCAGTGAAACCCTTCGAGGCTTCCAAGATCTTACGCAAAGATTGCACGGAACCACCTTTGCTGCAGACAAGGACACTGATTGTTTCCTGTCCATTGTCACTCCAGGAGCTACAATCGATAAACTCCGAGTCAGCACTCTCCCCTGGAATAAGTTGCATGTATACTTCCCGGTAGGGTTTGTTCAATTGCTATCCAATAGTCTGTCTGCAAAACCGGTCTCGCTCAACCTCCAGCAGCAATTTGTCACTACGAGCAGTGATACCAACTCAGTGGGCCACACCTTGGAGCTGGCTACAGGTGTGATCCCTGCTGATCTCGCTCAGCTCGACTCGTTGGATGGCTTTGTTTGACACCCTTTTTGTCGAAGGCTTTCTACATGTCCATATGGCTGCCAAGCTTTTACCTGCACATGACTCTGTCCGCTTCTCTATTCAGGCCAGAGTTCCTCCTAAAGCAATGCCTGCGGATGGAAAGATCCGGCCAGAACATTGCTTGACCCCTGCCCCCTTTCACCTAGTTGCAGATCCGGAAACTCTCCATAACAGACAACGCACGTGTGGTCTCTTGGATGACCGACTCCTGGACAGTATTGGGCAATATCTTTCTCACCCCAAAATAGCCCCCACCACCTCCCGTGGCTTCTTTGGACCCATCTTTGCGTCCGACTTCAAAACATTCAATGTCCCAAAAGCACAACTCCAAGTTTGGATTCAAGGAGACCAAAAATGCCCATATGATGGGGGCGTAGGGGCCATCCCAAGATCGGATCTGCCCAAGGAGGCGCGCCAAAACTTTGTTAATAAATTCTTACAGCTCAAGAGTGAGCTCTTTCCACGAGTGCAATTCCCGGATGATCGAGATATGTATAAAGCCGACAGCTATGTCACACCACACAACATCAGGCGAATGGAGGCAAGAAAGCGGCGTGGATAGCTTCGCCCCAAGCCGTCTGATACCACCTCGCCACTTCTCTTCCTCTTTTCTGTATCCCCTAGTCCCCCCTGCCTTCCTTCTCTTCTCTTTCCCCCCCTCACCTTCTTTCCCGCAGCTGTTTCACTGTAGCCGTTTAGCCTAGCCCTACGGGCTCGGCCGCGCATGGAATTTGCAGCCACACAGCAGCTGGATCTTTGGTACTTGGCAAAACCATTAAAAGGACGGGGGTAAGAGCTCCGGTTCTATACCCTCGGGGAGAGACGAAGAGCTCTTCACCTTCTTCCTTTCTGGCTTTTCCAGGCCTCTAGTGGAATCAGTGAGTCTCCAGCAGTTCAGTCATGGAACATGGATTTTAGCGGGTACTCTTATCGTCACTGGCCCCGCCATGGCGTGTTGCTACATCTCACCTACTTAGGTGACTTGTTGCTACCGTCACTCCTACTAGCCTGTGCACGTGGTGGGCATGAACCCACACGGAGAATTGCCTACTAACGTGATACTCGCTGGCGTACACTGAGGCTGGACCCGTCAGTGACCAAGAACCCTCGGTATGATCAGAACCGGGCTTCCTGTCGCGCCGACCTTTGGCTATCAGCTATGTTTCTCATTTGCTTTGAGCAAACTATAAGCTTCGTGAGCTAACTATCTGCTCTGCTCTTGTCACGGCTTGCTCTAGGGATTTCCGTAGGGGATGTGCACCTGCTTCTTGGTGACCCACTTCCTTCACTCGCGCAAGTTTTCCAAGCTCGACTTGGCTTTTGCAAGGGCATGACCACCGCCCTATGTACCTGCAAAGAATCAGAGTCACTCAAGAGCTGCGGCATTTCTACAACGCGGGTTGAGATACCTCGACAAGGCGCTGAACCAACCAGATTCACACCCTGGCCGCACCAGTAGGTAGTAACTTCGGTGAAACTGACCGTCTGGCCTTTGTGTGAAACAGGTTCGGTTCGCCCCTTGACGGTGTCTCCCCATAATCTTTGGGCAATACAAGCCCACCAACTCGGGAGCTATCAGCTTTCGAAGATGTCACCCCCAGATATACCACGGCTCCCGGAGCGAGCCAACTCTTGGGGGTTTTTCTTAATGGCTGCTCAGCTTGCTTCTGGCTTTCCAGCGAGGTTATTTGTCGCTTCGCACAAGCCTTGCTGCACAAGTTGCTGGACGATTTTTATCTCATGTCACATCACTGACAGATACGACCGACTACAACTTTGACAATCAGCATCACAATTTTCCGCCGAATTGTTCGATGCACATAGTGATGTGCTGTGCACGTGATGGCTTTCTTAGCCGTCACAGGACCACCTACAGCGCTCCTTTGCTGAAACGCTACACAGGGTTATGCAGAGGATTGGTGAGGCGATAGGCGCAACATTGATCCCCAAATCCCACCGCATCAAATGCCCCAATGGGCTATCAAACACCGCCAACCTACTAGGCCAGAACCTGCTAACACAGAGCGAGTGTGGAGACCGCGTTCTCGCACTCCCCCTGCTCGTTCACCCAGCCGACCGGCCAACAAAATCTCTACCATCAATGTGTCATCGTCAGATGAGGAAACTCAACAACTCCCGCCGCCTGTGCCTTCTCCCCCCCAGAGTGACGATGAACCCGTCATTGAAAGCAATGACCAGAAAGCAATGGATCAAGCAAGAAAATCAGCAGTCGCGAGTATCACTCGCTCCCTCAAACGTCAATCACTCCTTACAGCACCTGAGGCAGATCCCAATGATGATGATGCTATGGGCCTCCCAGCCCCTCATCGCCCTTCGAACGTAAAAGTGGACCTAGGTCATCTCGCCAACTTAGGTGACGGCTGGCCGCTTGCTTGCGTCCGTTGCGACTGCCAGTTCTTTGGCAGCCTCTACAGAACGCACATCTTTCAAACTGCTCTTCAAGCATTGGGTGAAGGTGTCAGTTCCCCTGACATCATCACCTCTCTGCCTGATATTCTTCAGCAAGCAATCAATCTCACTATCGCAAATGCTGCGGCTCTCTTGGCCAGCTTCTTTTCCCAAGTCCTGAGAACCACAGATTGATGCAGACACATAATCAGCAATGGCTCCCTTTCCGATCGGAGACTTACTGGCAACAATGCCTGCTTAGCGAGACTCTCCGTGGCTTTCAGGACCTTACACAGCGTTTGAACGGGACCACTGTTGGGACGGACAAGGACACGGATTGCTTTCTCTCTATTAAAACCCCAGGAGCTACAGTTGACAAACTCCGGGTCAGTACTCTCCGATGGAGCAAATTGCATGTATATTTTCCGGTAGGTTTTGTGCAACTTCTCTCCACTAGCCTGTCCACCAAACAGGTCTCGCTCAACTTACAGCAGCAATTTGTCACCACGAATAGTGATGCCAACTCAGTAGGCCACACCCTGGAGCTTGCTACAGGCGTGATCCCTGCTGATCTTGCTCGACTTGACCCGTTAGTTGGCTTTGATACTCTTTTTGTCGAAGGCTTTCTCCACGTCCACATGGCTGCCAAGCTCGTGCCTGCACATGACTCTGTCCGCTTCTCAATCCAGGCCAGAGTTCCGCCTAAGGCTATGCCGGCAGATGGCAAGATCCGGTCGGAACATTGCCAGACCCCGGCTCCCTTCCACTTAGTAGCAGATCCAGACACCAGCAATTTGTCACCACTAGTAGCAATACCAACTCAGTGTCAGTGGGCCACACTTTGGAGCTAGCTACAGGTGTGATCCCTGCGGATCTCACTCAGCTTGAACCGTTGGATGGCTTCGACACCCTCTTTGTTGAAGGTTTTCTACATGTGCATATGGCTGCTAAGCTCTTGCCTGCACATGACTCTGTTCGGTTCTCAATTCAGGCCAGAGTTCCTCCCAAAGCAACACCTGAAGCTGGCAAGATCTGACCAGAACATTGCCTGACCCCTGCCCCCTTCCATTTAATAGCAGACCCAGAAACTCTCCATCACCGGCAGCGCACGATTAGTCTCTTGGACGACCGACTCCTGAATAGCATTCGGGAATATCTTTCGCACCCCAAAATCGCCCCCACCACCTCCACTAGCTTCTTTGGACACATCTTTGCGGCAGATTTCAAAGCATTCGATGTCCCAAAAGCACAGCTTCAAACTTGGGTTCAAGAAGCCCAAAAGTGCCCATTTGATGAAGGGGTCGGAGCCATCCCAAGGTCCACGGTGCCCAAGGAGGTGCGCCAAACCTTTGTTGACAGGTTCTTCCAGCTCAAGCGTGAGCTTTTCCCACGAGTGCAATTCCCGGATGACCAAGAGATGTATAAGGCTGACAGCTATGTCACACAACACAACATCCGTCGAATGGAGGCAAGGAAGCGGCGTGGATAGCCCCGCCATGAGGCGTCTTGCCTCGGGAGGGCAAGCAAGTCGACACTACCTGGCTTGCCTTCCACCGTCTCCTCCTCATCTTCTCTTCCCCCCCTCCTACTGTCTCCTCTTACTCCCTCTCCTCTTCTTTGCCGCAGCTGTTTTTAGTGTAGCCGTTCACCTTAGCCCTACGGACTCGGCATGGAAATCGCCCTTGCTACTGATTGCTGCCACACGGCAGCTAGGTCTTCGGTGCTTGGCAAAGCTATTGAAAGGACGTGGGTAAGAGCTCCGGTTCAATGTACCTTCGGGAAGAGACGAAGAGCTCTTCACCTTCTTCCTTTCTGGCTTTTCCAAGTCTCTCGTTAAAGCAGGGAATCTCCTCTTCTTCAACTTGTGAAGCTCGAATCCAGCGGGTACCCTTATTGTCACTTGTCCCGCCATGGCGTGTGGCCACATCTTGCCTACTTAAGTAATTTGTAGCTACCTGCAGTCGGTGAGCACAACCACGCGGAGGATAACCTGCAAATTGACTCGGTCGTGCATGCAAAAGCTGGATCCGTCAGTGCCCAAGCCACTACTAGTGCCCAACTTCACCTGCTCGCGCAAGTTCTCCAGATTCGAATCGACATTTGCAAGGACATGGCCACAACCCCATGTACCTTCAATAACAGGAAGGTCAGGACTCCCATTTGAGTCCGTGCTTCTGGCCGTAGAAAATGATCTTTTGCAAGTGTTATCGAGGTCTTCCAGGCAATGTCCGCTGTTAAATGTGCCTTTCCATTTTGGGAGGAAACGGCCGGGGGACACCATCTTTTAAGATTCAACCCGACCTGGAAAGGGCATCACCACCGCACCATGTGCCTGTAACAGTCAAGAGCAGGATAAGCAGACGAAACCGGTGACCAAATGCAGTATAACTTCAACAAGGGTGGAAACACCTTGACAAGGCGTTGAACCTACCAGGTTTCACACCCTGGCCTCACCTGTGGGTAGTAACTTCGGTGAACCTGACCGTCTGGCCTTTGTGTGAAACCGGAGTGTTCGCCCCTTGACGGTGTCTCCCCAAACTCTGGGCAACGCAAGCCCACAATTTCTGGCCCTTAAAGAGGCCACTCTGGATGCACTGGCCCTCTGATGGGCTAACTTCCCGGTCTTCAATTTGATTGCTCAGACACTTTTCCGGCCATCACTTGAAGCGAAGCTAGCTGTCACGGCACACAAGGCTTGCTACAAAGTTTGCTGGAATACCACAATTATGCGTTGTCACTGACAGAACCGACATGCTTGTCTTGGCATGTTTTTTTTTCCAGGAAGTGCCTTTTGCACACACGATGCAGGTCACTACTAGTCCGGAAAGCTGCAAAGATGCGCATGATTTCACATGAGCTTCAATTAAAGCAAGATGACCTCATGGGCACAAAACAAGAACCAAACCAGACCAACCAGCACAAACCAAAACCACCAAACCAACAAACCAGAACCAACCCAAAAGCCAACAAGCCCCATCGCAAAGTCATCAGGCTAGTGAACTAAATATATGCACAAGGTGAAACAATTGCTACTCCGCACTCACTCATCTCAGTTGGTGAATTTGATGACATCGCCTGTCTATCTTTCAGTCAGTTGAACGAAGAAGCCTTCAGCATCTCAAGCTATGAGACAGCACACGAGGCGAGCCAAAAGAGTATAGCTCAATATTGCAGCTTCGTACAATCACAGCAGTCATCTAAACTCAGCCACCAAAGTAAACGCGAAGATGTCAAAAAATGACCGAGAAAGGTCAAAGCAAAAAGGGCATTGAGAGGGGGGCCCCAGCCCCCCCCATGCGAGTGAATCAACCTTCCAAGGCAGAGTCAAGAAAGCCCGTCCATCCATAGCAGATCATCAGCCTATTGTCGCACAGCGGGCGGCACTTCCGCATTTATCATGACGTCACCTCCGGAGAGACGAAAAAGCTTTGTGCAGTACCGTCAAGCCCCCTGCCACAGAAACGAAAAGCAAAGGCCGGGGCCAAGGCTTGGCGTTTCTGCCGCAATTGGCTTGTCAAGGCACCGCTCACTGCACTAAATCACACAGGCTGCCGGTAAGCTCCTCATTCCTGTCAGGCACATAGAAGCACCATCCCGTGCCAGCAAGTGGGCCGAAAAGGGGCCGAGCTTGTGAGCTAACCTCTTGCAGCTTACCGACATCCAGGGCGAGGTCCACTATTCGACACACCTCGAACCTTGTCAACCTGCCTCTCAATGAGATCACGGTAGATAATAAATCCCTCTGTAGGCAAACATCTTTCGACCGTCTCTGGAGCAGCAGAAAGCGAAGGCAGGAATTCCCCCCGGCCAGTACAACTCACAACAGGTCTCTTTCAGCAGTTCCATGCAATTCCACTATTGTCTTACAGCAACACCAGAGGTGTGGCAAACCAGTACTAATGAGCAACCACCTCAGCTTGTGACAGAATCACTTGCAGCTTCCCGATCTTCAGGGCGCATCCACAAGCAGCCCCGCCTCCAACCTTGTCGCATGGCAACACAGTGAGATCAGGAATAACGATAAATACCTCTGTAGGCCAATATCTTTGATCATCGTTGGAGCATCTGAGAGCAAAGACGAGGACTCACACCCGCAAGTACAACATACCACTGGTCGCTTCCAGCAGCTTCACCACTTCCCTACGGCAACACCAGTGGTGTGGCCAGCCAGTACTAAGACGCACTCCGCGAGTCACCACCAGAAGTAAATTCCTCGAACACACACGTGCTTCCATCCAGAGGCGCCATCACTGAAGGCAAACCATGGCATCGGCCGCGCGCGCAGGAATACTTCTGTAAGCAAACCTGCATCCCACCCCGCCCCGGGATAGCCATTTAGGCTAGGTAAAACGGCTGCGGTAGTCTGCCCAAAGGCAGATCAATCCATGCTCGACCTAGCACCACTGGAGGCAGCCGAAGATCGGCCACTAGCTTGCTGACGCCGTGGTTGCCAAGTCCACGGGCGACACTCCTGCTTGGCCATGTATGGATTGTCCTTCATGGCACCAATCCTATGCCAAGAATCATAGACGGCATTCTTGCTCTTCTGGGAGATGGTTGGATACCAGTCCCGGTGAAAAACGTTGTTGCTTGTCCCCATGGGCGTCCACCTGGGCATATCAAAGGCTTGCAGTACCGGCATCGGCTCAGCCATAACCCCATCCGGGGCGAAGAGAGTTTCCAGATTCGAATTTAGGGCTGGTTCGCATTGCAGGCCATCGAAGAGGTGGTCCCATACCTTGCTAGCAGGTCCGTGGGAGTATCAGTCCCTTGAGCAGCTCCGATGGACATCAATTTGCCCGGAGTCACAGACATTAAATCCCAATTGCTAGGCACGTGATTTTCAATGCAATCTTGTTCCAGGGGAGTGTTGCCAGAGGACACCGCCGAGTCGCCAGTTGGCACTCGTACTTCCACATGCATAGTGGTAGGGCTGAGTCTGTAGGAGAGAAGCTCCACTGTTTCACTGGCTAAAAGTCCAGTGCCTACTAGCCTCGTGTGAGAGGAAAACGTATGCCACTTTCAACCTGTTGCAAGATGGCAGGGACAAATGCTTTGCCTTGTTTGACGAACAGCACACTGCACGGGTCTCTTTCATGGGGACAGATTTTGACAACAATCCCCTTGGGGAGAGCTCCGCTTCCTGCCATGATCCTATGAACTTTTGCTTTTTGGCATTGGCAAGGACCAAGTCAAGGAAAGCGATGGGAAAATAAATCTTGGTGTTCCGGAACGGCAGATTACCTTTGGTGATGACCTTAGTCTCCGATTTGGGAACGTCATTGATTTAAACAAATAGAAAGGAGCCAAATTTGCTGATGTCTTGAACGTCGACACGTAAGCCAAATGAGAGCGAACTTTCACTCAGATAATGTTACCAGTGCCCTCTTGACCTGTTAGCTTGCTGGTTTCTGATTTTTTTGGGGGTGTTTTGGTTTAGTTCTTTTTCTTGCTTATTTGGTTTAGCTTGGTTTGTCCCCCTGGTTCGTTGTTTCTGGTCTGAAAAACTTCTTTTTTCACTTTGCAGTGTGTATCTAGCTACAACGGCACAACCAAGCGCAAAACAAAAAGATTGATGCTAATGCCGAGTTAGTGGTCTACTGTATGCTCTGATTGTTTCTTGGTTTTTGGTTCGTTTTGGGGGTGCTTGCTGGTTTCTGGTTTTCTGTTTCTTTCTTCTTGGTTTCACCTTGGTTTTTATTTGTGGTTCTTGCTTGGTTCTACTGAAGAGCTGTTTTTTCATTTTCGCAGTCTGTCATAGCGAAGCTCCGCGCCACACGGCGCTACCCCGCGCTAAAAAGGTCTGGGGGTCGAGCTGGTGAACGGTTTGCGCATCGCCCTGCTGCTCGATGGCAAATTGTCAATCGCCTCTCTGTCTTCATAGAAGGTTCCACTGACTTGGAATCCCACCTCGGGCAGGGCTCCGGAAAGCACTCTTGAGCAATGTTTCCGTCTTTGCCAAGAGTATGCGGCCTTTGCTAAGGAAGTCACAATGCAGGGTGGACAGACTCGGCCGTGGCATTTTGTCCATCACCGGATGAATTCAGTCTGCTCCCGCCGGAATGGCCCATGGGTCCAACTTGTTCAAGCAAAGCCTGGTTTCGAGCCACATTGCGCAGACGGATGTATACGCCAAGTATGCAAAATGCACATGAAGATGACGCACGATTTGCTCTACTTACTGCCAGCTCAGCGATCGGCAGCTTTCTGGCTGAGTTCTTTCACGGTATTGATAAGACACCTCCTGCCGAGTTAGCAACAGAGTGGAACTTGCCTCAGCTTTGCAGCACTCCCACACCACTGGCACACCTCATCTCTGTGCTTTTTCTTCTTGGTCCATGATACCGGCGCCGATCACCATAATGGAACTCTTCCGTTGAGAGGCCTGAAAGTTTACTTCCCCATGGCCTTTCTCAGCCAGATCCTTGAAAATTCGCGAAGACTTGGTTTCTTGGGAACTTATGACCGGGCAGACTCTGGCGAAGTGGAAATCAAAGTTGCTGAGCCAGGTCGGCCGGGTAGGCCCAACGATTACTCCATCATGAGAATCACCCAAGGGCGTGCCTGTGCACCACAGATCCCGCTGCCATCACAGGATGAGCACCCTCTTGCGAGACAATTGTATTGTACGGGTCTCTTGGCTTGCTATGAGCCGAACACCCACTACATGTTCCATTGAGCTCAAATCGCCGCCGCGGCAGTCTGCTAATTACTACGGGGGGCCAACGGCAGGACAATGGACGGACTATGCCCCGGCAGGGTGGGACTTAATGACGCTATCTCCAGCCAAGTTGATGACTATTGGAGCTAAGTACTTTGATGCCGCTACTGCTGTTGAACAAGTTTATCACAAATATGCCTTGTGCTTTACCCGTGCCTATCAGCGTAATGATGCACTTGCTCTTAACGTTCAGGATCTGTTCGTTAGAGATGCTCACTTCGCTGACAGAGCTGCTTTGGAAGCCCGGTATGCAGATCCCGGATGGGGATCACTCCATGACCATAATCGGGCCAGCGGGCACAACACATGGCTTACCAGCATCCGTGCACCCTCAGGCAATCCAATCCCAGATGCTATTGCACGTATTGGACCGCTGGCCAATGCTCCACTATTTGCTCAGCAATATTGTCCGTGGAAACATCGACCCCGAATGGAGCCCAAGAGGAAACGCGATGAAGGGGCTTCAGGTGCCTCCAGCGCATCAGCGACTCATCCTAAAGCCCATGCTCGCCAATCCAACTATCGAGCTGGTTGGCAATAATGCCCTGCTTCAGCAGAGTATCGC
>VSDK01014940.1:0-15000 GCA_009767595.1 Symbiodinium kawagutii
CAACAACAGCAGCAGCAGCAACAACAACAACAACAACAACAACACCAAACAAGACCAAACACCACCAACAAATACATCGAAAGTCAGCTCTGAACACCACCACTAAAATACGCCATCGAAACACCACCGCCAAAACACTACCAGCCAAAACACCACCACGAAAACACCGCTGCCAAAACTCTGCAACCAACATTCCGGTTGCTGCCCAGAATCACATGACTCATTCCCGAGTATTCTTCGGATTTCAAGGTTGTTGATCCAAAATCAGGGTCAAAACATGCATTTGTTGCAGGTGTTTGATCACAAGCAGCCTCAAATCATTCATCTTTTTATCTTTTTGACCCGATTTGAAGACCCGCAAACCCTGGTCGTCCTTCAGCTTCCCAAAAAAACAAAATAGGTACGAAGTAAACAAATAGACGCACAATCATTTGTACAGCAACAAATAAAGTGCAAAGTAGTTTTTTTCTTGCTAACCAAAACCCCACAGTTTATTTGCATTGTACGCCTGACTATTCTTAATAGTTTCAGCCTGTTTCAGCATGTGCGTGAATCTAGAAACATTTCGGCTTCACTCGCTCACTCGAAAGCGCTCCATTTTCTTGGATGCATCTGGTGCCGGCAATCGCAGTCTGTGTCTGTCCACCGCTGCGAGTGACACCAGGGTGGGTTGGTGTGGGTGAAACTTTTGGGCAAGTCTCGAGCCACAGCTGCAGTGGTCTCGGCTTGCCTTTCATGTTCCTACGCACAGTTTCTGTGCTTCCATACAACATCAAAGAAGCATCAGCAGCGGCAGCAACAGCAGTGGCACAAACGGACAAACAGACCAACGCACAGACGGCCGGGCAGGGGGGCAAATTCGAGATAGACACAGGCACCATCCCACACAGGTAACAGGTATGCAAACGTTTCCTCCACAAAAGCCCACACACACACACACACATACACCTCTTAAGAGCATAGAGAACCCGAGTGGTGCTTTGGAAGGAGTGAGTTGACATTGTCAAGGATCGCAAAAGTTGAATACGCAGAGCATCACCGATCTTCCACGCCAAGCCCCACACCACCCGTGCTACCCACGCCTGTGTCTCCACCCTTGATCTGGTCACACCCAGGTGGACCTGGTGCTCCTCCATGCGGGCAGCGAAATCCTTGCATCGCTACGACCACAGGGAGACATGCAAAAAGAAACTCAAAAAACGAAGAAATTTAAAATGTTGTTATCAAACTGTTTTTAAACCAAAGGTTTAGAAACAAAGTTGGCAAAACTTCAGGCGCAGAAGCGAAGGAAAGGCTTCAGAATCTCAGCTGTGATGCGAAGAGGAATATCAAGTTCTTCTCACTTTGCAGCATGAAGTTGCCCTTACTGCAGTATCAACTCACTCTAGGCAACAGCCTGGCCTGACTGTCTGCACGAATCTCTTGAAGCAGCAATTTTTGCTCCTGTATGATTCCAACAAACTGAGAATCACAGAAAGCCAAACAAGATCAAACAAGCCTGCTGACAGATCTGACAGTCTCCTCAACTTGCTTATGCCACTGCAAACTTGCTTGTCTGCATGAGTCGACGTTCTCCTGACGCTGAAAGCCGGGCAGAATTCGCTGACATGAAATCACTGCAAGCACGAGCTCCAATGACATCTGAACAAACCTTGAGCTGGACCAAGCTATGAAACAGAAAGACCGAACTTCTACCGTGGTCCCGTACCGGATGGCTCAAAGCCTGTGAGATCTTCTTGAATTAAGTCCACCAATGCCGATGTGATCTACCGAAGCTCGTGGAAATGATCACAACCATTCTACAGAAATCGTCAGAATCCAAACAGCGACTTTCTCGGAGCAGTGAGACAATGCTTGTTGACGCTGTCAGCATGAACAGAGGGCAAATAATTCACATCTACATGGCTTACAAACCTCAACGTGCTCACAGTTCATCCTGCACAGCAAGGCAAATATAGGTCAAGAGTCCAAACCACGAGGGAGTGGCGCTTGGCACCGTCCTCTTTGGTTCGAGTTCTCTATCAAGTGTGCATTCTGTGAGGTTCCCTGTACAATCGGCTGTTCAAGCCTGAGGAATTACAACGAACCTTCTCAGTTCTGAGTGGTGCTTGAACCACTGAACTGACAGATTCACTCTGGTGAAACTTTGAATTCACACAGAAGCGCCAGCTTGATGGACAAACAACAAACAAATTCCAAACGGAAACAGCTTCTGCCTTTCTAAGTTCCCACTGCCAACACAAACAACAGCTGCAGCTTCTTCATCCTTTGAACTTTGGTTCCTCTGGATGCAGACTCAACAGCTCATAGACCGTAGCCTGTGTCTCCAATCTGATTGCTGCGGACCAATCGAATCACGCCATCACTATTCTGCCGAACCTGCAAGTCGCCACAAGTGCTTTGCTGTCCACATAATGTGGCGCCATTGTCTGAACAAAGTTGGAAAAAAAGACTGTTTGGAACATATATCTGAAGATGTAAGAAGGACTCAAGAGCAGTTACCATTTTTGGAGTGAGAGCACTAGAGGTAGGATCATTCGTAGTCCTAGAGAACTGCTCGTTGATTGTCAGCAAAACCATTTTTGCTTGGCTAATGGAGCAGAATAATGGCAGACAATTCCTGAAGGGTAAGAAGATGTAAGAAGATGTAAGAAGAGAAGTACAAATACCTTGGAGGCCCCTTTTCTTGGAACTCTGCTTGGATCTTACAAAACCCTACATGAAAGCCTCACTTGGGAGCCTTGCTTCGGAATCTCACAGGAGAACATTGATTGCACAACTTTTCCGTGGACCTGGGAGAATGACTTGGAACTTTGCTCCGGAGCCCTGCAAATCTTGGGAACTGGGGAACCTTTCTGAGCTCTGCTTCTTGTGAAGCCCAGCTTTCTACCTTCCTGTGCTGGCTTGGGAATGGCCTGCTCGGACTTCCCGCTTTAAAACGCTCTGAACCTGTCCTGGGAACCCTCCTTGGAAGGACTTGTGAAGACTTGGGAACGGATCTGGAGCAACTTCCGAAGACCAAGCTTCCTATTTTGCCTCTCTGCTTTGGAACATCTTGGAACTTGGAACCAGAAGTTTTCGAGAAGCTTGGCCTCGCAAGAGCTTCTTAGGATTTCCTTTGGAGCAACAAACCCTGTGCACTGCACACTGTGTACCTCATTCTACCTCCACGTACTTCCACACTGCACTTGGGAAGCTGGGAACTCTCTTGAGAGCTGCCCCACTGCTCTCAGACGCCGCAATGCTTCACCTGAGACTGGGGAGCCTTGGAACGCCGTGGCGAATGCGGAAACGAATCGCTTGGTACCTGGAACCTGACTTGGGATCCTGGTAACTTGGGGCTTGGAAGCGCTCTGGGAATCGCATTTCAGGAACCTGTAAGATCTGGGAACTTTCCAACGGTGACCTGCAAGCTTTCTCCACATCCTCTCTTCTGGGACGGTTTTTGGGAAGCAGATTTTGAGCTTGAGCTTCAGATCTGCCCCGAAACCTTCACTGCGGCTACGGAAGATGCCACGCTCTCAATTTGGAACCAGAATGAGCTTTGAAAAAAGTTGAAGTGAGAGCATTGAGAGCATTCAATTGCTGGAACAGGAGGGGCCAGAGACCAAAGAAACAATATTTCGTTGTTTGCTTGGCTGGGTTGGACATTCGGCTGCTGTCTTCAGCCACACTGGTCAAGCAGGCAAAGTAAGTGACTTCTGATCTTGGCTAAGAGAAAGTTCGGGTTTGCTCCAGCTGCATATTTGTCTATCTCAAACTCTCGAAGGTGGCTCATTGCGCAGTTGCGGTGTTCTTTTCGCATCAGGTTCTGGCAATGTGAATCTTGAAGTGTTAGAATCTGTACCGATGTAACCACAGATCGAGCCTCGTCAAGACCTTGGGTTAGCTCGACCAGGTGCTCAAAGAGTACAGCTGTACATTCGATGACGCCAGTGAGCTGGACTCGGAACTGGTTCCTGCAATGACAGCAGTGTCAAGGCAGAAGGCCACATCAAAACACATAACATCACATCACTCTCACACCAAAACAAATCCGTTTCAGCAAGCTTTGACCTGGCCAGGTGCCAAACCGCCCAAAACCGCTACCCAAACAATTTCCTCACTTTCCGCAGCCTGAGGTCTAGGATGGCACCACTCATCTGCTCAGCAATCTGAGTCATCTCAGGTACCTGAACGCAAGTCCACAGTTCCAAGCAACTCAACGTCTGCTACTAGCCTTGGTGCTTAACAATTGGAATAGGCACATTAATCCGTGTGCTCTCCTTACTGCCCTTCTACCTAGAGTGATATCCTCGTGTACCACAACACCAAGATCCATCCTTCTGACATAATACCTGCCAACCTGACACACATCCAAAATGGAGAAACTAGCTTCACTACCTATAGCTTGCCTGCCTGTGTGTCTAAAAGATCAACAGAAGCAGAACTGTCATTTTAAGCCTGCATCTTATCATCCAATCCGGCCCATTATCAAAAGTAGCGGACAATAAGCATGTGAACAATAAGCTTGATGGATTTATTTGGCTACCGGCTACCCGTTTTCATTTTGGAAGAGGCTTTTCAGTACTTAGAAAGTTGTCTTTCACTGGCCGGTGCTGCATCATGACAAACCCCCATCCCTTACCCCGAATACACATAGTCAGGCATAAAATTGAGGCTGATTTACAATTTACAATATTCACAATCAGTTTGGAGCAGTTGGTCTTGCAGGCTTCTGCATGGCACAGAGAGATCATTTTGTCAATCTGTTTGACGCTGACTTTGACTCTGATGCTGGCTCTCTGGAAGGATCAAATTAAGCTTACGCTCGTACATGTTTATACTTGAGAACAAATGCTGTAAACTTATCTTTTGCCCCCATCGGGCGAAATCACAACTGTGGTATGGAGAACAACATTTCATCGGCCTCAGGCACATCGTCATCTAGCTTGACTCGCCTTGGTAACAGAAACCAACTTGTGCTTCACATGTGAATTGTTTTGCAGCGTAGGTGCACTCCGTTCTCTACTTTCTCAATCACAGAAGCTGCGCGCAGGAAACCCGGAGACACCCTAAGACCCCGGCTCCAATTTGTCGATCCGTCCAAAAATGGTTCCCTGAACGAGCAGCACACTAGCAAGGCCATGCAGAGAACTGAACCATGTCAAGCATCAACCAATGTCAAAGAGTTGTTTTGAGACTTTCAAAAAAATACCCTCAAAATGTATGTATAAATCTATGCATGTATGTATGTAAGTAAGTAAGCAACAAGAAGTAAGTAGGTCAGTAAGTACTTAAACAAGTAAGTAGGTAGGCAAGTAAATAAGTAAGTCATTAAGTTCGCAAGTAAGTAAGAAAGTAAGTAAGTAAGCATGTAAGTAAGTAAAAGCAAGTAAGTAAGTCAGTAAGTGAGTAATTCAGTAATTTAGTAAGTAGGTAAGTAACTAAGTAAGTAAGCACGTAGGTACGCAAGTAAGTGAGAAAGTGAGTGAGTAAGTATGTACGTACGTACGTAAGTAAGTAAGTAAATAAGCAAGTGAGTGAATAAGTAAGTAGGTAAGTAAGCAAGTAGGTAGGTAAGTACGTAGGTAGGTAAGTAAGTAAGTAAGTAAGTAAGTAAGTAAGTAAGTAGGTAAGTGAGTAGGTATGTAAGTAAGCCAGTAAGTCGGTAGGTTGTAAGTTAATAAGCCAGCAAATAAGTAAGTAAGTAAATAGGTTAATAAGTAATCAAATAGGTAGGTAAAAGAACTAGTAGGTAGGT
This sequence comes from Symbiodinium kawagutii, assembly GCA_009767595.1. NCBI lineage: Eukaryota > Dinophyceae > Suessiales > Symbiodiniaceae > Symbiodinium > Symbiodinium kawagutii. The sequence continues at coordinate 5,744 of VSDK01014940.1, forward strand.
AAGTAAGTAGGTAGGCAAGGAACTAAGTAAGTATGTAAGTGAGTAAGTAAGTAGGTAAGTGAGTAAGTAGGAAAGTGGTCGGTAAGTAAGTAGGCAAGTAAGTAAGTACAGTAAGTAGGTAAGTAACAAAGTGAGCAAGTGGGTAGGTAAGTAAGTATGTATATATGTAAGTCGGGAACTAGGTAGGTAAGTAAGTAAGTAAGTAAGTAAGTAAGTAAGTAATGGAGTAAGCACGTAAATACATATGTAAGTAAGTACGGAAGTAAGTAGGTCAGTAGATCAGTAGGTAAATAAGTAAGTATGTTTGTACGTACGTGCATACGTACGTCGGTATGTATGTATTTGTCCCTGTTTTTATTGTTTGGAAACGCCCAGAACATCGTGGAGCGACCCGAGCCGCACCTGCATGGCCTTGACAGCGCTCACAGGCTGCCCACTCTCCTGAAATTGCCCGGTCAAAACCGGCAACCCTTGGAATTAGAAGATGTACTCAATAAATATACATCTATATACCTATGCTTCTATATATAAGTCTAGTACTACACCACAATGATAGTGCAATGTATTGAACATGTTAGATAGTGAGAATGTTAGAGAAGAATCGAAGAAAGAAAATATGTTGTGACTTTGCAACCTTTTCACAAGGCTTCGAGAGCATCGAAGAGAAGCTTTTAAGTTTTCTCACAGCATCAGTCGACTACTCACAGCACTTGAGCTCCTCCTTCTCAATAGATTTGAATTTCCTGATCACATCCACTGCCCTCTTGCTGCCAAGCAGAAGCGGAATTGTGGAATCCTAGGCTTCGGAAAGGCAATTTGGTGAAGTGGTCTGATACTTTTCTCATCTTGTCTTTATCCAACCCATCAATTACAAACATCTACCATCTGTCTTTGACCTTATACCTTTCGTTGAATTTGCTGCAGCCCGTCACTTTTGCTAGGAGTCCCGCTTCATCCATCAAACGCTGCAACTGGGCTCTGCTGATTTCCTGTACCCCATGAATCCCATTGAATCCCCATGACATAAGAGACACAAAGAGGCACAAAGAGGCACAGCAGGGATCCAAACAAGAGTGAAATAAAATCCAAGTGAAGATTGAAAAACAGGATACCCAGTGGCCAAAGGAATTCTTTGAGAGTCTGAATATATCTCAGGACCCTCTCGAACTTCTCGCAGCAAGCGAAACCCTCTGTAACCTCCCTAAATGCTAGGAACCTTCAGGATCTTCAAGGACCCTGCATCTCTGCCTGGAATCTATATCTAGCTGAAGAGCCCGGCTGGGTAACAGATATCAGACCGTGAGCAACATGGCTAGCCATATCAGAACGAGGCAGGAAAAGATTGAAGCCTAAAGAACATTGCCAACAGCAAGGCGAGCAACTCTGGCAACATGAAGGAAAATAGGAGACTATTGCATACTCTTGACCACCACATTAAGATCAGCAAAAGACAATGTACAATGAACAAGCGTATAGGAGGAAAGGTACAAATACCTTGGAGATCTTTGGATGCTCTTTTCCTTGAACCTTTCCGACACCAGAACAGATCCGACAACCTTTTCCAGCCTCGCGCCCTAGCGCTATTTGTGCCGAAAATTGCCAAAGATCGATCCCTGAAGCAGAGGCCTGTTATTCTATCTGGCGCACTCGCAGAAGGGCCAAAGACTATGACCACGACACTTATTTGCTTGGCAGCAAGGCGAAGTGCCCCTCAAACTGCCATGGCTCAAAAGAAGGTGCATAGTTGAGATCAAGGACTGGAGCGGAACTCCGCCAGACAAAGAAAATCGAAGTTCCTCTTCCTATCAGAAAATGACTATCGAGACTTTCGAAGAATTCCTCGCTATCACGCATTACTCATGTTGACGCTTAGACACACACAGTTGCACGCGGTTTGAAACGCCGGAAGAAAAGCATTGCTTTCAGGTCATGGAAGAACGCCGTTTCTTTGGGGATATAGGCCCTGATAGGCTTCCAAATTGAGACTCAACAAGCTGAAGAACTGAAGTCTGGAGGCGACCCTGGAACCGGACCGTGTGCACACCCACATTCTGGGATGAGCGGCTGAGCTGAGTGACAAGTAGCTGAACGTTGCAAAAAGGTGACAGGAAAAGCTGCTGTCAGCTAAGTCCATGGAAAAGGTGACACTTCGCAGTCCTGGGTCATGATTGTGTCTGGGACTTCGTACAGCGCCAGGGGCCTTGAGTTGCAAGGACGTGCAAAGACAGGCACTGCACTGCAAGATCTAAAAGTCTTCCAGTGCTTTCCATGTCTGCATCTTGATGCCTCTTGACGCGTCTTACTTTCCATGTCTGCATCTCGATGCATCTTGATGCATCTTGGACACTTGTGCTCAACCGGCGCTGTCATTTGGTCAAAGACATCTGTTTGGGTGCTAGGAAGCATCCAATCCTGAGATGAAAGGGTGAAGTTCGCGGCACTCTGAAGCACAGGAAGCACAGCACGATCCAAGCACAGCTAAGCAGCGGTGAGCATTTGATCTGCTCTCTTCTTGGACAGTGACCGATCTACATCCTGTCACAGACTCGCATTCAAACACCGAAGATTTGCATCCTTTCTTTCAAGTTGATCTTAGTCCTTTGGTCCTTGGACACCTTGGTCGTAACTTCAACGTCCAACACCCATTCACTGCACTAATCTAAAGCTTCAAACTTTGGAGCTTGAACGTGCATAATAAAAACTTTGCTTCTCTCATTTCTTGGCAACCACCACCTCAGGGAAAAGGTCCATGCCAGCGAAGTTCTGGTCAGCGACTCTCTGCATCCTGCACTCACAAGACCAGAAACCGACGACTACCAAAGAAAAGATTTCATGATTTGTTGTTGGCCGGGTGATGGCCTCGTAGAGCAGAGTGGTCAAAAAAAAGAACCCAAAAATTTGACCAGTGACCATCCCAACGTTTTCTACTGTTACTCTGTTAATTTTGCACGTTGCCTTGCGTTGCACTGAACATCCCGTTGTTTTGACCTGCCATAACTTAACAGACTTAACATTGGCCTTTCATTGGCCTGAGCTTCTCTCAATTTTCCGAAAAGCTTCTGGGCCTTCGCTTCTTCTCCACCCATTTCCGGCGCACGAGGCCAGGCAATAAGTCCAGAGTGATGGACAAATCCTGTGACAAGGCTCCCAGGCTCAGCGTGAGAAACCCAGTGTGCAACCGCCGCGCCGGCCTTTGGATTCATGTGCTCCTCTGACTCGTCTTTCACTAAAGACTGCCCCTTCATCCAGTTCCAATAAGTATGCAGAAATACCTTGGTGAGAGGCGCCAAGTCATGTGTGAGAATGCAGAGAACCAGATTCAGTATCACCCAACTTCTACAATGCTGTTTCAGGCGCCGCCACAGTAATGCTGAACAAGAGAATAAACATCAAGGTTATAAATAGCCATCTTGAAAATGTCTTGCCAAGCTGCAATCATCGGATTCTTCTTGTCAGCCTCTACCGCGTACAACCGCGAAGCTAAGGAGAACGTGTCCAGCACGATCGCTACGAAGATGTTGAGAAGAACAAAATATATCAAGGCCTTGGTAAAGCCACACTGGGTGCCACAGTGTGCCGGTCTTTGTCGTTTCAGAACAGAGTGAACAGAAACGCAATCTTCATTTCGCATGGAGGAGGGTCCCGTCCACAACTCTGAGCACAACACAATGTACCCAAGGAATATCAAGGTAACGAGCTGATCCTGCGTCCACTTGGTCTGTGTCAAGCTCGTGGCATCTCAACAATGTGCAGAAGCGCTTTAGACCACAAGAGTTCTCAAGAGTTCCCAAGAGTTCCCTGTTTCTTCACTGTGAGAGGATTGTTGACAGTCTCATCCTTGCCAGGTCGAAACCACTCAATGTCAATGGAGTAGCCATCGATAAGAAGAAAGAATAGCACCTTCCAAAAGAAGAACTGCCAAACTGGCACAAGAAAAGGCTGTAGCGCACACTTGCCCAAGTGCCGTGTCAAAATCGGCTGAGTGAGGCACCAAGAACGACCCGGGGATGGTGACGAAGTTCCGATCTGTTGTACCAAGGCCAATCCTTGCTGTTCAAAACATAATCACCGTCATACCAATTAGACTGCTCTTTACTCCTTCTGCAAGTAGTGTACTTCTTTACTTTGGATCAATCCGCTCACTTCACCCTCTGACGACTTCTTTGACAGCCAAGCTACGAGAAGGCCACTGCAAAGCCAAAGAAAACAACTAAGAGAAGCGCAGCAAAGATGATAAGCCTGCGCTCGGCTACTTTGAAGCAAAAAGCTTAAGGCTATGTGCACAGTACGTGCCCAAAAGAATCGAGCAACTATCAATCTCAAACCCTCGGGAAATTTGTTGAAGTATGTTGAAGTCTTCAAATAGAAGACCAATATCCCCAACAAGGGTGGCACCATGACTTGGAAATCTGGCTTGCGGATCTGGTCTACACTCAGAAACTTGCAATTCCCTGGCAATTTTGCCCAAAACGTTTCCAACTTGGAGTACCAGACCACCTCTGTCCAGCGTCTTGCACCCTGGGGTGGAACCCTACTGGGGAACCTTTTTTCAAATCTCGGGAACCTATGTGTAACACTAAACTTTGGACCCTAAACTTTGGAGCCCCGACTTCGCCTGGCAGCACAGGACTCCAGGATTCTGACCAAGAGTCGGAAGTAGCTGCTCATGCAAAGGTACTTGAACCTGTTTTCAAAGGTACTTGAACAATCTTCAACAAGGTACTTGAACTAACAAGGAAACTAAGGAAATGCAAAGGATTCGCACAAAGAGCTACGCAACAAGGTGGAATTGGCATCTGGTGCTTCGCACATTCAGCATCTCTGTTCCTTTCAAACTGGCGTTGCTTTCAACACCAGAACTAAGTATGCGGCAGCTTCACCCAACAAGTGATTGAAAGCAAAGCAAGGAGGTTGTTGCCTGGGCATGGACTCTTATTGCAAATCAGAATACAGCTTGATATGAAACCTACTGTAGTCCCTTCACCTCTCCTAATATCTCTGTCCATCTCTGTCTCTAATCTTTCTCTTTGTAGGTTTCGCTCTGTTCAAACTGCATTGCCGGAAAAGCCGCCATCCACTGACTCAGACACTCCAAGGCACCCAAGACCAAAGGCTCCATGAGTTGCCCAAATGGCCTTAGAGATCGAGACAAAACAAACAAAATACAAAACAAAAAAATCTTTACACTATTTGATTATTTTCAAAACGAGGAACCAATATAGTCTGAATGGCATCAACATGTTGGGTCAGATGTCTAGATCTTAGAGCAATTTGTTTGTGTGTCCGAACCACAGTGAAATCATGCTCTTCTGGCTACCCATGCAGTTGTCTTTCTCCTTCATTTTGACAAACATAGCAGTATTCCTTAGTTTTCCTTCTATAATCACGCTTCATCTGAAATTCCTGCAAAACGAATTCACAAATCAAAACGCAGCGCATGACCCCGCATTCTGACACATGTCTTTACTCGTGCAAGCCACACTTGTCAAACACCCTTAAGACACGCTTGGAGCGACACTCTTTACGACACTCACTCTTGTAAGAGACTTTTGGTATGACACTCTTGTAAACACTTGTGTGAAAAACTTACTGAGTGGCACCTTTGGTATGACACTCTTGTCACACTGTTGCAAAGCACTCTCTTGATAGTCTTGTGATAACCTCTTGTAAGATACTCTTGGTGTGACACTCTGGTCAGACAGTGCTTGTATGACACCTGTGCACTGACACTGTGGTACACCAGACTTGGCATGGCACTCTTATGACACTCTTGCAACTCTCGTAAGCCCCTCTTGTAAGAGATGGTGTGACACTCTTGGTAAAATAGTCATGGTATGACACTCTTGGTACAGTATCCGTATGATACTCTTTAGGTGACACTTTTTGCATGGTATATTTCTGAGAAACTCTGGTAAAATATTCTTGGCATGGCAATGTTGGTAAGAAAACCCTGGTATGATACTCTTGTTGTCACACGCTTGCAAGACATTCCTGTAAGACTTGGGGGCACTCTTACAAGACTTGGTCGGTATGCCAATCTAGAAGCACTTGGGGTGACATGTTGGTAAGACACTAGTTGCACGTGCTCAAAGAAACGAAACACCACCACCACCACCACCACCACCAACCGCCAACAGAACACTGCCAAACCATTGAAACGTGAGTTCGCAACGTGAGTTCCCAACCGTACGTGGACTCTCATGGCCGAACATTCGAAGCGAAGTTTCCAAAACTATTGTGGATTAGCTCTATTGGTCGAATATGCAGGATTCCCCAGCTAAGTCATACCAATCCTTGGTCCTTGATTGTTAAACTCTAGCAACCACTATCGACCAAAGGGCTTTGGAAGTTGCTTGCAAAATGCTAGCCCAAGGCACATAAAGATTTCCGGATGCCCAATCACATCTGGCTGCAGAACAGGATTGCTCCCTACAGCCGCGTAAGCACTGATTCGGAATCCTGAGCCCGTTCAAATTCAGAGAACTCTAATAGCACCGTGGAAGCAACTTCTTGCTACAAAGAAACCCAAATGCAGGTAGAAAGAACCCAAGATGACCTGAGTGCAAATCAAGCACACCAGAAAGGAGAGATGCTCTCCAGAAGTCACTGTTCCGTTGTGAAATTGTCTGAAGTCTAGGTCTGCCACCATGTCAGCAAAGTTCCATCCATATCGAAAGAATTGGTATAGCGTTCTGAGGGGAAAGAGAAGTCTTGCCTGTGCCCATCCATGCAGGTGAAAAACTTTTGCCAAAATCTATGTTAGCTTCTATTCAGTTTCAATGACCGATTGAGATCGCCAACCTGCACTCTGTCTCAAAAACACTTCGAGTCAAAAACATTGCATAAGCTGAGTCCAAGCAATATTGCAAGCACCATCATTGAATGCAAGGTTCGGTCCACCCCGAGCGCTTCAAATATCCTATTGGATTCTGACCCAAATAGTTGAAGCAAGTCCTGATGCCGAAAGCTTTCAAGTTCATGGCGCATGGCTTGGACAGGCAATCTTGGCAATTCTGTTTTTTGATGGTTGCCGTTGAAACCCAAGAAGCTGATTTCTCCGGTGCCATCGCCAAGGCTCTTGTACATCAGCCACAAAGAGTACAGGGTGAAAATAAAGAACATCAGCGACAACCTTGGAAGAATGAGAAGAGCTGTTCTGGGATCGCCCTGTGCCCAAGAAGTTGATATCTTTCTCTGCCAAGGGACCAGATTAGAAGAAGAAACGCAAAAAGGTTCGATCCCTGAAGCGATGGAGTGAAGAAAAAGGTCCGCATAGCTGTGCTGGACACCTTATCCAACTGCTTGATGATTCACACATCCAATCAGTGCTTTACGTGATGTTCATCAAAATTGAACCGCGGCAAACGTGCAACAATGTGTCAGTGATGCTATCAAGTTAATAGTATGAAATGTCATTTACAACGGTACGGTGCAAAGCAGTTTTTTGCACATTTGTTCACAAATGACTTTGCTAAGGACCATGCAGTGCCTGTCACGGCTCCATTCGGAGTAAATTCAAAAAGTATCACCTGACTCACTGGCAACTCACTGGTACCAAGCAAACTGAACAAATTGCAAGTTCTTAGCATGGTCTAAAATTTGCTGGAGCCCATTCTGTTCGTTTCCTTTGAATCGAGCCAAAGAACATATTCAAACAGAGATTGTTTGCAAATTGTTCGAATGGGCTAGATACAAAGTATATGAGGCCAAACTGGGACGGTACAAATACTTTGAAAATGTCTTTGTACCCTGCCATTCCTTGCCATTCCTTCCCATTTCTTGCATTTGTGCAGCTCAGGAGCTGTATTCACCTGGTGAAGGCTTAAAGTTAAAACGCTTCTGGCACTGTGCTCAAGCAGCTTCAAGCTCAAGCTGAGGCTTCAACGATCACATTCACATTGGTACTCATTGTTGTCAACTCTATGGTAACCCTCGGTGCAGCTCGAACTCGCTTCAAACCAACAGCAAATGAGTTCAAACCAAGATTGATAAAGTGTGACTGGTTGCCGGGCATGAAGAGCAAGGACACATCGATATCTTTGACTGTACATTTCTCCATCTCTTGGGCAAGAAACGCACGGGTTAGCTTGTCCACCCACCGCCAAAGGTGTAGGTCACGCAGCATGCTTGAAGCATGAGACTTGTTTGCAGGAAGGTCAATGAAATACCCTGAGCCTGCAACAGTCAAGCAGTCAAAAGAATTGACCGAGTTGGAAGAGGACAAGGAGAGGAAAAATGGTTCTGGGTGCTCGTTGGTATGATGACTGCGCGCATCTATACCTTGACCTTTGTTGGAAAAGAAAAACTATAATATATACATATATGTGTATTATAAATGTATGTGTGTATTTACAGTGTATTTACAGTGTGTTTAGTGTATGTCTCTACGAGTTTTCTACACAAATTGATCAGCTAAAGAGGCGGATTCTGAGCGTCCAGGCCTGAGTAGGAAGCTGCGGACCCTGCCAGGGAAACCTGCTGAGTCTCTTCTACAGGCTGCCATTGATAGGCCTTTCGGAGGCGAAGAACAACAAAACAAGGATACAACAAAATGATACTAAAGATGTAAGAAGAATAGGACTTTCCATGCAAGAAGAATCTCAGACTTAAACAATTCAGAGACCTTGGACTCTTGGCTTCTACCTGCCTTTAAACTGAAAATCACAGTGTGAGTTCAATGAGTCGCCTTTGTCAGGTACGTTGGGGCAAAGCGTGGATCATATGGATCCTGAGCAGAGCTTGGTACAATTTGATCAGTGCTTTGCAAATTGAAAGAACAGAAAAATTGAAAGAAATTTGAAAGAAATTTGAAAGAAGTGCTTACAAAAGGCTTGCAATTTTGCAAATTTCAGAACTTTTCAACACTTTCTCGGTCCTGGCTTTCGCGACTGCCATCATAGGTGGAATAACAGTCCTTATTGGTGACAAATGGCGCTTTCAAACAACTCAAACCTGGATTGAAAAACAAAATAGACTTGAAGATTGAAAACAACAATAGACAACAAAAACAACGTCATCAAAAAAGGAGACAACCCCCGTTATCAAAAACCCTTCTGCAGTGAGAACAATGGAGCACCTTCAGGTCACGTGGCTGATGCAAGCATGACAACTTGTTGGGCGCTGTCTGCAGTCTTTCAGCTGGAGCAGTTTGAGGGTGCTTTTCAGAGGGCTGCTTTCAGTGCTGTTCAGGGCACTGTTGCCATATGTTGTTGAATGTTGTTGATAGTGGCGTGCAAGGGTGCTATTCAGGCTGTTGT
>VSDK01014940.1:20000-28888 GCA_009767595.1 Symbiodinium kawagutii
TAAGATACTGCATCCACGTCCAAAAGCTTGCGACATCTTCCACCTGGAGAAATACTCGCGAGACATCACTGAGCTCAGGGAACACACGGCATGAGGCTGGATTCCAGACAGCCGGGGTCAAATGCACCCAGGTAGGCATTGAGTAACTGCAAACTTGACTGCGCAAGGCACCCCCTTGGTTTCACATGCAGAGGTGACAAAGAATTACTGAGACCCAAAAGGAATAGTAGATACAGCTTGTGAAATACTTTGGTAGTCTCAAAACATACCTACACACCGTAGCCAAAACTAAAGATATCAGTTTAAAAAGTGCTTCAAATTTGACCCCTTGAAGCAGCGTACTTCAATAGTGAAAGAAAGGACGATATACAGTACAAAGATTTTTTTTCATAGAAAGAGAATAAAAAGAAAAGAATATAAAAGGAAAACATAGGAAAACTTGTGAAGAAGATGACATTCTGATAAGGGAGATGCAATAAGGCCTTTTTGCCCAGATCCCGATTGTACCGTTAACCGGCCTTCTGAATTCGGCAGTTGCCATCAGTGTCACAGCCTCTCCAGTAGTCCAGCTGTTCAATGCGGCTCTCAAACACGTCCTCTCATGGGTCGACAAACCAAAAGGCATGGCTCCATGGCTCTTTTTCTTCGATGCATCCCACATCAATACAAGAGTAGCACTGGCATCGCTGGCACTACCCTCGGTCCTGCGATTGTAGATTGTAGGCATAGGCTGTGACAGATCCCCTGAACACGTACGAATGATTGAAGCTGAAATTCTCGCACTTTGCAAGGTCAATCTAAAAGTCTGTGTCAATAGGGCAGGCAAACAATCTCAGCACTGGAAGACTTTGCAAGGTGACCTACTGAACCACACTTGTCTAAACTTTTGTCAGGCTCAGGGGCAGCAACACCAAGTAAAAGAGCGTTTCGAAGAACATCACTTTGAGATTCCTGCACGCTGCAAATTGCAAAGTTCAAAAACTGCCAAACCTGCGGCAAAGCCAGCACCATCCAACTGTCAGTTCAACTGTCCCAACAGTCCTATATTCCACAGAGTTCGTGTGGTAGATCCGATTGGCATCAATATCCTCGAAAAATTTCCAGAACATTACATCTCCAACGAAGCGATCTTTGTCGGGCGTCTCCTCAAAAATGTCCTCAGTGATTTGCCAGACTTGGTAGATTTTCTTTCAAAGTTCTGCATCGATGCATCGATGCATATCTGAAACCAAGTTTCTTTGAGAAGAACCATAGGACTGGCCTCGGCATGCACCGCTGATTGATGCATTCTTCATTTCCAAATCATCCAAAGACATTCCAAAAAGGCATTCTGTTTTCGATCTTAAGTAGGTCTGATGCTAGCTCTTTGTCCCATCTTCAGGTTTTTCGGCATTTATGTACCGGTCTTACTTCGTTCAATTGCGTCTTCACAACAAAAACGCTCAGTTTCACCAGCAGCCAGTCCTTCTTGCTGTGTTGACGATGGTGCTGTCGTTTGATCACGATGTCTCTGTTGAGAAACCTCGGTCATTAAACAGTTTGCCTGAAGTCGGTTCTCCACATCAAGATACCTTTAAAAAGACCTCTGAAAGTGAACTCATTGCCACAAATCAGGAAGTACAAAAAGCGTACTCAGCTCAGGTATCCGCAGAGGCCGGGAACTTTTCTTCTTTTTTCCTGCCAACTGTCAGGTATCTCACCCGTCTGCAATAACCCAGGAGTCCATGTCTGACCAAATCACGCGGCAAAGTCAATTGCGACACAACGTTGCTGTATTGTACTGTATTCTCTTTTTTTCTCTCTCTCTCTCTCTCTTTCTCTTTCTCTCTCTCTCTCTCTCTCTCTCTCTCTCTGTCTCTCTCTCTCTCTCTGCCTCTCTCTCTCTCTCTCTCTGTCTCTCTCTCTCTCTCCCCCTGTCTCTCTCTCTCTCTCTCTCTCGCTCTCTCTTTTGGTTGCGGTCCTCCATCAGGTCCATCAGGACTGTCCATCGCTGCGCTGGAAAGTTCAGCCAAAGCTGCTACTAGAAATGGAAGGTTTGCACATGGATGCTTCGGTGGAGGACCCTGCAAACCTCTCTGTTCCCAAAGCCGTGAGCAAGCGTGCTATCACTATCACATGCACACGTGGGAATTGGCTGGCTTGTCGTTAGGGTTTTGCACATGGTTCATGGACCATCATAGACCCTACTAGCTGCTGGGAAAAATGAGTAAAAGAGCCACCCACGATCGAATCGAACATGTCCCTTGCCAGCTCACATCGTCTCAGCAGTCAAAACAAGCATTCTCACACGCACTTGCACACACTCTCAGAGGAAATAATCCACTGGTAAGGCTTCGTACTTTGATGTACTTTGCACTATAAGTTTGACGGTGTCAAATGTACGGCCTGCAAACTCTTGAGGCATCTTTGTTGGGCCTTCCAGATTGACCACTGCAGAATCAGCATTCATTAGAGGCTAAACATTGCTAAACTGTCACATTGAGAGAACGACGTGTTTTGCTTCAAATACTTAATAAGTATGCGAATAAGCTTCGCAATTCAACACGCGATCAAACGGCCAACAACACAACTGCGAAACACATCAACTGACTCCCAGCTCGTCAAAGCTCATCTAGTCTTGCCATGACTTGCCTTCTGTTCCTGCTTCAGTGCTTTCAAACCGCCAGCCAACTCTGCGATGCAGCGCTCAACATGCAAATTCCTGACAACGAGTATCAAATTCAAACATTCTAGCAAAATTAAAACATCAAACTTCGTATCAATTTTCTTCAAACATCAAATTCCTTCGCATCAAACTGAAGCACCAAATTCAAAAATCGAATTCAAACATCAAAATTCTACTTCGATGCGCAGATTGCCACACTTGGCAGGTGAGCTGCTGTTGTTGTGAGAAGCCCTGCGCGTCCAACTTGCCAATGAACTCCTCTCGACGTCGACATGGGTAGGACACCGCAAGTCTACTTTTATACAGAGCTACATGTGAAAATGTAGATATATGACATATATGTAAACAACATAACAACATATATGCGTGCATACATTGCATGTAGCTTGTTTGAGCATCTCAATATATTGACATGCATCCTAGCCTATTTGTATATGTTTGTAGGTGACGGCATTGTTTGACATCTGACTAAAATGAGAGCCAGCGCAAAGCCTCCACTTATGCGAGTAGACACTTTGTTCAATGTGTTTTTAACGAAGCCAGGATGTTACGAACATGGTTAATTGTGCTTTGAAATAGTGCTAAACTATAGTAATAATGGGTATGTAACAATTGCTGAATGAGGGTGATAATGCTGGTTGATAGTAGCCAATAGTGCATCATAGTGATGGATTTACACAAGAATGGCTGACAGTGTCCAAATTGAATGGTCAACCACATACTTTGTCATAATACAGGGTTCAAAGCTTCAAACAATACAAAACGGAAAGGAAATTCAAAGAAACATTTGAAAGGTTACGATGAACGAGTATGATAAAATATAGTCTTGGACAGGACTGGAATTGATCAAAATACGTCAATCATACCACCGTCCTGGGCATCATGATGTCCCCACTGCTCTTGGCAATTTGGAGAAAATTGATGTCGAAAGGCTCCAGATGGTGTCCTGCACAACGCAAAGAAGACGCAAATTAAAAACAAAGCCTGATATGGCCTGACCGCCAACCGAGTCAGTCCCGCAGTTCGAGCCATCTCTTGCAGGCCAATGTCGGCCAATGTTTTTCATTTCCAAAAATCACTTTTGCGAAAGAACGCATTGCACATCATGCTGCACATCATTGCACCTTGTTCTATGGACTTGCGACTTGTGAATTAGCACCGCATTGATGCAAGGCCTTTGGTCTTGATTTGATTTCTCGTTTGAGCAGCTTTCCTGAATTGATTGTGCGTCTGCTACCATCCCATTTTCGAACCGAAATCTAATGGCTACAATACTTTCCAGTTTCCCGCATCCCTCCTATTGAACACCCACTATTTGTGGAACGACGATGATTGCTAAATGTTGGTCTTGTCGTGGCGAGGTAATGAATTCAGCCGCGCCAAAGCAGTTCCAGAACCTGACAATTTTCGTTGTGAAGGTGTTGATGTGACGTCCCAAAATGGGATGTCAATTTCACAATCAATTTCAAAAAACAAGGCGTCTGAAGTGCATTTTCCAAGAGCAGTTTGAAACATTCATTGTTTCGTCCAAAATAGGTATTTTAAATTTCCATTTGGCTAACTAATTTACATACAATACAATTGTTCAAACAAATCGTTGGTGCAAAACATTGATCAGGAAAAACATGCCAAACAGTGAAGTATGCTTACTTGGCGTGTGTTGAATGCAATCAAAAAATGAACTGAACACAAATTTACGCGCACAATTAGACGGTCGTTCGAAAACTACCCGCGTAAAGTACCTTCATCCAAGGAAATTTGAAAGTCAAACCTGCGACTCATCGACAGCTGCAGCGTGAAATTCTTCACAAGGGATGTCCGATAGAGAAACATGTTCGAAAGTGATGGAAAATGTGCCTGCGTCACTGATTCGAATCCGCGAACGGCTATGTATGTCAATATTTTGTGTTCCGGAACGATCACAAAAACAAGGTTCCGCAAAATGACGGGTAAGGAAGGCGGGTAGGTCTGTCGCAAACGTTGGGCACAAGTTGCACGTTACTGTGGCACGGTGCGCATTTGCAAACCAAAATTGTAAAACAACGACCTGGCCATGTTAAAATGTCCAAGAAGTACACGTTACTGTCATGCCCTGGCACGAAACAAAACATGCAAACCAGTAGCACGAAACACATTTGCAAGTCAAGAACCAAATGGATAAATGAAAAGGGTTTCGACACGTTTTCCTTCTTGGAAAACCAGCTACAAATTAAGACCATTTAACAAATAAAAAACAAACAAATGGAGAAACTGAAAGAGGATGATGGATGGATGGATGGATGGATGGATGGATGGATGGATGGCTGGGGGGGTGGGTGGGTGGATAGAAAAGTGGGCGAATGTGGATGGATGCATGGATGGATGGATGGATGGCTGGGGGGGTGGGTGGGTGGATAGAAAAGTGGGCGAATGTGGATGGATGCATGGATGGATGGATGGATGGCTGGGGGGGTGGGTGGGTGGATAGAAAAGTGGGCGAATGTGGATGGATGCATGGATGGATGGATGGATGGCTGGGGGGGTGGGTGGGTGGATAGAAAAGTGGGCGAATGTGGATGGATGCATGGATGGATGGATGGATGGCTGGGGGGGTGGGTGGGTGGATAGAAAAGTGGGCGAATGTGGATGGATGCATGGATGGATGGATGGATGGCTGGGGGGGTGGGTGGGTGGATAGAAAAGTGGGCGAATGTGGATGGATGCATGGATGGATGGATGGATGGCTGGGGGGGTGGGTGGGTGGATAGAAAAGTGGGCGAATGTGGATGGATGCATGGATGAATGGATGGATGGATGGATGAATGGATGGGTGGGTGGATTCACGGATGGATTCACGGACGGAAGGATGGATGGACGGGTGGGTGGATGGATGGATGGATGGGCGGGTGGATGGATGGATGGATGAATGGGTCAATGGATGTATGGATGGATGGATGGATGGATGGATGGATGGATGCATGGACGCATGGATGCATGGATGGATGGGTGGGTGGGTGGATAGAAGGGTGGGCGGATGGATTTGGATGGACGGGGGGGATGGACTGACGCATGGATTATTGGATGGATGGATTGATGGATGGAAGGAAAAATGGATGGATGGACGGATGTGGATGGATGGATTGGATGCATGGATGAATGGATGGATGGATGGATGAATGGATGGGTGGGTGGATTCACGGATGGATTCACGGACGGAAGGATGGATGGACGGGTGGGTGGATGGATGGATGGATGGGCGGGTGGATGGATGGATGGATGAATGGGTCAATGGATGGATGGATGGATGGATGGATGGATGGATGGATGGATGCATGGACGCATGGATGCATGGATGGATGGGTGGGTGGGTGGATAGAAGGGTGGGCGGATGGATTTGGATGGACGGGGGGGATGGACTGACGCATGGATTATTGGATGGATGGATTGATGGATGGAAGGAAAAATGGATGGATGGACGGATGTGGATGGATGGATAGATGGATGCATGGATGGATGGATGGATGGATGGATGGATGGATGGATGGATGGATGGATGGATGGATGGATGGATGGATGGATGGATGGATGGATGGATGGATGGATGGATTGATGGATGGAAGGAAAAATGGATGGATGGACGGATGTGGATGGATGGATAGATGGATGCATGGATGGATGGATGGATTGAGGGATGGATGGATGGGTTGTTTTTTTTTCCGGGTAGCGCCTCGCGTGCATTAAACACAGGTCGCTATATGTCCGAGTAGGCTGCGATAGAAGCAGTGGGATCACTAATTGATAAGAGATGAGATGATGACCAGCAAACCAGAGAACCAAAGCAAAAAACCAGCCCAAACAAGGAAACAAACCAACCAACCAACAACCAAAACCAGCAAAACCAAATCATCATCTCCCCCACGCAAAGAGCAAAAAATAGCTCAGAAGGTGTGCGAAGCTCCGCACTCATTTTCCTGAGAAAACGACTATCCAGGCATCAGCGTCTCAAAATTTGAATTTCCTGCATCTGCTGCGTACTATCCATGTTGCTGAATGGCGTCCTCCAGACGACTCGAAGTAGCGAGAACCATTCACATCCCAAAAGAGCATCTTCATACAATCCAATGTACGAAAATTTCTCAAAGATAGACACGCGGGCATCGTTTGGAGCCAATGAATTTTGAGCGCACTCCTCCCTCTTGCCGCCGAGGGCCGTCAGTACAGACGCAAACTGCACTTGAATGTTGCCAGGTTATATCTTCTCAAGTGGTGCACTGCGTGCAACCGCCATCCACAAGAAACATTGGTGGCCAGCTGCAGCAAGCCACAAAAATCGAAAGCACATTGGGTCCATGAAGCTACAAAGTGCCGAAAATTTCGCAACCAAACAAAGTTCAAAGGGTTATTGTTGTTTGGGCACTGCCACAACTCTTTTAGTGGCATGAACATACTTCAAAGGCAAACACGCCGGACGCATCAGAGTTTTACCAGAGCAGGTTAGCGTTGCTGTTGGGTGGCGTGTTGAGCTGCTCTGGTCTCTTCAGTAAACGTGATATCACTTCTCTGGGGCCTTTTGCCCGACTGGACGCAGAACTCTATAACACTCGTGGGCTCACCTGAAGTGAATGGAACGCGGAGCGGGAACAGTCGCGCAGACACTTTTTTTGTTTTTTCTGGGTAGTGCCTATTGCACACGGAATGCAGGTCACTAAATGTCTATTAAGACTGCAAAAAACATCAGAAGATCGCCAATTAAAAGTAAGATGACCGTTTTGCACAAACCAAGAAACCAAGCAAACAGCGAAACAACAACCAGCAAACCAAAAACCAAACCAAACAAACAACAACAGACGCCGAAAACCACAGACCAGGTCATCTTACTTAGCTCAATCTCGTCTAACAAGGAACAATCGTGCAGACACTCCTGAATGCGTGGACCCTCACAGCCCAGGTGGTGATTGCAATATGCTTTTCCAGTTGGAATGCCTAAGGGTTTCTATGTACGAAAAATGGGATGTTCATTCTAACTTTTCTCATTCTTGTTAGCTCACGATACCGAGCGGCTAAAATTTTAGATTTCTTGCGCGCAGAAAGCGGGCAAGACTTTCAAGATAGCGCCGAACAAAAACCACGATTTGCTTCGGTTCAAAAACCGTGACATGGGTTCCCATTTTTGGGCCCTTTTTCGGCCCCCAAGTTGGGGACTTCATTAATGCAAAGAAATAGGAAGAAGACAAAAATGGGCACCAAAATTGGTTCAAAAACTGGCAATTATTTTTTGGCAGCCCAAAATCGTTTCTGAACTCATTTGTTGGACGCAATAAAACCCATATTTTAGGTATAACACAATTTCTGGTTTGCAACATGATATTTTTGTCGGGGGCGGAATAAATTTTTACGCGCCCTCGCGATTGAAACACAAAGCCGCTGTTCACTGCCGGCGCACTGCTGTACGTCCTTGGAAAACTGACGCTTTTCAAGTTCTAGAATTCGGTTCTCCTTTTGTTGCGGAACTGCCTGTGACCCAAGTGGACGGATAATTGCTTTTCTGGGGTTTCTCGCCTCCCCCACGCCCCCACCAAGTAAGGAGTTCGCGGCGACTATCCACATTTGTTCAATGAAATCAGAAGCCATCATTGATGTCCATTACTGAGAAGGGCCAAGCACATGGCACCCAAGGAAACCGGCCCGAATGATTGAATTGCCAACCTAGACCATGGGAAAGGGCGCCGCAACAAATAAAGCGCCTGGCCAAGCGGGTGCATGGGCGCAATGCGGCTTGGTCATGTTTATGTTGCGCGCAACATGAAAAGCTCTTGGTTACCTGGCGGGTCTGATGATCTTTTTTTTTCCAGGAAGTGCCTATTGCACACACGATGCAGGTCACTAGTAGTCCGGAAAGCTGCAAAGACTGCACATGATTTCACATGAGCTTCAATTAAAGCATGATGACCGTATGGGCACAACCCAAAACACCAAACCAGACCAACCAGCACCAAACAAAACCAAACAAACCAGCAAACCAAACCAACCCCCAACACAGACAAAACAGCCCCATCGTTAAGGTCATCAAGCTAGCTAGACTTAACATATGCACAGGGTGAAACAGATGACACTCCGCACTCACTCATCTCAAAAGGCGGTCAACTAGGCATCGTTCGTCCGTCTCTCAGCATCATTACGAAGAGAGATTCAGTTGCTCAAGCCAAGTGACTGCCCACGATTCAAGCCAGCTGTAGATGCCCAA
>VSDK01014940.1:51816-65754 GCA_009767595.1 Symbiodinium kawagutii
GCTTGATCAACTCCATTGACATCTGCTGCACAACATCCAAAAGATGCTAGGGTCCACCCTTCAGCTAACAGATGATTAGAGAGTTGTGGAGATACTCCATGATCTTGCAAGATAGCTTCAAAGGCTGAAGACGACGCCATGCACCCACAGGGTGAACGCAACGCAGAAAGCCAGTTGGTGGCTTCAGAAGAAAATTCCCACAGGGATCGCCAACATGGGCCAAACGCGTAACGTGGTGATGTATGTATATATACAAGACCGGACTGGGGGAATGACAGTATGCAACTATAAAGTGAAAGATATAATGTGCAATGGACAGCTGAAATCACGGCTTGACAAGAACTGAAAATCAATTGAGACTGAATGCTGCGTAAGCCAAACACTATTGAAGAGAATGCAATGCAACAAAAGACCTGCCAAGATTGCATGGTTCCCAGTGTACGCCCGTAACCAGTGCTCAATGGCATGGTAGAAAGAATTGACATGTCAGAGCTCACGCTGATAAAAGATCGTTTCAAGCAAACTCACGGAGCGATGCAGTATCCAAAAAGCTGTGATACTCGTGAAACTATAAAGCGATATCACTCACCAAAAGAAAGAACTAAGTGAGCGAAACACGCAATGGGAGAAAAAGGATGGTGCAGATTTAAGGATGAAAAATCGAGGTGCTCAATGTTGATGAGTCTAACACACTGAAATATCACTTAGAGAGATCTGCACGTGTAAAAGCCTTACGACATCCAGGATGTTGACAAAATGTCGCACCTGTGTCAAGACGGTCCACTATGACCAGTGACCCTGCACGCATTGCCCGGCCACACGCCGGTTTCCAACGCAAATCCAAGTGAGTAGGTCGCCAAGTTTCACTGGCATCAGCTTGGATCAAAGCATGCAACACATGTCTATACCTACCTACCAAAAGTTCATCAATCTCAGAATCATTCGTACGATCCAACACCTGTCGCTTCTTGATGGGTTCGGAGTCTGAGCTACTCGACGAGCTACTGCTTGAGGAACTCGATGAGATGTCATCATCCATAGCCCCATCCTGAACCGGGGGCGGTGCAGCAGATTCTGACGGGGTTTGCATCTCAACCTCGACCCACTTGAACTTGAAATCGGATGGAATCTCTTTCTTGAATCTTTCCATGATGATCGGTGGTTCACGAAGGGGGAATTGGCCGCCACGGTGTTGAGCTGTTTTTGGAACCCACTTGTTTCGAACATGGGAGATCACAGAACGTTGAAAAGAGAGCTGTGCCCATACAGAATCCCGAGAATACAAATGCATGGAGGGACGCCCATCTGAGTGATGCCCCTGTTGAAGACGCTGCTCAGGAGGAGCTGGAACATCTAATTGTGGAGCCCAACTCAAGAGAGTTGCTTTGAGCGAATGCACAGTATAATTCAAATCCAGTCCCTGCATGGGGTCAGGTCCATCTTTCCAAGGACATCCCAAAAAATATCGTAGATAATGCAATGCTGAAGCATAGGACATCGGGGCATATGGAATTTGGAATTCCGTCAAAGTACATGCTGGGAGAAGGAAATCGACATCAGTGCAGTCCAAGTCAAAGAGAACCTGATCAAGAGTACTCAAAAATTTCCACACCCACGTATGGGAGCCATAAGAGAGAAACCCAGAAGCCACGATCCCAAACGCTATGCCTGCCACCGATGTTTTGCTGCGCCAGCATAGGCCCCGAAGTTCCACTTCATCATACACAATAGATGACAAAGTCAATCGCTGCATATCCGCAAATCTCAATCCCGACCAAAGTTGGAACAAAAAGGAACCTAAAATCAAAACTTCAAAAACACTGCATTGGGATTGCAAAATTCTTCGTTCCCAGTGGGCTACCACGTACAAAGGGAGTGGAGGAGCTTCCTTCTTATCCCTAGGTACCTTTGACTGCATAAAGCTAGAGACCATGGAGCTATAAGCACAAGATAAACAAGGAACTTCCGCAATCCGATGCAACCATCGCAGTGCTTTGATCGTGCTGGAGCACGAGATGCCAGCTGCATCTGAAGATTTTGCCAAGTGAATAGTCATCAAGAGATCTGAAAGAAGAACATCTGAAAGGAGGTGGAAATCAACCCGCATGTCGCTACATACTTGAAAGAAATTGAGACACGCCGAAGTGTACTTCAATATTGTATTCGGAGCAAAGCCATCAATGAGACGACCCATATGTTCTGTGGGATGACGAGAATCTTGAATCTTCACCCAAGTGTTGGAAGCTGACCCCAAAACAGCCAAAAGTTGAAGCCACTTCTCCATGATAAATTCACTAGCACTAGGATGTCGAACTCGGGAATGATGTGCCATAGATGAAACTCTGACCGGTGGTGCCATCGAAGATAGATTCCTCTTATTGACTGTAGTTGAAGCACTACTCTCAGTACGATTCACCAGCTCATCTGAGTTCGCAACAATCTGAAAAGGTTCCAGACTGTCAGGTCCCGGCCGTTGCACATTCGGCACTGGCAGGGGGTGAGATGAATGCACTATAGGTGTACCATGCACTGAATCATGTGAAACTGGACGCTGAAGTGGCTGTGACATCTGCAGATCCTTGACTGAATGCACTGCATGCTGAGGAGGTCGCTGAGGAGGCACTGCTGGGCTAACCTGAAGTGGGGCTGACAATCGTGGACCCGATCCATGGGAACGCTTAGATACCGGAAGTGGTAGAGGTTTGGGAAGAGCTTTAGCTCGGAATCTAGGGATTTGAACTCCAGAATCCAAAGGTCTTAACTCGGAAGTAGCTGCTACTTCTGAAGCAGAAGGTTCCAAGACAAACCCTACCAAGTTTTCCCAATCCGAATCGTCCAGATCCATGGTCAAACGCAAATGCCAGTGAAGAAGGAAAAAAGGCTGAAACTTCGTGAAGAATGCACAGCAGAAATTTCACACTCACCACTTCGGATACTCACGATTGACGCTTCTTGATGTGTGCGTGTCTGAGGTCGGCCCCACTCAACGCATAGCTCGACTACCCCTACCAAAGGAGAGAGTGCCTATGTAAAAAATGATGAGCTGAAAGAGGCATGTGCCATGTTGCAAAAGAGAAATGAATGACTCAACCTAGTGATGAGACATACGTCATGAAAGCAAAGTGAAGCAACCGTTGAGCTAAAACCAAAAATGCAGCTAAATGAATGCCATGCCAACTTGAGCCAAAATGTGTCATGAACACACTTTGTAAAACACCCATGAACAAGTACATGTAACGTACCACCCCGTAGAAGCATTTGGGTCGACATGACGATCCGCTGGCAAAGGAGGTAAGCTCTGGGGGCTACCATCGGACAGTGCATCTTCTTCGTCCTGGTCTGCAGTAGGAGCTAGGACGGCAAACTGCCCACCGGTGATCACAGGTGGTGGCATTGAGGTTCTGCTGGTGCTGTCAGGGCACGGGTGCGTTCCTAGTCCCATACAGGGTGGGCCGACTGGTTACGGTCGAGTAGCAGGTGGGATTGACTGGTCCACCACGCAGGACATACTCCAAGCGGAGTTAGCTGGAAAACAAGGCAGGGGGTACTCCAAGCGGAGAAACCCAAGCGTTAGTTGCACCAGAAAGGAATGGTAGCGTTGAAAAAACTGGAGGCAAACCAGACGGGACTCCAATCTGAGAAACGCACGCGTGAAGTGCACTACGGTGTAGAGTGATAACGATGGATAAAAGAGGCAAGGCAGGAGATACTCCAAGCGGAGGAACTCAAGCGTCAGCAAATGTGGACACAAATGTGATGCGGGGAAGATATAGCAGCACCGAGAATGGTCCAAGTGGAACAAACCCAGCCGCTGTATCGCTCTGGCTAGAGATGTTTAAGTGATGGATCGATCTGCTGCTGTTGTGTGAGTACACGGGCAACGGAGCGGAAGGTGCCACAAGTGCAGCACCCCCCGCACCAGTTGAAGGATGGAAGGAAAAAGCAAAGGAAGGCAGGGTCGTAACCCGACGCAGGACGTCCCTCAAGCGAAAGACCTCAAGCGATAGGGCCGATGGAGAAGGGGAAGAAGGCCGGAGAAAGGCAAGAGAAGGAAGAAAAAAGAATAGGGAGGGAGGATTGCAGCTGTTGGTACTGTAGTGTCACTTGAGCCATAAACATGAACATGCAAGACAAGGAGCGTGTGGCCGACGCATATGTTGGGTGTGATTCACAAATGAAAATGAATGAACAACAAATCGGTTGATGGAGTCTGCTCATGCTGCACGGGTCACTTTTGTGTTCCGCATCGACAGCCAATGAAAAGCAAGCAGAGGAATACCTATATCTCTCCTCGACTATTTGCATTACAATGCCAATGCGAAGCTCCCCCAAACGCACAAAACCGCCAGCGTCACATTGTGCTGTCGTGTGTGGCTGATTGCAGACGAAGGGATCCATAAACCCCTACATCTTCAGAATGAGCTTCGGTGGCCGAAAGTAGTTGCACTAAGGCTTCAGACTCATCAATACGGACAGCAGCCTCCGTCAGGATGCAGAATGCCTGTTGATACGGCATTGTGCGAGCAAGAGCCCTAGCTTGTTCCAGCAAGTCTTTGACTTGAAGGAGTGTAGCGCGGCTAACTCTGGCCACTGTGGCAGGGTCACGCGCACTTGCGCGAAAGCCAGCGGGCAGGGGCGGAGCTCCTGGCTGCACCAGCGCCACGGGGCGTAACTCCATGTTGAGATAGGTCCAGTTGCTGCTGACAGCAAGGATGTCATAGCGCTTTGGCAACTGCCGAAGATGTGCTCCGAAATGGGCATCAATGTGGATGGCCATTCTAGCCGCAGAATTGGGACTATATCCGCTGACAGTGACACCAGTTTCATGAACAAGGACTACGCCTGTTGCTGTATCGAAGGGATGAATCGTTCGTGAACCTCGAATGATCTTGAGTCCTTGATAGAGGCGATCTGGAGTCTGGGGCCTGCCCCAGCCATGCGGGGGTTGCATATCATGTAGGCTTCTGGCCTCGTCCATCATATAGTGACTGATATATCGTCGAACGCCAGTGTTTTCTCCAAATTTTAGTTGGCATTCAATGAGGGGGAAAGGGAATCCATCACATAGCGGCTGATGGACTTCAGCGACAGCTGCTGAGATGTCATAGTGGTTGGTCTGCTCGCTAAACTCGAAGTTCCAGATCGGTGGGTCTCCATCTTGAAAGGCCCGCAGCGGCTGTTCGGGAGTGGTTTGTGCTGCCGCCATGGCTGGCAAACCCCTTGGGTGACGGTGGCCTATATTGAGTAGGCGTGTGGGGTTGTATGCGTGGACCCCCCTATGTAAACAACAACAGCCCTTGGAATGACACAGACTTGCGAACATGTGGTGTAATCTTGGGAGGCAGGCAGACGAAAGCCAAGCGGCTCTCGACTGCCCGCACACACCTGATTTGACACGTGGACCGAGTGAGTTGTTGAAAAGGCTGCAGCAGGGAACAAATCAACATTGGACGTGTCCATACATTGTTACTCTATATGTAGCTCTATAACAATTCTGTATCTTGGACTTGGTCATTCTCTGAGTGCACATGGTGTGGGCTGTTGTTTTGACTCACGACCGGAGCTGAGGTTGCAGCTGAGTGAGGTAGTCCGAGGCAGCATCTAGTAATGCATTGATTTGTCCCACCGCTTCAGGGTGGGTGAGGGCACCTGCAGAGTTGTAGAGTTCCCGTGCCTGCGTGATGGTACTAGAGGCAACCTCAAGCCTTTGGCTGAGATGCTGCAAAAGGTAGCCACGCGTGGTAGTTCCACTCGTGGTACGCGGGAAGGTCACGCGAGCATCCGCGTACTGGTCAGCACTGGGTGGGTCAAACGGTCTTGGGGGAGATGCCCGTGATGCTGAGGCTGATGCTTCCTCTGGGATAGTCGCCATCTCTGGGAACAAGATAGGCGTTGTAGGAAACTCAGCAGAATCGTACGGAGTTTGGTCCGCAAAGAGAAGACGAAGACCAACAAACCAGGGCTGTTTACTGAGTTGCCGGGCGAGAGCTGCCCGAATGGAGAGGTTAGTGCCAAAGACCAAGAGTCCAGTTCGGTGCATCAAGTGATGGTCATGCATGAAAGGGTATACTTTCGTATCCTGCGCCCAATAGTAATAGCCATGAAGTGATTGGGGCACAAGTACCGGCCACCAATCTGGAGCTTTCTTGTTGCGCGTTTGGAAACCTGCTGCCATCGAGATGACCTCGACCACTTTCCCCGTTGATGGAGACTCGAGCTGGCTGTGATAGACAGGTTTGCCATCCCATACAAATAGTTGGTAGGTAGGCAGCTCGAGCGCCTTCTCTTCAAGATCCTGAAGGTCATCTAGGTTGGCATGGTCACTTTCTGAATCGCTGGCTTCAACTGGATCATAATCCGGGAGGAATTCTGCATCGTGAGCACCTCTGTATGGGTCTGGCTTCGCCTGCGGTGTAGATGTCAATGGAAGGCATCCGTGTGGATCGATGATCTCACTGGGGTCTTCGCTCATCTCGGACGGTGCCACGGAGGAAGCTGCAACTGACAAGGAGGTGAAAAGCTTTCGCCTTTCCGGTGTCGCCATGATGCGCTGCCCAGGCACAGTGACACTGTGAGACTGTATTGGTGTAAATGCTGTGATTGCCTGGGATTGTCTGTGCAATGTAGGTAAATCGCGGCAGGTGACCGTGCCAGCAAGTGCAGCACGGTCACCCGCACGCAGAAACTGAGAAAAGGCAAATTGGCTGGAAAACTGGAACTCTTCCAAAGCTATTAGCCAACAAGATGTCTGTTGTAGTTGCTGGATCGTACTCTTGCAATTGGTCGCTTGAGCAAAGCTGACACAAGGGGATATCCCTACTTACACAGCAAGCACCATGGAGTGTGACCAGATTGTTGGGCATACATGAAACCGCACTACACACGATGACCTTTTCAGTTTCACTGGAACGCTCCATCACATTGTGGCGTCAGCTGAGGCTATGCTATCTCCTGGTTAGGGGTAGCACGAATTGCCTCAAGGAACGTCAAAACGTCTCCTTGCGCTACATCCAGCCAGGTGCGCAGTTGCGCATCTCTCAAGCAGGGATCGGCCTTGCTTTCAAGGAGTGCATGGGTGGTAAGGAGGTGTCCCTGACTAGCAGCATATATAAGCGCCGTCTCAAGCCCTGCACTCTGTGTGTCATCATGGTGATTGGATGGACCTATGGTAGTGGTCTGGTAATCGAGGTTGGCCGACTGTTCAATCAGAATCCGAACCAGAGGTGTGCGGCCAAAGTATGCTGCCATCTGTAGCGGGGAGTATCCTGAGGCATCAACGGCATTGACATTGGCATGAGCGTCGATGAGCTCTGTGACTATGTCAATTTTGGCAGATATGTGATGGCGGGATCGAATGGCTGCGGTGAATGGGGCTAGGCCACTCGTGGCAAGAGAATTTGCATCGCATTTGGCTGTAAGGAGGGTCCCCATCATGCCACATACTTCAATATGTTCGTCCCACGCACGATACGAGAGTGCCGCATGTAGTGCAGTACTACTATTGTACATGTGATTAGGATTGACAAGTGCTTGAAGCAGCATGTCTACCGTTTGGATTCTCCCTTCAGCTACTGAGATGTGTAGCAAGGCAACCTCATCTTCATTGTAAGGTTTGAAATCGCTGAGGACATAGGTGATAACAGCATCGGATTGAATGATCTCATGAGGCGACAGTAGGCCACGCCCTTCCTGAGTCAACGAGACACATTGTGGCGCCGGGGAGATTCCATAGTTGCCAGAGGAAATCATCTCGACAAGATCCTTTGCCGTGGTGTAGGGAGTGTCATCGGTGTCATCGAACTCAAATGGAAACTGAAAGAGGGGGTCACCGGCCAAGGAGACAATCTTCAGCATGGCAGAGACGCGGCAGGTTCAGCAAAAAGCTTATCGCTAGCAATGTCGCTGTGAAGAAATATGTGTTGTTCTAGCAAATGATTTGTTTGGTCTTAAAGCTGATCGAAAAAGAGCAACAAAAGTTATCATCTGAGAGCAGCGTGCTAAGCCAATGGTGTGTTTGAGAGAAAAGTTAGCTCAGCCGGCAAATGGACGTCCTGCCAAGTGGAGGACGACCACCTGCACAACTATGGAATCAAAGATGCAGCATGACGAATAGACTGATCATGTGGTCCGGTTAACTGGCAGAGCCTGAGCCAGACAACAGCTACAGCAGGGCAGGCAACAGGAGGGCTGCAGTGGAGCCATGAACATGGCATCCAGCTAAGTAGATTCCACCTGTAAGTGCTGTCATCCTTCATGTATAACTGCGAGTCTCATTCACGACTTGAAGGTAGGCTAAATTGGCACTTATCTGAAAGTGAGGCAGGGAATGCAATTATGTGATATGAGCAGTATCTCGGTCGTGCCACTTTTTCAATCCAGTGCCGATAGCCAGCTCTCGCTACCGCTGAGAGCGCGGAGATGATTGCAGCAAACTAGGAAGCAGAGATTCGAGTGGCATGATTCGGAGCCCATTCAACAAAATGGCTGCTAAGACAGCATCATTTGGTGTTACTGCAGTGGGCGATAGCGTACTGAGGCCACAAAGGTCAGAAAAGCAAAACGCGGTCAATGGCCGCTACCCCCCCCTCCCGCTACGGAATTACTAGGTGTCTACTTTGACAACGGGAGGGCTTTTGTCCCACCGATCATATAGGAGATTCAAGGCTACTTTTGGTAATCACATTGCAAACACCGGTCACGCACTTGTCAAAACTTCTTTCCCCACCCACATGGGTCGAGGAGTGTGATAGTTGTGAGAGACAATGACTCGGTCTGTTTCAATGAGGACCTGGAAATCTATAAGCCAGTCAGCCAGGTCGTGCCTGCGTTGGTCCCTTGTCTCTTTTTCAAGGCCGACTACAACATGGTGTAGGCACCCAAGGTCATGGTCAAGGGAGATCTGTTCATCAGAGGTGAGCTCTCCCATGGCTTGATAAATGGTTCGGGAAGTTGCACTTGGGTTGTATACTTCGAGGAGCGAAGCTGCACCCGGGATAGCAGCTTGGTCTTCTGGGTTCTTTGGTCGCATGATCCCGGTGAGCGCAGCATCCATGATGACGTAGGCCAATCGATGGCCCATTGTATATGTGATAGCAGAGATTGTGGCACAGGCCTTCTTCCCAGCAGAGAAAAGGTGGCAGTACGGAAAGTCATGAGCCATTTGTGCACCCATCAAGGTAAGCTGATTGAAAAGCGTCTCTGCCAGGAGCTGGGACTCAACCTCGTTGTAAACTGCATGGAGGCTGCTCAGGGCCATGGCTTAGGCGACCAAAAGACAGGAACTGATGTGAGCGGAGGCAGGCGAACGTCCTCACAAGCGGAGGACGACCACCCGCACTTCGATGTTAACTGTGTCAGGCTAGAGCTTTTGCGGTCGTAGTACCTACAAGTAGTGAAGGTGCAAACATGATGTGGCAGCTATGTGGTTGATGATAGATGCGGCTGTGGTGCAACATCAAGTTTTGAGCCAATAGCAAGGATAGGCAGCAATAATAGCGATGAGCAGGATACTTTGGCGCAATTGACTGTGTGCAGCAGTACTTATTTTAATCCTGCATTATGGGTCCTGTTGGTCACCGAGACCCGCAGTGTTCATCCGATTCATCATAGGCAGGGGGGTTGAGCAAACGTTGCCCTTCTCGTGATGTGTTGCTGTTATTCGGTGAGAAATGAAGGAGCAGGTAGTCATCCTCAACCTGCGCTGTGAGGTCTCGTGCCCACTGCAAGGCTGTTGGGTCACCATAGGACTGTACATATTGCTCAAGGACATTCAAGAGCCGTTGCAGGTCTGTGAGTTGTAGCATCCAAGCCCTCAGGTCACGAGGATTAAGAAGACAGGCTTGGCGAAAGAGGCTGGATTGTGGAGCATATGGATTGCCAGCATTGGCGACTGGACTCGCTGTGATCTGTGTGCGCTGGTAGGAATTGATGGGCCTTAAGGCACTCCGAAGTACTGCCTGCATAAGGACGTATCCTCTTCGATGCCCGAAACATTGTATGTTGTCATTCATCCTAGTGACCGCCGTTGAGGCCGCGCACATGAGGCGATGACCACTAGCATCTCCGTCTCTACGGTGGCTGTAGAGCAGGTTGGCAAGCTGGTCAGCTAACGACTGCTCAGCGTTCGCTCCCGCCATTGCATATACCCGAGCGAATGTGAAATGCTCGGACAAACTACACAAGTAACTGCGGACCCTAAATGCATTGATTTGTTGTTGGGAGGCTGCGGACACTACAGATGAGTAATTGCGTGACATATGAAAGCAGGGCGGACGACCCCCAAGTGGGAGTCGACCGCCCACATCTTTTGACCGGAATGAAGTGAGAATGCAATGCACTGATGTATATATGATGCATATAAGGAAAAAGGTCATCAAGCACATGCGTCGCGGCCGAGGGCTGTTTGAGCCAACAGGTGATTGGACGCGAAACACTCGGCCAATACACCTTGGAGAGGGTCATGCTTGATCTGGTGAGCGATCGCTGGCTATGCTCTTTTAACTGCTGGGCTGATACTGTCGTAGGAGCAAGCTAGTCAACCTCGGCGATATTGCTGGGCTGCTCTAAGGCGCAGATATTGCAGATGCAGGTAGTGCAGTCATGATCACCTTGTATACTGCAGGGAGAAAGGCGGCCTGTGTCATAACAATCCAAGCATTTGTATGGACACCTGGCAGCTGAGCTTCGCCAAATGAGAGGAAGCGTCAGGGCTGGATCCTCGCACTGTATCCGCAGGCACGGCAAGCAAATGTGATATTGCCCTGGTAATTTTTTACACTGCCGGGTATGGCAAATGTCACAGACTCTTTGGCATTGAACATTGGCCGCAGACCGCACTGGCGATGCGCGGCAGCATGTGCTCGGGAAGTTCCCTGGCTTCTTGAGAGTGAGAGAGCTGGCACTCGGACTAGTTCTGGACGAGCTTCCGATGTCTGGCTCACTGGAGAGGGCTCATGAGCAAGGAAGTTAAGATAATGATCAACTTGACGTAGCTGTGGCAAACTGAGAACCAATCCTATACCAAGAATCATTGACGACATTCCTGCCCCTTTGAGTGATGGTTGGAAACCATTCACGGTGAAAGACGTTGTTACTTGTCCCTTGGGGCGTCCACCTTGGCACGTCAAAGGCGTCAAGTACCTGCGCAGGATCAGCAAAGGTTCCATCCGGGGCGAGAAGCCTCTCAAGATTCGACTTGATGGCATCTTCACATTTTTTTTTCCTTCTAGGGCGCCGCTTGTGCACTGTGGCAGCGGTCACAGGTCTAAACAACAAGAAACTCGAAGATCCCAATCTAAGAGGGTGCATTAACACATCTGCAGTGAGACGTAAAAGCTGTACAAAAAACCGGCGGCTCAGAATGAAGTCAGTGCAAAACCAGCGATAGACGAAACGTTGAAAAGTCATTCAAAGGAATCACCGGTAAAGTTCACAGCAGAAAAGAATGCCACCTTGCTTCGAAGATGTAGATCATTCCGTCGCCTCTGCCAAGTGCACCATTCACACAGTGAGCGCTAGCATTGAACATCGCAATAGTGCAGGCAGTGTCAAAGGTTTGTGAATTGAAGAAAAGTATGACCTGCCAATGCATCTCAATTCGAATGAGTTGCAGTAAAAACGGAAACGGCAAATGGTAAGCGAGAGTCATCTGCGTCAACCCACGAACCATGGTAGCCGAAAAAGCAATGTTGTGAGAAGTCAGGTAGCGGAAAAGAAAGGGAGCAGCAGCGTCAAGCACCGTGCCCGGAGGACGAAGGGCAAACTCAGAGCGAAAGCCAGTCGTCCTTCAAGGCACAGAGCTTGTCAAGCCACCGCCCAAACACCACCGAAGCATCCCCGCCTCCACGAGTAGCACTGGCAGAAGGCAATACATCGACAGGCAACAAATGAGTAGTTAGTAAGGACAAAGAGTATCCCACTGTGACGACACTATACCAGCGCAACGTGAAAACAGCCCAAGTACTCCCAAGCCAAATGGCAGGTTGTGAGCAGTGTTGTTAAGAATAGCTCTTTTTTTTCTTCTAGGGCGCCGCTTGTGCACTGTGGCAGCGGTCACAGGTCTAGACAACAAGAAACTCGAAGATCCCAATCTAAGAGGGTGCATTAACACATCTGCAGTAAGACGTAAAAGCTGTACAAAAAACCGGCGGCTCAGAGTGAAGTCAGTGCAAAACCAGCGATAGACGAACCGTTGAAAAGTCATTCAAAGGAATCACCGGTAAAGTTCACAGCAGAAAAGAATGCCACCTTGCTTCGAAGATGTAGATCATTCCGTCGCCTCTGCCAAGTGCACCATTCACACAGTGAGCGCTAGCATTGAACATCGCAATAGTGCAGGCAGTGTCAAAAGTTCTGTGAATTGAAGAAAAGTATGACCTGCCAATGCATCTCAATTCGAATGAGTTGCAGTAACAACCGAAACGGCAAATGGTAAGCGAGAGTCATCTGCGTCAACCCATGAACCATGGTAGAAGGCAATACATCGACAGGCAACAAATGAGTAGTTAGTAAGGACAAAGAGTATCCCACTGTGACGACACTATACCAGCGCAACGTGAAAACAGCCCAAGTACTCCCAAGCCAAATGGCAGGTTGTGAGCAGTGTTGTTAAGAATAGCTCCTGAAGTGCAGCTGAAGCAGAAAGAAGAATACATTGCATCACTGAAATTGTAGTGTAAACCGCTGTAAGATCGTAGCGACGTGAGTAACAATGTCTGCTGGATCATCGCAACAGAGGTTTATGGCACTCCAAAATCTGAGATGCACCTGGCCTCGCTGTGAGCTGACTTGCCAGTGTCAAAACTGCCGACGTGCAGATGGCCAGAAACTGTCCGAAGCGTAATTACTGACGACTGCCGCTGTCAGCCAGGGGCAATCAGGCTGCGAGAAAAGTGTAACACTCATCCAGCGCTAGAAGTCATAAGTTAGTCCGCCAGGCAGCACCGCAACGCCGCCGAAGGGCTTGGTAAACAGCTGCGGAAAAGCTTCGGAGAAGGAAGGAGGCAGACAGAGTGCAACCAAACGCTCACCGGCCGGAGGCCTTTGAACGGAGGAAGCAGGCGAAAGGGGGCGAAAGGGCGAAAGAAACGGAAGGATAGCGAGGAAACAAGAGAGGAACAGGGGGGAGAGAGGGGGGGGAGAGAAGGGAAAGCAACCAACCACCTATGGGCCGGAGGCCCGTGTGTGGAGAAACAACAAAAGAAGACAATAAGTAATGGGGGAAGGATGGAATGGGCAAGAAGAAAATGAAAGGGGGTGCCGGACTAGACAACTGAAGAGAAGCATGCCCTGTTAGATATGGACTCTATGGCCTCATTACTGGTGAGGAAAGGGCCGTGCATCGCCTCCTCCCTGAGGTCCTATGAGACGAGTGTAATGAATGGGACTGCTGCTCAGCAGGTGTTCTGCTGCGAGGACGAGTGGCCGGGCCAGAGCCTGCAGCAGGTGTATGATGCACTTATTGCCTCTGAACGAGATCTCGTAAACCAGCAAGGTTAATTTGGTAAGGGGCTTTGGAACTGAACTTGTGGCCACCATTGTTGCAACACACTGGTGTAGCGCTGAATCCATTCCTGGGTGCTGAAAGTGACAACACTGATCCCTTCATCAGCTCGAGCTTCCCCGCGACAACAAGCAGCTTATAAGTCAGGGGGTAAGAAGGGGACCAAGCCCTTTGGGTGCCACACGGACATGGGAAAAACGTTGGGATAGTGGTTTCGTCTGGGCACGGGGAGATGGCAAAAAAGTCACTGCGCAATGCCTCCGCTGACGCTGCTGCAAAGTCAGCGGCATGCTTGCCCCAAGACAGATTCTGCTTGGCACTGAGGTGGACGCGGTGGGTGATGCAGGGGGGTCGAGGAGGGAACCTTACCGGCAGATGGAGGGCGAGATCTAACTTAATTTCGATTTTGGCGTTGACGGCGTTCTTGGCAATGCTGA
>VSDK01014942.1:0-45246 GCA_009767595.1 Symbiodinium kawagutii
GACAGCCATGATGAGATGAGTGATGAGGGGACTTGTGCACAACAACACTCCTAAAAAATATCTTTAATTAAGTGTTTGCAGAGTCGGACAGCAAGGTGCTACACATGTGACATTGATTCACGGCTTCATCGGATTTCGCTGTCGACCGGGCATACCATTCTTGGCGTGCTTTCTTGTCTGATCTCTCTTTCAAGATCTTGTCCACATCGTGCAAGATACAACGGCCTCGGGCAATGAAACTACGAAGGGTACTAGGATCCATGTCTTTTGTCAATGCATCCGCCATTTGGGCTGCGGAGTGCACCCATTTTACAACGATACCTTCCTTGAGTCTATCGCGGATGACCAGTGCCTCCAAAGTGGTTCTATGTTCAGAACACTGTGGAATCGATGTCTTTTGCAAGAGATCAAACAAAGATTTGCAGTCTACGACTGCAAACGCAGGATTCAGCTTGGGAAGAGTCTGCTCCGGAGTTTGCCACTTCACCTGGGGATCGATCATCCACGCCCAGTGAATTCTGATCCAGCTTAGTAGATCAAGTGCTCCTGACAAAGCATACGTCTCGGAAGCCAATGTAGATGCGACAACACGATCAATCTTCTTGGAGAACCAGACCAAAGGACTTACCTTGGTGGGGGTCTGTTCCTGGATTTGTTTCGTGGTGGCTAAGATCATGCATCCCTTCTGAGAATTGGCTTTCTCCCGAGTGGCGAAAGCAGCATCAGAAAATGACATGAAATGAACCTCTGAAACAGGAAGAGATTGGATTCGGATTTTGACATCACTGTGACGCTTGGCTTCTTCCAAAAGACGATTGCCCTGCAACAGATCTTTGATCGTGGCAGTGGTAACTCGAGCCTGTAACAAGCTTAAACGACAGGACAGGTCAGGACGTGTGTTTGAGGCTGCATATTGAATGCTACCTATGAGACCTCGAAATGCCTGAAGTTCCTCCTTGTTGACATGCTGGTTGGGATCGGCTCTACGTGATCGTTCTATGTGGATACTGGGGATGTTCTGTATATTCTCTTTCTGGCTGAGATAGATGTCTCCATTTGATTCCTGGTCAATCTGAAGTCCGGTGAACACAAACGATTGCTCCCTTTTATTTCCGAATGGGAATCGTGATTCCAATCTAGAAATTGCTTGTTGAAACACTTCATCACCTCCTCCAATGCCATCGTCCACGTGAATCCCTAAGATGCCGTGGATGCTACTTTCTGAAGGTTCTGGATTTGAGGAAGATTTCTGTTTGGGAAGTACAAATACGCAAGGGTCCATTGGGGACATTACAAAGCCCAGGTTCAACAGCGCTGTCTTAAATTCAACATACCACAACAGTGGAGCGTTGATGAGCCCGTAGGCTCCTTTAAGAAGTTCGCAGGCTTCATGATCAGCAAGTTTCATGAGAGTACGCATCTCAGGGGGTGGTTCTACTCCTAGAATGCGACCGTCTTGACGGCTTCCACGGAGGAATGCTGTGCGCACATCGAAAGATCGGACTGACCAACGGTGGCTAGCGATCACTTGTAAGGCAATCATGCGACTGTCCTTTCCTAAGGTTGGACTGTCACGGTCCAAAGAATCAAGGAGGGGGTCCTCGAATCCGAGAATTACCAATCGAGCTTTTGCTTTCTTTTGCACACCTAGTTCGGCCTGTTCCTGTGCGTCAATCGATTTCCAAGTCAGAACCCATCTGGAACGAAGAAGCTGACCCTCTGGAATTGCAGATCGAGAAATACGGCGAACCGTATCTGTGGAAAGCCAGGACTCTATCTCTTTCATCTTTGATTTCTGAAACAGGATTTTCTCTTCTGGAGTGAGCTCACTATACTTGACTTCTACCTTCTGGCGTTTGGCGGCGGAAGCAAGGAAGATCTCTTGGTCTTGATAAGTCTTGGACATACACATGTTTACTTCTGATAGTGAAAGGGCTATCTCCATTCTGGCTACCTGTTTGGGTTCGGGGTTCTCTCTTTCGACATGGTTGGTAACATGACACTCTGCTGGGAGATGTGTGATGGTGAATACTGTGCGACCTGTCCATATCTCCGGTTTGTGCTGGTGCGAAGTCACATCAGCTTTCCAAGTGTCTTGCTCTTGGAAGTCACAGCCGTTGCGGTAGACACCCAGTGTCTGGCGGTTTTGGTGAAGATACTCACATGGAATGGGAGTCTGAGGATCATCAGTGGGAAAATACTTTCGTAATCTAGGTCTTCTATGATGGCGAATCAATTGATTCCCATTGATCTCCCAGTAATCTTGGTGGTCTTGGACTACTAGTTCATCATCTTCACTGTCCGCAGGCACAGGGATGTGGAGGCCATCATCAGAATCTGGCATGGCCTCACCGCTGTCAGCTGCTGTTGCTGCACCTGCCGCTGGCTCGTCATCAGGCTGAGCACTGTCTCCGGAAGACCCACCAGAGGGTATCTCTGGTGCTCCTGTGGGCTCAGTTTCTGTGACCCCTGGTTCTACGGGATAATCATTGGGATTCAACGGAGCTGCCTGTCCCTCAAAGACAGGTGGTCCGGTGGTATCCCGATACTGGAAAACGCCGGTGTTGAGTTGCTTGGGGTTGTTGAGATCTCCTGGATTTTGTTCCAACTCACGTGAGGTGGACAACCGAACATGTTCTGGTGCACATCGAAACAATTTTGTCATGTGGCTAATCCATACAACATTGGGATGTTCAACCATGAGAACTCTGGCAGGCCCATGCCATGATCCTTCTTCAACCTTGGTACCGGGTTTCCAATACATGACTACATCGCCCATCTTGAAATTCATACGATGGGGTCTGGAACGAGCATGTAGTGCTCTACGAAGCACTTGGCAATGGTCGGTACGGACAAATGCCAGCCGAGCGGCTTGCCTTCGAGCAAGCTGGGAAAGAAACTTGGCTCCTTCCAAGGTGTCTTCATCGAGTGCAGTGAAATGAGAGCTGTCATCTTCAGTGAGATTGCTACCTGGTACTTGACTACTCTTACCCAAAACCAGAATCTCAGGGGTATAACCCTCATGTCGGGACAAACTGTTCTTGGCATTGCATAGCAATTGAAGACCCATTTCGAAGTCCTCAGGATTGTTGATGGGTTGATCAGCATGATATTTGTCCAACATTGACTTGAGGATCGAACCATGTCGCTCAATGCGGCCTAACTGCCAATGCGCATTGGTGGGTACCACTGTGCTTTGAATGTTGTTGTTTTGGAAAAACTGCGAACATTCTTCACTGTTGAACTCTGTGGCACTGTCACAGAGGATGGCCTTTGGATTCCCGGCCCAGCGAAGCCATGCGTTTCGAAAACTATTGATGAAACTCTGCGTGTCTCTTTGATATGATGGAATGGCCATGTGGAAATTGCTCGCATGATCAATGAAGTGGTAGAAATGGTATTTGGTACCCATGGTATCCTCCCATATTGCTCCATCGAACGACACTAGATCATTGAATTCTCGGGGAGGCCGTAAATGACATGGTCGAGGTATCTTGGGTGGTTGTTGCTCATGACAAATCTCACATTGCATGTCTTTGACAGCATGGATAGCATTCTCTGGCCAATTTGCTCTTTGAAGGGCCATTTGAAAGGTTCTGGTATCGGGATGACCGATGTTCCTGTGAAGTTTCAACAACTGGTTCTGAGTTTCCTTGGGTAAACTTTGGAACAAAGGTCCATGACGGCACTGAGATTCACTTGGGGAGTTGGTCTCTGGAGCTGCTGGCTCTGTCTCGGACCTCTCTGCTTCCGTTGGCAGTTCTGTAGCTGGAAGCGATTCGCTCCTAGCTTTCTTCCCTGGTGGTTCTGTCTCCCCTTCGGGCCGTGACCGCTTCGGATCACTGGGAACTGCGGTGCTGGGGACTCCGGCTTCAGTTGGCTGGTTCCTATATCTGGCAAACACTGTGACACGAATACGAGCTGGTGTTCCGGGACGATGCAATTGTCTCTTGGAAAGGTTCTCCCAGTGTTCCCAGTGTTCATCATGCATGAATGATAGATCAGTTCTTTTCTTGCCAAAACTGAACCGGTATGGTGCAAGCCCTTTGGCGATGGTATCGGGAGGTCCTCGAAGACGATCCACTCCTCGACATGATTCAACTGTATGGATCATCATTTGAGTGTGAACCTGAAATAGAGTCATGCCAGTGTGTATAGAGTGTTTTTGCTGTGACCTGTCGCTACCGCAAAGGCGCCTTGGGCCCGAGGGATAAATGGTGTGTTGCACCATGTTTTGCCCTACTTCTTCTCAGTGGTAGAGCGGAGCCCTGTCTAAGGGCTGCTGCGCTGTGCACCATGGCGTTTGGTTTCGGTGCATCTGCACCGCGTTCCTTTGGCGCTGCTGCGCCACGCTCTTCGAATGGTGCATCTGCACCATGCTTCTCGACTGGCGCATCTGCGTCATGTGGAACCGATGCTTCAAGCCGACACCCACCTAGGACCTTGATGCCGGGCGCTCTGGGACTGCACTCTCAAGGACAGCCAGTTCCAGATGCTGGACACCAAGGACGACGAGGTGGACGACGCCCTGATGCTACAGCTGCGACCCCAGATTTCCCTCAAGGCGATCCCTGGGGCAACTACCAGCCTACTTCAGGGACCGAGACGTTAATGAGCCCAATGAACCAGACCTTTGCTTCTGGATCTGTGCTTCAGCAAGGACAGCTGAATCCAAACGATTACAACACCTTCGACAACATTGCTGGACATGGGAGTGGATCTCCAGCTGCTGTTCACGGCCAAGCTCAACCTCCTGGACTACCACAGCACGGTGTTGATCCCATGCTTGGGGTAGCCGGTGGCGCTATGGGCTATGTTCCTGGACATGCACAACCTTGTGGACCTCAAGGACACGGACTTCCCGGACTTCGTGGAGTGCCTCGTGCTAGCATTGCGACTGGCTTTGGAGGTGTACCCCAAGGACATTCCGGTGTACCAGGCTACAGTGTTCCCAATCCCCAAGGTGTGCCAGGTTTCAATGCTTCGTGTGGTGGACCCCAGCCGTTTTCTGGACTGCCGCAGGGAACAAACTTAGCCGCGAACGCAGCTGCCTCTTTGGGACCCCAGAGTTTCTCCAATCAACCGATGCCGCAGGTCACTTCAGCCTTCAACATGCTTGGGAAGCAGCAGCCGCCTTTGCCGTCTGCAGGACAGAGCATGAGTCAGCCGGAAATCACACGTCAGCTGATCAATGCTCTTGGTGGTGAGAAGAAACCCATCCCCACCTGGAATGGACACCCAAGTTCTTTGAGATCATGGTTGAAGATGTTGGCATTCTGGGAAATGGACAACTCAACACCCAAACCGCGATGGGGTTTGAAGCTGTACCAGAGTTTCGCTGATGGTTCAGCCCCGAAGAAGGTTGCAGATACCATTCCAACAGAAGTCATCCTTTCCGAGCAAGGGTACCAAGCCATCCTACAAGCTCTGATGGTTAAGTATCAACCGTATTTGGCCATAGCCGCACCTGCCTCCATAGATGCCTTCTTCTTCAGTGGAGAACGTGGAAAGGGGGAATCATTTACCAGTTTTGTGTCTTCCAAAGAAATTCAAAGACAAGAGATGAACTTGATGGTAGGCCAAGAGGTAAATGATTTGGTGTGTGGCCGCATCCTTCTCCGTCAAGCCAACTTGAGCGACCTGCAACGTGAGCTCTTGTCCATCAAGGGCACGGCGCTGTTTGGCTTTGCGCAAATGGCCGAGATGCTGAGGACCTTGGACCGCAGTGAGGTGATTGCCAAGGGCACCATGGCCAACTCCTCCGTGAACAAGACCTTCTGGCAACATGAAGGCTATGAAGGAGGAGACGGAGATGGACCTTGGGAGGAGGAGTCCGAGGAAGAAGAATCCTTGGAATCGAGTGAGATGCCGGAAGATGGATTCTTGATGTTCGAGGATCGTGAGCACAGCGAAATCGAAGCCATCTACATCCAGGCATACTCCGATGTCCGTCGAGATCTTCAAGCTCGACGCAAGGAGCGTGGCTATGTGCGCCACGGTGACAAGAAGCCCAAGGTGAAGAAGGGCATTGGCAAGGGTGATCGAAAAGGCCGTGGACGCTTTGGCAGAGCACGAGATGGTCCTGGAAGTGGAGCACGTGGTGGACCTCGATCGGCTGGAGAACGCCCTCGAGTGCGTGGTACTCCCCAAGATCTGGCAGCACGGACTCGCTGCTTTGGATGCCACGAGCTGGGCCACTTCGCTGCCAACTGCCCTAACAAGGCCAAGAAGACTGCCTTTGTTGCCACGAAGGGTGGTCCTGCCGAAGTCACCTTGACTGGAGTGACTTGCTCAGGCAACGGAATCCAAGTGTTCGCATCCCTGGCAATTCAAGGCTTTGAAGGAGTGCTGGACACTGGAGCTGAGGAAGCAGTGATTGGAACTCATGCTCTTCAAGCTTTGGAAGCCGAGCTCTTGTACTATGGCATGAAGACCGTGGAGGTGCAGATTGCTCCAACTCCATGTCATGGCGTTGGTGGTGCCGCCGACATCGAGAAGACGGTGGACATCCCCATTGGCATTGCTGGGCTGCACGGTGTGATCCGTGCTACAGTGTTGCGAGATGGTGAACGTCTACGCACACCGCTGTTGATCCCTGCATCCTTCCTGGAGGCCATTGGGGCTGTGATCGACATGTCCCTGGACACGTTGACTTCTCGATGGGGTCATTCATGCAAG
The DNA here is from genome assembly GCA_009767595.1 of Symbiodinium kawagutii. Classification (NCBI taxonomy): domain Eukaryota; class Dinophyceae; order Suessiales; family Symbiodiniaceae; genus Symbiodinium; species Symbiodinium kawagutii. The sequence continues at coordinate 6,679 of VSDK01014942.1, forward strand.
CTGCGCCGCCTTTCGAGCAAGCATCGCTCCGTCAATGTGATGGACTATGGCAACAGGCCTTGGTATCTTCCTCATATTCACCGTGGACATGATGGTTCAGATCCCTTCTGCGTTGAGGACTACTACAACATGTCCGAGAATCCCCCAGTGCTGATGATGACGCCGGCTGTGGAACTTCGTCCAAGCAGCTCTCGCCCTCAGTACTATGAGCTGCATCCCAATGCCGTTCGTCCTCAAGCTGGTGGAGCTGAACGTCCTCAAGCTGGTGGATCTGACCGCTCTCAAGCTGGAGGAGGTGATCGTCAACGAACTCCTCGTCGGCATTTTCCCTATCCTCTTGAACCCATGCCTGCTGTTGCTCGCCATCCAGTGGCAACTCGCAACGCTGTGGCCTATACTCCCGAGAAAAAGGACATCATGGTGTGGTTGAAGAAGCCAGATGGATCAATTCATCACATGGTGACTTTGGAGGGACCTCGCATTCATTTGGTTCATCCATCCTGCATGGACCAGGTGATTGACTTGAACCACCATCCCTTGTTGCCTCGCCGTCTGACCTTCATGAAGAACATGGCCACCCACAACACCATCGACTTTGCCGTGTACTTGGTTGATGACCACTGGAATCGTGGTCGTGCGTGGCCTCCTCCGACCGTGGAGAAACCATGGTACGGACATGTTCTTTTTCAAGAGCAGACACCAGCATATGGTGTCATGAAGCACCAGGATTTCATTCCCACCGGCATGCAGCCCGGTGAAAGTCCTTTGTACCCGGACTTGGCCACCTTTTTCAATTTTCATTTGCCGGATGATGACTACGCCCATTCGGGCTCGCTCCGTGTGGCATACAAGGCTGCTCATTCTGCGATTTTTCGGGGGCGTGGTGGTGGTGATGGTGATGCTTTGGCATGCGATGATGACGTCGATGCGTGTGCCGATGATGCTGCTTCCCCCTTTGTTTCGCCTTCGACCCCATCACTCGCATCACAAGTGGCACTTCTCAACTTGGCCGCATCCAGGACAATGCCGCCGCCGCCTGCGGAGATTGCCATCTTCAAGCTGTCGGGACCCCAAGTGTTCGATATGGCAGCCCAGGATGAAGGTGCACTTGATGGGTTTCAGAATGAGCATGAGAGCATTTCCACAGAGCATTCAGTCGAACCTCGAAACACGAACCATGCTTCGCCTTTCTCACAGTGGTTGCAAAGCATTTCCTCTTTGAGAGAGTTGTGGAACACCAGAATTCCAAAGGAACGTGATTGGTGGAATGAATCTGATAGCATGGTCAAAGTGACCTCTCGCTCGACTGCAGCCTCCAGCCGTGACATGCTCGAAAACCCTTTGTTGCGACGTGTTCGGAACTTCTTCCAGTCGTACTATGGCATCGCTCAAGTCTCTCGTGAACAAGCTGGTGAATGTCTCCGACGACGAAGGCCCCGAGAAGAAGGACCTCGTCAAGAAGAAGAAGCGCTTGACTGTGGAGCAGATCGACAGCGCTTGGAAGCGCATGGTCTTGTCGCTCATCATGATGATGAACACGGCCCGGCAGCAATCAGTGATGGACTACATCGCCAAGAAGTCGATGGTTGCCGAGAACGACATGCCGCCAAAGACCACCAGCAAGGCCAAGAGCAAAGCGAAGAAGGGGACACCGATCATTCAAGGAATCGGTCTTCCACTGCCAAGGTCCCAAGCCCAGAAGGCCTGGCATCAGGATCCACCAACGACGGCCGCAAGTGCATCGAGCAAGGAGGTGCCGGACTACCACGATGCCAAGTCGCTGAAGGAGCCCAACACCGGCAAGACCTATCCCCAGTTCCTGCCAGCACCTCGCTCCCGTCCCCAACAAGGAAACCTGATGTTGGTGAAGGAAGCGGACGGCCATCTGAACTATGTCATGGACCCGACCAAGACCATGGAACCAACGTCCAAGGACAAGGCCGAAGGGTCCACTTCGAGGACTCGCTCCAAGACCCGCAAGCAGACCTCGGGACTTCGCCCACAACAACGCTCCAAGACTCCGACGGGGCGCAGGATCCATTTCGAGGGCCAGGAGTTGGTGTTGTCCGAGGAATCCTGGGACGATGTGGACATGCCGAACGACAAGCCAGTGCCGGAGGTGGATTGAGCAAGGCCGCAATCCTTGTGGCCAAGGATCAGCTGAGTTCCTCACAGCTGAAGAAAGCACAGCATTCCTTGAGAAAGCAAGGGATGATCACGAATTCTCTCATGGTTCTCTTGACCGTGGGTTTGCATGCCTTTTTGCCAGAGAACATCCCGGACCCAGGAGCTACATTTTTGACTTCCAATGGAGTCAAGCTGACAGAACAGTTTCACCCGCAACATTTTGTTGCCTATGCACTGCCGACAGAGTATGACTTTGTGGTTCAGTCGGCAGCTGATGTGGAAGGTCAATGCAAGACTCTTCCCAAAGCCGTCAAGCGGGCCATCCTCAACAACTTCAAGTCCAATGCGAAGGATTCCCATTCGCAACGAGATGGCACTACCGGCGTGGACCTCATGGAGATCTATTCCCCACCACGGACTGCCAAGCGATGCTCTAAGTTTGGACTTCAATGTGGTGGTAGTTTGGACCTTGCCACTGGTTGGGACTTCACCCGGCGCAGTCATCGAGATCGAGCTCTTCAACTGGTACGAGAGTTGCGTCCGGCTCTCATCATACTCTCGCCTCCATGTCGGACTTTCTCAACATTGAGGCGGCTGTCCAACCGAAAGCGAAATCCATCCAAGGTGATGGAGGAGCAACAGGAAGGAATGGTGCATCTGAATTTCGCCATCCAGTTAGCTAGGCTTCAGATGGCTCATGGCAGGGGATTCCTGTTTGAGCACCCTCTTCGAGCTTCCAGTTGGGAGACAGCCGAAATGATGAAGCTCAAGGAGAATGACTCCGTCTATGAAGTTCGTATCGACATGTGTGCCTTTGGATTGGTCACCAAGGAGGGAGTTCCAGCCTTCAAACCAACCTTGTTATTGACCAATTTGGAGTCACTAGCGCAACATCTCAATCGACGCTGTGATGGTCGACATCCACTCCATCAACCTCTCATCGGTGGACGCGCTGGACCTGCTGCAGTCTACACCGACCAGTTTGTGGACGCGATCCTCCGTGGACTTCGTCAACATCTTCGACTTCGCCCTGAAGGCCAACCTCCCGATGACTACTGGTCCGTCGATGGCAAGGAGCTGACTCGTCATCACGTTCAACCCCGCATTGCTCTTTTCAATCCTTCGCATGTGACGCAAAGCCCAGTGCCAGCTTGCGAACTGCATGACCATCGCAAGTCGGTCAACCATCTTGGCCAACAGTGGGACGACAACTGGCGCGAGAACACCCTGCACACCCTGTTGGTCCCACCAATGGACTGGTACGACCACCTTTGTGTTGGCAGAGCACTATGTTCTCCCTTCCAATTTGTCCGTGTTGGCAACTTGGTTCTCCGATGCAGGTGCCCACGCTATCTTCGACTATGTGCGCACCGAGACCGACTTCATCGATGAGTGGGTTTTTCTTCAACATGCATTTCCATCGCGCAAGATTTTGGGGGGCGATGGTGCTGCCGGTGGAATTTTCGCCGCTGATGCTGCTGATGCCGCACCGAGTACCTCGACATCCTCGTCCTCGTCTTCAGGATCAACTGTGCCGTCATCCTCCAGGACAAGAACCACCAGGCTTCCAACGATTGAGGAAGTCAAAGCTGAGACTGCGATGGAAGATGATTTGGACATTGAATTGGATCGAGCCAATCGAGAACTTCGTGGCCCTGGACCAAGTGCTCAAGTTAGTGAGCAGATGGAAGATGTCACGTTGCGCCCGGAACTTCGACGGGAACTGTACCGGTTGCATCGGAACTTGGGACATCCCGACCATCAACGTTTCATTAGAGCTCTTCGACATGCAGGAGTTCGAGCTGAAGTTCTCTCATGGGCCAAGGCTCATTTCAAATGCCCATTGTGCGAGGCCAAGGTTAGACCCCATTCTCAACGCCCTGGACATCTGACCAAGACGATGACGTTCAATGAAGTGGTTGGTGTTGACCTGTTCTACTTCCGAGGACAACCAGTACTCAATATGCTTTGCTGGGGCACAGACCTGATGTGTGTCAAGGTCCTCGAAGACAAACGGGCCGAGACGGTCCTCGCTGCATTCATGGACACATGGATGGGCCACTACGGTCCTCCCCGACTTGTAGTCGCTGACCAAGGCAAAGAGTTCATAGGAGAAGCCTTCGTCAATAAGCTCGGCGAGCTGGGAGTCATGGTACACTTTATAGATGTGAGATCGCCGTGGCAGAACGGCAGAACGGAGCGTGCAGGAGGAGTGTTCAAGGATAGATTGGAGGTCACTATCCAAGAAACCTCCGCCTCAACTCCAGAAGAAATTGCTCTGGCCATCTCCGAAACTCAAGTGGCCAGGAACAGATACTACAACAGGGCTGGTTATTCTCCATTCCAAAGAGCCCTCGGTGTGAATCCCCGGCTCCCCAATTCGCTTTTGAGTGACGACTACATCGACAAGGAGCTGATCAGTGCCGCTGCTTCCGACGAAATCCGTCGAGCTTGGGAGATACGTGACGCAGCTGCAGCTGCATGGCTCAAAGACCAAGACATCAGTGCAGTGAAGAAAAGTCTCAAGGTCAACACTCGAACTGCCGATGCCAAGAAGCTAGAAGTTGGACAAGTGGTCTATGTGTGGCGTGACATCCCCAACTTTCGCGGATGGACTGGACCTGGACTGGTGGTGGCGATCAACGCCAATGGTCGTAGCCTTTGGATTTCTCTACGAGGCTACTTAGTCAAAGCTTCTCGAGAACAAGTGCGTTCTGCAACTTCAGAAGAGTCTCTCGGAGCTGAACTAGTTCAAGAATTGTCCAGTGCTATGTTGGAAGATGTCTCTACAGGAGACATACGCCACTTCAGGGACATCGAGAATGAAGGTGGACCTGATGATGAACTTCGACCTGGAGAACATGAGCTTCAGCCTCCCCTTCCTGACATCCCCATGGACGAGGAGAACTTGGTCGAAGAAGCTCCGGAGACACCAGCTGTTGCCATTCCCCCTCTCGAAGAAGCGGACATGGAGCTGGACGAGCCGGAGACCCCTTTCATTCCAGACCACGATGATGTGCCTATGACTGCCGATGGAGAACAATCGACAGTAGCTCCTGATGAACCTGAACCTCCTGTTCCTAGTCAAGGAACCGAAACCTCATCGCTGCCCTCAACATCAACTCCGCACAGCAGAAGACCTAGCATTGTGGTGGATGAAGGCTCTGGTGGAAGCATGCCTTTTGGACCAGTGCGAGAAAGGCAAGAGTCTCGGCAGATGCCGTACCCCTTTTCCGGTCCAGCCCCACCAGCATGGCCTTCACCTCAACAAAGGTCGCAGTACTACAACATCCTTCCAGAGAATGATCAGATGAAGGTGTTTTGGAAGTTCGACCGCTCTCGCAACGAGTCGATTCCCGTTGCCTTGGAGGACAAGACCACCTACGAGCTCAAAGACGCGGTGGGCATGATCAACTATGTTGACCACAAGATGTACCTCACCAAGATGAAGATGTCTCCTGGACAGGTGAATGTTGCCCGTCTCCCGGATTCTCAACAGCCTGCATTCCGGAAAGCTCGCGATAAGGAGATCAAGTCCCTCCTCGACAGTGGAGCGATTCGAATCCTCTCCATCAAGGAGAGCTTGGAATTTGAGAAGCAGTTTCCAGATCACATCCTTGAAAGCAAGTTCGTGGACAGATGGAAGCCCACTGACCAGTTTGGAACGCTTCCTGAAGACTTCCATCAACCTCACTTCAAGCCTGAAGAACATCCAGGTTTGGCAGCTAAGTCCAGATGGTGCGCTGTTGGCTGGCAGGATCCTCAAGTGCACGAGATTGAACGGTCAGCACCTACACCGCTCACATCAAGCATGTACCTGTTCATGCAAGTGTGCGCTGCCAGACAATGGGAAGCTCGCGCCAAGGACGCCAAAACGGCATTCCTTCAAAGTAGACCGACTACAAGGAAGAACAAGTTGGCATGTCGAATGCCGAAAGGAGGTACCTTTCCAGGTTACGATCCACAACAGTTAATACTTCTGTTGACAGAAGTGTACGGACTAGTCTCCGGTCCAGCTTGGTGGCGAAAGACCTTCCTTTCCTTCCTCGTCAAGGACCTCGGCTATCGCATTAACTGTTATGATAGATGCGTTTTGACCCTGGACGGACCAGCGCCGAAGAACCCGGATGAGAAGGTCAAGACTTCAGGCATCATCGTTTTGGAAGTGGATGATGTGCTCGAGGCTGGCAATGCCGAGCACAGGAAGAAGATGGAATGGCTTGAGACAAAGGTGAAGTTTGGTAAGGTGGAAAACCTTCGCGAGAATCCTTCTGGCTCTGGCTATGCAGGACGTCGCCTTCGCCAACATGAGGACTATGGGTTCACCTACCACATGAACGACTACATCCAGAACCGCCTCAAGCCTATCGCTTTGGATCGCAAAGTCCTGAAGAAGGATGCCAAGGATGTCAAGCTGAACAGCTCCGAAGAACAGCAGCTGCGTGGAGCTATTGCTGCTGTGAACTGGGTGGCTCGAGAAGGACGACCGGATGTTGCAGCCTCAGCTTCGATCCTTGCAGGTGTCTTCCCGAACCCCACCATCCAGGACATCTTCGAGCTGAATGACATTATTCAGCACCTCAAGGCCGAGCAGGTGACGCTTCACATTAAAGCCATCCCGGAAGAAGACTTCCGTCACTTTGTGATTGCCGATTCGAGTTTCGACATCACTGGTCGCGTGAAGCCTCAGCATGGTTGGCTCCAAGGAATCACTTCGCCGAAGCTGAACAAGGGTGAAGAAGCTCCAATCAGCCTGATCTCTTGGCGCTCTCGTCGACTTCGTCGCAAAGCTGGTTCAACGATGCTGTGTGAAGCCATTAGCTTGAGCACCGCTTTGGCCGCCCTCGAGAAGCAAGTGGCTGTTCTCGAGAGTCTTCGCTTTTCCTTCTTCGATCCAAAGACGATGATTTGCACTCCTGACCAAGAACTTGGCCTGAGGAGCCAGGACAGAGTCATAGCTAGCGAGAACAAAGAGTTTCTCGACCCTTTTGCTGTGGCAATCGTTGATGCCAAGTCAGTGTTTGACGCCAGTTCAAACGAACAGGCGCAAGGTGAAGATGACAGAAGTGCTTTGGAGGTTGCTGTTATCCAGGAAAGTATCAGCAAGATGTCAGGGAGGCTCCGTTGGGTACCACACAACGTTAACCCCTCTGATGCACTCACCAAAGTCCTTTCGAAGTGTCATCTTGAGCCGTTGATGCGAATGCTTCGCCTGCACACTTTTAAAATCCAAGAGGAATCTGAAGTGCTTGCTCAAGGCAAGCAATCCTCATGCAGGTTGAAATCTCGCAGCTGACACTGGCCAGTTGACATCGTAAAGCTCTGTCAACAAGATTTCGGGGGGCTGTGAACCTGAAATAGAGTCATGCCAGTGTGTATAGAGTGTTTTTGCTGTGACCTGTCGCTACCGCAAAGGCGCCTTGGGCCCGAGGGATAAATGGTGTGTTGCACCATGTTTTGCCCTACTTCTTCTCAGGAGGAAACAAGGCTTGAATTTGGTCAAACGCCGTTCCGCTGCGAAACACAATCTTGCCTACTCTAGGGGTGATGCCTTCAACCTGGGTCAGAACTGTTTGGCACTGTGAGGAAAAACTGATGGCAGTGTCTGGCTCTGAGGGCTGCTGAAAAATGGCTTCCGGAACGGATTTGACATGAAGTCGACGTCTCTTGGCACTTGGCTCATCGTCGGCTGCGCAAACGATTGCATGAACAGTCTCCGCTAAAGCTTCGTTCAACGGAGATGGAACTTGGATCTCTCTGACTGCCAAGCTACTGGAGAGAGCACGACTCAAGTGGCGACCAAACACAGCCGTATACAACTCCGTGTATGAGGTGAGAGGCATGCGTGACATCCTGGGTGGTTTACAACTACCTTGGATCACGGTGTGTGGATGATCGTGTTGACATCGCAGTTTCTCCAACATGCGATGCATGATGGCCGACGTGGTCCAAACTTGAGTGTGCTTCTTGAGTCGTTCTCCGGTATTGGGATGGCAGAGACGACCGGCAGTGCACATGTCACAAAATGCTCTCAGGGTGTGACCTTGCAGCGTAAACAATTCTCTTTGATAAACCAATTCGGAACCAGAAGGTTGTTCTAAGTGGAAGTGCATTTGGGGTCCTCTCCAAATTTGCAATCGCAGCAGGCTATCACACAACAAAAGGTGAACATTCTCCGACCGACGTGCCTCTGTGATCTGTGCTGCCAGACGTTCGGACTTCTGGGCATTGAGGTGATTCCAACCACTCCATGGGCCGCATTTGGGGGATGTCCAAATATGAGTGGGTCGATACTGCCAAAGCCAGTCATACAACTTGGCTCTGCCTGCAAAGGTGTTGAGGTCACCCTGTTTCAACCCAAATCTCTTGGCATGTAATCCCTGATGAACCGCCTGATTGGTGAGTTGACTATCACTTGAACAATACACTTCCAGAAGATCGATGCCTGATTTCGCGAGATGTTGCTTCATCAAGGATGCATCAGCACAATGGTGTTTCTTCCAATATTGCCACATTTCTTGGAAGACCCAGTTGGGTTTGATTTCTTGAGAAGTACATAAATCTTCAAAGTATTCAGTATCAATCACATCCAATCCTTGTTGAATGCACTGCATCCCTTGAAGATCATGAACTGACAACCCTAGTTCTGATTTCCCGTGTTGGGATGTGCACGAGACTGAGTCAGAAACTGCGTCATCTCGGCCATCTGCTGCATCATGAGAGAGAGGGAATGCTCGAGGCGATCCAGTCGAGACTCCTGGGCCGAGTGACGATCGACCACATCCCATGGGCCACTGTAGGGCTCTTCCATCTCGTCCTCGGACGTCGGGATGCTGGGAGGAGGAGACTCGGCATGAGCTGCCGTGCTCTTGGCTTTGGCCTTGAGCTTGGTAGCTTTGGCATTCTTCTCCGACTCCTCGATGTACTTCTCGATGTAGTAGAGGAAGCTCATGTGCTGAGGTCGTGGGTTTGACTGGTACTTTCCCGTGAACCATGTCACGTATCCGGGATCCGTTTGCAGCACATGTTCGAAAGTCTGTCCCTTCTTGACTTCTCCGAACGTGATCGTCAGTGCTCCAAGCTCCTTCAAAGACATCCCTTCGTACTGCACCTGGACAGCTGGAGTCTTGTTCAGCTGCTTGAATCGATCCGACAGGCTCAGAGCTGGCTTGCTGCTGGTCGGCATGATCACTGACAGCGGCTGGGGAAGTGGCACGGTCGTGTGAGCTATGACTTGCACCTGAACTGCTACATGTGAAACGAACTTGACGTGATTCTTGGGTGCGTTCACTCATTTCCTTCCGTGTCGTGGTGTCCGGCTGCGAACTCACATGACATGTGTCCTGGGATTCGTGATTCAACACCTTCCCTCCGTCATTCCCCTGTCGGATCAGTTCACTGAAATCAAGCAAAAACAGCTTCTTTTCCGACAACGAAAGTGGAAGGCTAAGTTTGAGCTTAGAAATGAATCCGATTGGTATCAGTGTCGATGATGGCACCCAAAGTACGAAACAAATTGTTGGATAACAAAAACGGAGTGTTAGACGGAACAACACACAACTTGATATACCACTTCGCCAAAGGAATCAAATATGCTTTGGAACATTGAACTGTGGAGCTGTTACCAAATCGGAAAACGATGTTGCATGGGACCTCACGGATATCCTGTTGGACATGATTGGGCAAAGATCGCAACACTTGGTGAACTTGTTGATGACCAATCACTGTCTGACTAGCTCCTAGATCGACAACACCGAGTGGTCCCTCGCTCACGAACTGGCATTCTTCCAGTTCAACATGGGCAACAGATTGGCATGGTTGGCCATCCTGCTGCAGGCTTGGGATTGCTCTCTCACTCTGGGGGCTAGGATCAGTCTTCGCCGTCAGTCTCTGGCGAATGTGCGGCATCAACCTGCGAGCCACCATGTGAAACCTACGGCACAAGTCCCCGGGTGAATGGTGATGATCATGATTGCGCTCATAGGAACATGTGAACACCTGATGGGTAGATGAAGGCATGTGAGATGGAGGTTCATGTCGACTGATCGGATGCACCTGCTCAGAAATCACCTGGACATACTCCCGGAGCAGCATGTCGGAGTCATCGTTCATCTCCTCGGTGATGTGAGTCATCGTGCCTGCAAAGGCAGCGGTCTCCTTCACATTGGATGAGGCATTCGTAGAAGCTCCATTGGCGAATCTCAGTGGGCATTCAGCTCGCCAGTGGCCACGTTGCCCGCACCTCCTGCAGTTGGATTCCAAGATCCGTTGGGCCAATGGCTTTCGACCCTTTCCTCCATAGGATTTCCCTTTGTTCTTACCTTTCCCTTTGGATGGATCGCGGTTGCCTCCCGTGGTCCAGAAGCCACGGTTGCGATGACGTTCACTGAGTCTTCGTCGAGCTTCTGCATAGGTGTTGTAGCATGCAGCGGTGTCCGGGTCATTCTGCAGGACCTCTACCACTGCATCTTCGAATTGGACGCATGCCAGTGCGTCTGGGTCTCCTTCCTCAGCAAGTCCTTCGATGAACTCCTCGGTGTCACCGAAGAGAAGGGCATCTTCTTCTCCTGCATAGTGGGCTTGTGCAGAAGGTGTCGGATTGTCTTCGCCCTGAGCACAGTTCACTTCATACGTTTTTGTCCTCCCGGTCTGCTTGGAAGATCCGGTCTGCACTTCATGGAAGAACTTCGAACCAAGGAGCTTCAGCATGGATACCACGGAGTCATAGGATAGCGTGCCTTCGCTATCTATGATGAGCTTCTTCTTGTCCTCTGCGGAAAGTCCTGAATTCCTCAGGAGAATGTATGCTCGGATCTCCTTCATCTGGGTGCCCATGCTGAGAAGTTCTTCAAATTGATGGTCGTGCCTAGCAAGGTACGACTCATGAGTCTCGTCGGACTTCTGGAGCGTTGTGAAAATCGCTCGCTCAAAGCGTTCGAACTTGTCCTCCATCTTGGTGCGGCCCCAAATGCCGCCCAAAGCGCTGACAAGCGCTTCCACGCCTTTGGTATTGTTGGTCTTGAGGGTCGCTGCTGAAATGCGCATCACGCGCTTGAAAGCTGAACCCTCACACATCATGGCAGCTCTTGGGGCGAGCAAATGCAATTGCTCTGCCGGCCACAAGCTGGCAATGAACTCAAGCCGCTTGGATGACATACACACACATATATACATACAATATATGTAATTATATATTTAAATACAATATATTTCTATATATATATATACATATATATATATGTATATATATATTATGCATGTACATTTTAAGAATACAATAATATATTGCTGATACAGCACTGGTAGCCTCTTCTAAGCTCAAATGGACCCCAGGTCCGCAAGTCGGCCGCGTCCTCGCAGCTGTTTTCCCGCCACACTTATGGCTCCGCACCGAAGGCCTCCAGGCCACTGATCCCTAGCCCCCAGGCTAGCTTGGGCAGTAAAGAGCCTCCTTCGGAAAGAAACTGCGATGGCTATGGATTGCACAGCTGAGACAAAGGATTACCCGGTTTACCTTTCATCCATGACAGCCATGATGAGATGAGTGATGAGGGGACTTGTGCACAACAACAATATATATATATATATACATATATACAGTATATATATATACATATATATATACAGTATATATATATATACATATATATATATATACATACTATATTATATACATGCATACGCACTTATGCAACCGTATCCACGCGCATATACATGGCACACTGAAATTCCGCACACTGAAATATTTGGTCATGGCTCCGTTGATTCCATTTTTGCTGCTTAGCAATTCCCAAATTGGTTCTTGCAGTTGTTTCGTTGGTTTCTGCCCCCGGTTAATTGCGGAATTGTACACATACGCACAAGCAACGAGCCAAACAAACTAACAAACAAACTAACTAAGTAATCAGATAAGTGAATGAAGACATTCATAAATCAACAAATCAAACAAATATATCGACACAGGCGGCCAACAACTCGTCTTCAGTGTCACCTCTTTGGTTAAACAGCCAGTGAATCGAACCGTTTGGGATGGAACTCATGCCTGAATCAACAGACTTAACAACTAGTTTCAACCCCATTGACAATTCTTTTTTTGAAAGGTGAATCAACTACCAATGTGGGGTTGAGTTAACCCCAGAGAGCGCCCGTAGCAGAAAATTGACAATTAGTTTTCTGGGAAGGGCCTGTACTGCCAACGCAGGAGCAAAATGGCTACACATTTGCCGTTGTGCTGTACACATAGACCATGCTCCTTCATTGTTATAAAGCATTGCAACCAATAGATAAATAGTATCAATGGTTCATGGCTGACTGGGTATTGCCACCATGAACCATCTGCCATTAAGCAATGTGGTAACCACGATGGCAATGAAGTTGGTGGTTCATGCATAGTGGTAATGATTCACCAATACCTCTTTGCATTCATCAATGCCCATGATTGATAGATTCATGAACCGCTATTCTTAATCAAGCTGCTATCATTAATAACAATGAATAACTTCATTGTTGATCTTCAACTCATCACTCTTCACCTACTTCCGCAATTTCTTCACCACGACTCACCGGTGAAGCCCAGGGACAACACCGATTGCAACGGCGTGAAGCCGGGGGAAGGATGCCACTTGGTGTGAAACAAGCGTTGCGTTGTGCTGTGCGTGCTCCGAGCAAGGCCACAGGGCAAGCACCCCTGTTTTTTGACAGGTCAACTGGTCAACCAGTTATTTACCGGAGTGTAATAGAGAGAGTGAGATGTAGATCTGAAGATTGTTGGCAGAGATGTCGATTGATGATTTCAAATTACTGTACAGATGTTTGGTTTGTATTAGATCAAAGAACTTTAGATTAGATCCGTATATAGACAACGGCTCTGCGGAGAACAACAAAGCAGCTTTGGAAGCCACATCAACGCACTCAAAGTGAGCTGTTCATGCAACTTTACAAATAATAGTCGTCAAGCATACAATAACAAAGAATGCTGTGTTGCCCGTCTTCGGGTGACAGTGAAAATTGAGATGCATGGGGTATACAATTTCTTATGAACATGGTGGTTTCTTAAAATGGGTGTAGCTTGAGGAACCACCAAATGATTTGGAGAAACCATCACATTGTTATTTATCAGCCTTTCATCATTGCTGATAGCGCTTCATACAGGTGGCTGATAGATGGGAATTGCTGACTGGGGGAACTTCATCCAATGCATTCATTCGCTGATCGTCTAACGGTTTTGACACGGAGCGCCAGAAATGATGAACTGGCTATACTTATGCAAGCCACAAGAGTAGTAGGAGGACATCATCCAGTGGCGTTTGATGGTTTCACAATGGCCAAATATGAGGTCTTACCGCGGGGATATAGCCCAAGCTCGGTGATAAAGCCAGGTAGAACCAGAAAGATCATTAACCCTTTTAACCATCATGAATCATTATGAATCATCATTAACGATCATTAAACATCATTTTCCATCATCAACCATCATGAACCCTGAGTCAGCTGGATCTCAGTCTCCTGAGGTCAGCCACTCACTGGTTAACAGCACTCCATGACGTTTGCAGAGTTTTGGTGGACTGTGGGAATAGCTACAGCTATATCAGTGTTTCTTAGAATAGAGTACCCCAAATTTATGGTTCGTTTATTGCTACAATGGTTAACAAACAGAACGGTCAACGGTTTGACAAAATGGATGATTTGGGTGAATCCCCTACATTGAGAAACCACTGTACATGCTAAAAGCATGGGATACAACCTATACCATGCAACAGGGATAGTTGCAGTATGACCGAAACACCACTGTTGCCGCCAATGATCACAGCTTGGAGGGGTGGTAAGCTGGAGGACCGTGGCTACGAAATCATTTCGCGGCAGAACTTGTGAGAAAGTACAGCGTGTACTGCAGCCATGACGGCTTTGAAGGAAGATCCATTGTAAACCAGAACCACATAGATAACAATTGTGACGTGTGAAACCCACATTCAGGCAGGAAACTGTCACATCTCGGTGCAGATACTGAACTTTCCCAAACTACCAAACTGGCCAAAAGCGCTGCAATGGTGGTTGTAAAGCTGGAGCACTCGAATCTGGCCCAGCATCAGGCGAGCATCTTCAAACAGCTGCAAGCATTTCGCAAGGAAGGCCAGCTCTGTGATGTCGTGGTGAAGAGCTGTGACGGCATAGGACATAGGGCCCACACTGCCGTTCTGTGTGCCGCGAGCATGGACCTCAAGACCATGCTAGTTGGACAGTTTCGTGAAGCAAACAAGGTGCGACAAGGTCAACCCGTGGAAATGGCAGCATCTGACTCAGTTGTGGAAGCATTGCTTGAATACATTTACGGTGAAGAGCCTCAGATAGAATTGGATGATTCCTTGGAACTCTTGCGGTTGGCAGAGGCATATAATTTTCCAGAGCTTGCAGCAGCGGTTGAGGGAGGGCTCAGTGCTGCTTTGGGCAGTGCTCCTGTTGCAACTGCTCTGAAGGTTTTGCGACAGACTCAAGGCTTGCATGAATTGCAAGATGCGTGTGAAGACAAGATTGCTGCAAATTTTGAAGTGTGCATCGGGCCCAACGGGCTGGTCGACTTTTGTGAATTGAGTCCTGGTCAGCTGGGTCGCATCTTGCGGAGAGCAGACTTGAAGGTATCTCGAGAGGAGCAGGTTGTGACGGGGCTCTTTAAATGGTTCAAAGGGTCGAAAGACCGCAGCAGTTGCTTAGGAGCGTTGCTGCACAACATTGACTTTCGGTCTCTCGCATCAAGCAATTTGGCTCGGCTTGGGCAGCTCTCCTTATCCATTGTCACGGGCCCGATTCTTCATGATCTACAACGGGAAATTGGAGAAGCTTTACAAGCTCATAAGAAACATAGTGCAGCAGTCACGCCAGATGACTTCCGACCCAAAAGGGAATGCTTGCAGCATTGGTCACCAGACCTGGGTGCTAGCGTGAAAGCACCTCACAAAGTGCTACCAGCTACCCTTTCCATGTGTTGCCATGATGGTGCGATTTATATTACCAAAGCTGATACCGTCTTGCGGTGGACGCCTGGAGACAGTGAGTGCCGGGCTGTTGCAGGTGCCAGGGTCACCGGATCCAGCAATTTGGGAGCCTTGTGCAGGGTGTCCGTGTGTCCGGAGGGTGTCATTTTTGTGGCCGATAAAGGAAGGCTTCTGCGTTTTCGAAACGGGTCTAGAAATGTGGTGCTCAGTGGTGTCGACGTATGGTCCATGTCTGGCTCGCCAAATGGAGTCGTTTACCTCCTGACACAAGATAGGAAAGCAGTGGAGAAATTGGTGGGGGAAACGCTTCACCCTGTCATTTCTACCGAACATCTAACTGCAGCTGACTTGTTTGTGACCAAGGACGAAGTGATCTACCTCTCGGATCGCAAGGGCCGCATCTTGCGCCTCAATCCTGGTGAGAGGGAACCTGTGGTGGTGGGCGAGGCACCGAACAAGGAGAGTTCTGAGCTAGACGGTCTCTTTGTCACCGAAGAGGAAAAGATCTACGTTGCGGACTGGGGACAGGGGAAGGTGTGGGCTTTCTATGCAGGCGACGCAACTTGGACCGAAGTCTTGAAGTTTCCCGAAGGGAATCCCACCCACGTCCTGGTCCAGGGCAGATCGTTGTATGTGAACATTTGTGATGCAGGTGATCCAAGTGGCATTTATGAATATTCGCTCCCTCCAGAGCTCCAGCTTGAATGACAACGGTACCGATCGCACATGGTAACGAAAAGGCAGCAGTGTTTGCCGCCAGGTTGCTTCGTTGGCTGGCTCATTTCCAATGCGACAGTGGGATGTTGACTTCAGGATGGTTGTGGTCCAGGAGGTGATGAGCGGGATGTTTGTTGGGGCACCTCAGTGGTTTCCCTGCAAAACCTGCAATGCTGAAGGATCTGAACGATGAACATGTAAGCGCTTGACTGTTGATCCTACCAATTTTTAGGCACCTAGGGGTATAGAGATCCATGACTATGGTTTTTTGGGGTTATAGGTAGATTAAGCAGCCAATTGTTTGGAATCACCAAAACCGTTGCCAGGGCTGAACACTGGGTGAACCTAATATGGTGCAGCGCCGTGGGACTGCCCACCTGGTCATCACCAGGTCACCAGCTCAACCCCAGCCCTTCATCCTCCGTCCAACCCAGGCAGCCTGTCCTGCGCCGCGGGCTACGTGGCCAGCGGAGACCCTGCGGTGCTCTGCGGCGCCGACAACTTCTTCTCCGAGCCGCGCTTCAACTGCGACGCCATCAGCTGCTCCGATCTGTCGCAGGAGGTCGGCTTCGAGCCAAACAAGGCGCCGGCACCACGTGGAGCACCGTGGGCCGGGTCAGTGGTCTCCTGGGATCGTTCACCATGGTGGCGTTAAAGGATGTTAAAGGGAAAGTTGTCCGCCGAGTTTCAGCGATTCCTTTGCGTGGCGGTGTTGGTGAGGGGTCCACCAGTTAATGATTCGTTTGAAAGCTGTTAGTGAGATGTGGAACTTTCTAGGGATCTTTCAAATCAGCCGAAAGTAAGCATTTGCAGCAATAATCCTCTTTTGAGGTTCCCAATGGCTTAAGAAACCACCGTGTAAATATCATACTATATATATCATGATTGATAGCAAATAAAAACAAATCATGGTCAATATCCTTAACTTGGTTCGCAAAATCACTGTACATGCCGGAAAAAAAGATCATTCAACTTATCATATAGTAATTAGTATACTTGATCGAATCACAGTATTGTTAACCCACTTATATCCACTTACTATTAACCAGATCAAATCATGATATATCGCGGTCAATAGTTTGACATATCATATCATTTCTATTTGTAGTTATTTATTGATATCATACTGATACTATTAAACTATTCATGGTTTATATATAGTAACTACTATGATCCGGTGGTGATATCATATGACTATTACCTATGAACTAGTTACATCAATGGCTAATACTCCGGAACTCGATTATTGTAATACAATAATGTTACATAGTATTATTGAAATACTAGTTGATACTATCAATACTCCAGTTTGTATCATCACTACGAACCACCATGAACCATCTAATCACCATCCAATCAACCATCCAATCATCATCGACCACCATTAATCACCAATAAACTCATGGTCCATATGACATTAGTATTACTGAAAGAGTTCTATGGCCAATGCTATCAATACGAGTTCTAATATCAACACAGAGTGGTGCAGCTGTGTTGAGTCCCAGGTGGGCCACACCTGCGACGGCGCCAAGTTCTCCGAGCTTTGTTCCACGTTTTGTTTGGAAGGCTACGAGTCGCTTGGAGAACGGCGAGGGCTTCGTGAAGCGCTCCATGGTTGTTGTTGAGGTGGTACTCTAGCAGTCCGTAACCTCGTTGCGTGGAACATCCACCATTTATACTGGTTCTACTTATAATGACATGGCGATTTTAAGCGCAACCAGGTGAGTTTGCCAGAGTGTAATGATGCTTAACCTGGGGCTGAACCATGAGTTCATGGTGGTTGTTGAGGGCTAAGACGGCTTTTCATAGGTGGTTATTGATGGTCAACCTATGGTGAATGTTGCTTAGCCATGGTTTATCATGCTTATCGAACGGTGATCTATGGTTACCAGTGAGTACTCCACAACGAACGGTGGTTGTTGATGGCTAATGATGCTTGATGATCAGCAAATGCTGGCTGCACTACGATGGTTTATGATTGATTACGGTTGGTATTGATGGTTAAATGAAGATTGGATGCCAGTAAATGGGTTTAATCATGGCCAATAATGCCGACCCTGGATTAATAAATCTTGCCTTGATCACCCCCGCAATTGATAACCATGGAATTGATTACTGCAAGGTTGACATTAATAACACTAGTTGTTTATACCAGGATATGAGCTGTGTCAGCTCTGGTTATTCATCGATGTGCATGCAACTGGTTGTCCTTGGAAGCCGCAGCAGGACCGGGGAAACGGGAAGGGCAGAAACTGATCATCCGCTTATGGCACCTATAAGAGTTTCCAGGTAGCGATAAATCGTAACAGCCCAGCGCATGTTGACTGTTGGGCGGGGCCTACTGCAACTAATTCAATCTTGTTGCGGATAATCAACTATCAAAGGTATCAACAAAAATATGGTTGTTTCTCAAAATCGGGTACCCCCAAAACGGTTGTTTTTTTATTTGCAGATACCCTCATTTTGAGATAATATCTTTATTGTGGACAGCCAACATGAAGAGAAAGATTAGAGATAGACTACAGTAAGCACTGCTTTGCAACGGTGGTACTCAACATCTTATAAACAACCAGCTTTGTTGTTCGCAAACTGGACAATTGTTCTTCCGTCTGGCGGATACGATGGTGGAATTGTTATCAACCCCAAGAACGCTGCTTCACTGATGGATGTGCCACATGCAATGGGAGCTTAACAACTTTTTCAATAGTAGTAGCGTCAACATCCAGCACGACAGTTCCCAAAAGAGATTTTGTCCAGATGCTTACTGCTAAATGATGATTGTTCAATGATGGTTGAATGATGGGACATGGGTAACAGTGGTTGGTTGATATTCAGCGGTCAATGATGGTGCTAATGCAGTGGTCACCAACCTTAGCCATGGTCAACCGTCATTGACCACCACAATTGGTCGATTCCCAAAGCCATTAGTTAGTCTTAGTTGGTTCAAAGCCATCAGTAACCATGGTTGGCATCATTGACTGCCATCCATAGGCCAGGTTGGGTCACTTAATGATGGCTATTGATGGTTACTTGCATGGTTGTCATCATCAACTGCTCTATAGCCGTGTTTAATCATGGCCAATGATGGCTAATGTTGATTGGTGTTGGTTATACAATTGATCATGTTTATCCAATATTCACCACTCTATAATCACTAATGTTGGTATGATTACTAACCATGGATTTAGTGATAAACTCACAACTACTTAACCATTGACTCGACTTCCGATCAAGCAATTATCAAGAACAGAAATCAGCGAATCATCATCGACTAAGCACTACTTACAATGAAGTACCATCAGTAAACCATCACGAAACCATTTAGTTGCTGTTTAACCATCAATTACACATTATCAGCCAACATCAACATCATCAAGCAACGTCCTCAAGCAACATCATAAAGCATCAACTAAGCTAACCATTTATCAACCAGTAGCCACTCATGAACCAACCATGAATCAACCATGATTGGCTTCATCATCACTTCCCATCCAACCAACCAAGCCCAACCCGAACCTTAACCCAAACCATTTAAAGCTTGGCTGGAGTCTCATTCAACTTGACCGTAGGAACTCATTGAACCATTATTCACCATCATAATTGAAATGTTCTCCACCTAACCATCACTTGACCGTAATGAACAATCGTTGGTTTTCCCACCAACCACTATTAATCAAGCGTGAACCATCCATTGATCATCACACGTACCATGATTCACCACGATTATCTTCACCATCATTTCACCCACCAACCAACCAAGCCTAACTTCTAACCCTGACCTCTAACCCCATTCACCAACCTTACTTGTTACTTAAAATTCGATCCAACCAAGCCTAACTTCCAACGCCTTAATCATGTAGACCTTCACCAGGCGAGCTGTCGCTGTAGGTTGGAATCTCCCAGTGCCCAGTTGCTCTGCGGCGCCAGTGGCAGCTTCACTGCGCTGGATGGAAGCGCAGCTCCACCGCCCAGGTGCAGCCCTAGGGGGAAAGTTAAGGCGCTTAGGATCAACCTTCGGACCTTGGGGGTAGGATGGGATATACCGACTATAAGTGGTTGGTTCAGGTTCGGTGGTTGATGATTGATGGGTTGGTGAGTTTGATGATAGTTCAATGATGGTTCAATGATGGTTAATTAATGGATGTTTAAACGGTGATTAAGTGATATTTGAATGATGGTTTAGTGACGGTAAAATGATGAACTTCAAGCAGTGGTTGGTTTTCCTGTTGCTACTTCCCTTGTGTCGACGTTGCAACGTGTCGCATGGGCAGTGGTTGCGCCCATTTGGTGATTCCCATCCCCAAATAAAAACCATAGATCAATGATTGTTATCATAGCAATAATAAGGATATGAAAGGTACCAAGCAATACCATTAGTTACACCAAAGTTATACCAAGGTTGTAGCAATGGTTATGCATGGTTATGCCAAGGTTCTACCAATGGTTGTATCAAGGTTATACCAATGGTGTATATAACGATTAACATTGTAATAAACATATCCGAAATACTAAGGTTAAGCCGATGACCACAATTTATTTGGGTAAATATTGATGTAGCTCTAACATTAAAATATACCGATAACTAATGTAGGCTGATTCTCAAAATAGCAACCATATGTATGACCCATATTTAACCATATCAAACCAGGGCTATCTCACGAACGTTCACCAATGCCAATGTCTACATGGCTGGTCTTCCCACAATCTAGGAACCAATACTAGTTGTGGTATACCCAAGCTGGAGATAGTCACTATTACGCACTATCCCCCGGCAGCTGTTATCATGCAACCAGGTAGTATCAACTCATGGCCAGCGGTTACCGATAGTGATAGGGAACATGGTGCTGGGGGACGGCGTAACAGCCATCTTTCCAACAGCGCCTTTCAGGTGTCCGTGGATCCGTGTGTGACCTTGGATTCTGACACGGAATTGTTTCTAGGGTAACTACTAGATTCTGACACGGAATTGTTTCTAGGGTAACTACTAGATATGGAAGATATAAATTGATATGACTATAGTTGAATGTCTTATTAACCAACTTAGCTATAGTCTGGAACTCTATCAATGTTCACCAAGCTGTTGATATTTGTTCTTTTGAATTAGTACTCGTACCTATAGCACCGTACGATATCTTGAGAGAAATCACCCCCAGAGAGGGAAAGGCGTCATCAGGTCATAGGTATGACCCAGTAGTGCCCAGCTGTTTGCAAGTATCGTCACTGACAATACACCATTCCAATCAAATCAGTTGTTAGCAACAACCATGAATCCCAGACCAATCACCATGAATTGTATAAACCATTGGGTACATAGCTTGTTACTCATGATGTTGGATCATGATCACCTGGTGGCCCGTAGGTTGAGCCAACGATTCCCCTGGAGTACTCCAACTTAGGGCAGCCCATGCTCACCAACAGCGTGCAACGGGGCGCAGCCCTCGCCAGTTGCCTTCCTTTGCCGTGCACCAGCGGCTTTCCTACAATGCGAGGCAGTGGTAGCATCATGGTGGTTGCTGCTGGTTGTGTTGCGTCATGTTAATGTCGTTTGGAATAACGTAGTGACAGTCCTTTCGGTTGTTGTGGTTGTTGTTATTATCAGTATTCTGTTTTTTTCTTTGTTTGCTTTGTTTGTTCAGGACAATGCTGTTGCTGTCGTTTTTGTCGTCGATGCTAGTTGTTTTATTGGTGGTTGCTGCAGCTTTTGTTGGTGCTCCTGGTTAAAACAACGACTGTTGCCGTTGTTTGTCTTTGCTGAGGACGGTTCATTTGTTGTTGTTATGCAATAGAAAGTTCATGTGTCAATCATATGTTATGTTGCTGCAACTGGTTGTGGTTGGCTGATTGATTTTAGTAGTAACCATCAGCCTCCATCAGCCACTGCCAAGCATGATTTGCCATCATTGACCGCTATCATGAGCCACCATTTTCACCTATGCCACGGTCAATCGCCATCATGAACCATTTATCAATCATTCAGCAACCATTAACCACCATGAAGCATGGATTTTAAGCGTCACCAGCTGTGCTGGAACCGCCAGGAACCACCAGGAACCACTAGGACCAACCATGGTTGCTGTGGGCATCCACCACGGTGTGTCCTTTGACTCCACCTCGAGAGGCGCTTCCCACAACTGCAGCGGGATCACCACGGGAGAGACCTGCGAAGTGACGGCCATGGCAGGCGGAAATGGCGCGGCACCGCGGAGAACGATGGTTCATCAGTACAAGTTACATCTAGTTACTTGATGGTTATTCGGTTATAATCGTTGCCTTCTTGTTGGTCAACGGTGGGTTCATGGTTGGTGAATTGATGCTTAATGGTTGCTTAATTGATGGTTGAAGATGGCCAGTTGCTGATTAGTTAATGGTTGACAATGGTGAACACATGGTCAATGGTGGTTATTGTTGATGGTTTCTGAATAGTTAGTGAATGGTTGGCTAGCCAGTTGATTTTTGATCGGTGGTCAAGTGACGGTGATTTGATGATTATGGTTATCTGAGGATGAATTGATGATTGATGGTTCAGCGGCTGGTTTGTTACTGGTTTATGTTGATGGTCAGCGACTTTTTTCTGACCACGATCAGTCAGGGTGACACACAACGACCATGCTTGAAAAATCGTTGAACAGGCGCTGCCCCTCCAGATCCTGGCCCGAAGAGGGGTTCAGGTTTTCCACCAAATGTTGTATGGTTGACAAAACAGTCACTTCGTATAATCTTAATTTGTTTTCTGTCCCATATGACATTGAAGCTGCTACTGTGCAGGAACCCAACGTGTGTAAACACCTGGCATTCACAAACTGCCAAGCCGGCGAACGGCTTGGTGTGCATTCGAGAGCCGCCATGGTAGCCTTGACGCTTAAGTCTTCAAATCTGGCCCAGCATCAGGCGAGCATTTTCAAGCAGCTGCACGCATTCCGCAAGGAAGGCCAGCTCTGTGATGTTGTAGTGAAGAGCCGTGATAGCACAGAGCACGGGGCCCACAAAGCCGTTCTTTGTGCGGCCAGTGTAGATCTCAGAAACATGCTGCTTGGATCCTTTGTCGAAGCACATCAGGTGCAACAAGGGCAGCCTGTGCAAATTGCTGCTTCTGACGCGGTCGTGTTTGCGTTGTTGGAATATATCTACGGTGAAGAGCCTCAGATAGAATTGGAAGATTCTTTGGAACTTCTGCGTTTGGCAGATGCATACGGCTTTCCACAGCTAGCAGTGATAATTCAGACAGAACTTTGTACTGCTTTGGAAAGTGCGTCTGTCGCAACAGCTCTGAAGGTTTTGCGACAGGCTCGGGACCTACATGAATTGAGTGCCGAATGTGAAAAGAAGGTCGCTACAAATTTTGACATGTGCATTGAGCTTGACGACTTTCTTGAATTAAGCACGGGTCAGCTTGGTCGCATTTTGCGAAGAGATGACTTGAGCGCGACTCACGAGGAGGTGGTTGTGCAGGGGCTTTTCAACTGGTTCAATAGATCCAAAGACCGGCATGATGGCTTAGCAGGGCTGCTGCACCATATCGATTTTCGATGCCTCTCGTCAAACAATTTGATCCGGCTCCAGCACCTGTCTGCATCCATCGGCCCAGTTGGTCATGATCTTCAGCGAGAGGTTGGGGATGCCCTGCAAGTTCACAGGAAATGGAGCGCAGCAAAAAATCCAGATGCCTTTCAGCCACGGAGGCGTTGTTTGCAGAACTGGTCGCCAGAGCTGGGTGCCAGTTCGCAAACGCCACGGGGAGTGTTGCCGTATGCCAACTCCATGTGTTGTCATGATGGAGCCATCTACTGTGCCACATCCGATGGCGACGAACACAATACCTCCAGGATCTTCCGTTGGAAACCTGGAGATTCTGAGAGCCAAGCTGTTGCAGGAAGAGGTGCCAGAGTCAACGGAGTGAATGATTTGGGCCCCACTTGCGAGGTGTCTGTGTCTCCCGAGGGCATTGTATTTGTGGCCGACGGCGACAATCACAGGCTTCTGAATTTTGAAAATGGGTCTGGCAACGTGGTGCTGAGTGATGTTGCAGTGCAGTCAGTGTCGTGCTCGTCGAGCGGAGCTGTTTATGTCCTGACTCAAGATGGGGAAGCCGTGGAGAAATTGGTGGGTGCAACGCTGCAGCCAGTGATTGCCAGCAACGACCTCCCCGAAGAGCTGCAGTTCGATGCCTACAGCTTGTTTGTGACCGATGAGGAAGTGATCTACCTCTCGGACTGCATCAACGGCCGCATCTTGCGCATCACTCCTGGTGAAGCGGAACCCGTGGTAGTGGGCGAGGCACCGAACAAAGAGGATTCTGACCTGAGAGGCCTCTTTGTGAGCGAAGACGGAACGATCTACGTTGCCGAAGAGGAAGAGAGAAAGGTCTGGGCCTTTCATCTAGGTGACGCACACTGGACAGAAGTCTTGACGTCTCCAGGAGCGCTGAAACCTGTCAATGTCCTAGTTCAGGGTCAGTCGCTGTACGTGAGTAACATGGGTGACGACTGTGATGATGAGGACGGCATTTATGAATATGCGTTCCCTCCCAAACTGCAGCTTGGATGAAATGGATCTCCTGTGGACAAAAAGGCTGGGCTGCTCGCAGCCGTTGTCAGGTTCCACCTGCAACGGCTCGGTTCGCCGCGCAGGGTGTGACTGAGATGATTTGAGGATGGTTCTGGGTGTTCTGGTGCAGGAGTTGGTGGACATACTTCAATTCTTTCCCAGCAAGAATTGCACTTTACCCAAATTGAGTGATGACACACATTTGGCAAAGTGAAACGTGTGGATACCATTTACAGTACAAAGTTTTCCCATGGCTTATGACTTCTCTCATTTGCTGAGTGATGGGTACGCGAAGTTGATTTTCAGCCCTGCACCCAATCCGGGTCATGAATACCTTGACAAAGAGTTCCACAACTTGATATCACAGACGGATTGGCATAATTGACATATATTGAAATACTCTGCTAAACAAAAACCAAGCTGGTCAGAAGCAAACACTATGAACCATGATCGATCGATTCATTGGTTTTGAATTGACTTGCTATCGGTTGACCACATCATTTAAACACATTTAAACCCATCATTGACTTGGTTAATTTGTTACATGATAGCTTGGTTGTGACGGTTGATACTTGTAGAATAATCAGCTAAATCAGCAGCAGGGCGGGGTTCACAGCCCCCAAAACGTTTCGCTTTGGACCGGCATTCTCCTCGTCTGCCATATTTCAATAGTTGGTTCTGGCTGGTTTCTGGGGTGGTCGCCCTAGGGCCTGCGCGACCCACCCCTCGCCACCGGATGGTCATTGCGCAGGTTACACGGCTGTTCCAAGCCGCAGCATCTTGGAATGTTCAACGGTGCCTTGTCGTCACGGTTAGAGTTAGTTCCCTGGGATATAACCATGGCTATAAACCCTGTAAGGTAGAGTCATCAATGATAATGATGGTTTAAAAATGAATCATAATAGGGGATAACTCACAACCATCAACCAATTGGTTTGCAGGAAAAATGCCAGGGAACCATCAGAAATGACTTCAAGCAAGAAACTTTCCTGGATATTTCTTGTAACGAAATCCTTAGATTCCAATGATCGTGAATAGCGTTGACCAACAAATGTCAATGGTCATGGTTTAGTAAGGGTAACATTGTGATTGATAATTGTGCATCGCAAGGGACAATCATATCCCTTACAAGGGGTATATACTAGGTGGCGGAAAATGATCCACTCATGTTGGCATTTTTCTGTGCATAATTGCAATAGCAATCATTGACCTAGGAATCCATCTTCACATAACAAGATATCAGCAGCTGTTGTTTTTCTTGTCATTTCCTTTCAAGGTTAACCAAAAGATGCTTGATCACGGAAGATATTGACCAACAGTTTCTTGTGACATCCGTACGGTGGCTTCTTGATATAGGGATACCGCCCCAAATCACTCAATATTGACCATATATTTTTAAAGGCGGTCTCCCATCTCTTGAGAACACCCTATGAATAAGTTGGTCGTCGTTGCTTGTAGCTCGAGTGTCGAAAATGGTTGGCGAAGCTTATCGACCATTTAGCCTTTACACCATCCCAGCAGCATGATCAACCATCTTCCACCATCATCAGCTAAGACTATCACTTAGTTTTACCAGTATCATCGCTAGATATCTCTAATCATTTATTTCATCCTTGTCCACCAGATCAAACTATGGTTGGTAAGGGGATGACTCAACTTTGGTCAGGATCCCACGTGATCAGCTCAACCATTGGCGCATGTTTCATTGGTGATGTGCCAAGTCCGCGTTTTGAAACTGGTGACGTGAAGCCATGGTTAGTTTGAGGGGCCACGTTCACCTGCCTTATGACGGGCAGGCTGCCATGGCTCCACTATCCATGTTATAACCCCAGCTGCACGTCCCTGCGTGGCCACTGGCGCCATGGCGGCCCCGTTCATTCGCCACCAAGCATCACCATCAGCAATTGATCATTGTGGGTATGATCAACCATCGCATCAGAGGCCATCATGAATCATCATCAATTAAGCATTGATTGTTCATGAACTTTTTCAATCGTCATTTGACCATCAAGCAATCATCGGTTGACTGTCCATGTAATCACGAAATCATGCACCACTAATCCACCACAAACGTTTGCAAAGTCACCATTTATATAACCACAGACTCTGCAGGCATTTAAACTAAGCACAAGCTAACCACAAGCTAACCATAACCTGACCATAACCAAACCACCAACTCACCCCATCCCTCAGCACCATGGGCTCAGGATGGCAGCTTGGTGGGTTCGATGCCTGAGATCCAACTGGGTCTTTGCGCTGCGGGGTCCTTCCCCACGGGCGTAGGCAGCACCTGTCAAGACAAGGCCAGCAGCCACGGTATAACGGTTGAAAATGGTGGCAAATGATGGTTTACTATGGTTGATTGCGGTTCAGAATGATTCATGACCATGGTGGGTGAATTTTGAATATGATTTAATGATTGTTAATGATGGTTTATGATGGCCTATAGTAGTTCATGATAGTGAGTGAATGGTGAAATGATGATCATTTGATGGTCGTTAATGATCAATTCACAAGGGTGGTTAAATGATGGTCAATGATGGTGGCTAATCGTGGTGATGGTTCATAATGGTTCATAATTGTTCATGATGGTGGGTTAATGAATGATGCTTAATGATGGTGAAATGAATTGGTGGGTGATGGTTAGTTATGTCGGTTAATGATGGTGACTGGTTGATGATTGGCTCATGATGAACCATAATTAAGCATGATCATGATAGCGATATTGGCTCATCATAGTCAATATTTGCTCATAATAAATCCTCATGGCGGTTGGTGGTGGTTATTCATGTTACTTGTGCTCGTGAATCATTGGCCAATGATGGTTGGAGTGGTCAAGTGTGATTGATGAATGGTTGATACATGTTGATACTGATGGACGCTGATGTGCTAGTTTCTGAAAATGGGGGTACCCCCAGAATGGTTAGTTTATTACTCTAAGTGGTTAATGCTGGATGATTTGCGGAACCCCTATTTTGAGAAACACCCATGTGGTTACTAGTGGTCGACGATGATTCACGACCTTTGATGCCTAACAATGGCTGTTACAGTGGCTTTGGTTCCGACTGGGAAGCCTTTCTCAACGAAAGGCACTGTGAAACCGAAGACTGCAGATTTTTGCAGAGATATTTCCTACTTTTGCAGCTTCCTCCAGATGTTTCACCTATTTTTCCAAGGTGCACCATGGTTTGGCCTCGCGCACCAGGCGATGGGAGCCGAGTGCTGGGCCTACTGCGAACGAAACTACCTGGGCACTGCCCGAAGGCACACGGGGTTCGCCGGTGAAGCATGGTGGGTAGCCGCAGCCAGAAGTAGGTGCAGTTAAGAAGCATAGTGATATTAATCAGGAACATCTATACTATTATGTACTAGGTAGTGATACCATAGTAGGTAGTATCTTAGAAGTAAACTCATCCCATCAATTACCAAAATAAATGGTCTTTGTATGTCTTTGTTGAGATGTGAACCACTGCCCATTCTTGGATAGCCATCCAAGCACATCGTGGGGATGTGCGTTCCCCGTGCTCGTGGTTTCACCACTGGAGACGATCTCACAAAGCACAGGGTGCTGCATGGTGCTGTGGCATAGTGATGTTTGCTGGTTCATTTGGGTATAGCCATGGTTCACCATTATCAACAGTTATAATCAACCATTATCAACCGTCATTAACCACCCTGAACCACTATCAACTATTGGTTGTGAGCCAGCTCGCCATTATCAGCCATCATTATCAACCATCATTATGAATGGTCACTATCATCGACGATTGGCTACTAACCATGGTTATAACCATCAATTTATTAAGCATGAACTAACCACAACCAAACCACCCTCTGCCTCCATGCTTTCGACACCCATCCAACCATTTGCCAAGCTAACCCGGGGGTGCGCTGAGGTATTTCTGTCAGCTGAGCGCCTCCGGAAGCCCCGATGCTTGCTACGTTTTTGACCAGGGCAGGGGGTGGAAGCCACGGTGCTTGGATGATCTTGGCTGTTGTGGAAGGATGTTTCTGGGGATGGCTGACTCTTAGTACCGCACGATTCTGGTGGATGATAACACATCTTCTCTAAGCAATTGATCTAGCGGTTGAAGCGTTTGTTGAGCAAGCATTTGCCTTCCTCAAGCAGTTGTTATGATGCCAACTATTTTGTTTTTGCTGATGAGTGTTACTTCTTGGCTACAGACAGCCCACTATCATCCAAGCAATAATCTGCTGTACACAAAATGCTAACCCATTCTTGGTCATGAACAATCATGATTTAACCTTTGTTGATCATCAAACATCATTGTTCACAACCAACCAACCTTTCTCAACCCGTCTTGTTCATACAGCACCCAACCATCTCACTTATTCTCACCAGCTGCCAACCCTTAAATCATTGATTCTTGAACCTTAAACCCAACCTTAACCCGCCCAGCCTCAACCCACCCAACCCCAGCCCCCATCCCCCACCGCCCCCAAGGAACTCGTCGCGGAGTCCCTGGAGATCGCCTGCGTCGCCGACCGCCGCCTCGTCAGCGACGCTTCGGCTCCGCGCTTGCTGCAGACGGCGCCCTGCGATGCCGCATCGGTGCAGGTGCCCGGGATTGGGTTCGGGTTGGAAGTTGGATCATGAGCCATAAGCAACCATAAGCAAGGTTGGGTAGATCCTAAATTCTGTGGTTAGCTGAACCAAGCCATAAGCAACGCTCAGCTAGTTGGATGAGTGGTTTGACAATCTGAATGATGATTATTGACCAGCAATGATAATTCATCGAGCATAACAATGATTAGCACATGGTTCAAACTTGTGTTGATGGTTGATGGATATAGGATTTTCATGGATTTTCAACAATTGGGAACTGGTTGGTCTTTTTTGTGGACTTATAATGGGAGTTAATGGTGGTTCTACAACGTTGATATAATGGTTGATGATGGGTTATGTGATGGATGGATAAGTCACCAACCAGGACAGTTCACAAACGGTCACATGATGATAGAATATATGGTTATTTGTGACATGGTGTAAAATTTTTAATAACATTTGTTTGGAAGCAGATTACTGCGATCATTGTGCTATACCAAAAGTTAAACAATTAGAACGGTGTATATTCACCATAATAAAAAAGTGAATAGTGCTGCCATAACAACAATGTTGTCAATAGTGCTTGTATAAGAACACAATTTTGTCAGAGTCAGGAACAACAATGGTTGACATAAATCACTATCAATCATCATTGACCCGATCCTTGACCATAAGCCAACCTTTAATAACCGTGAAACAACCGTTCACTCACAATTTGACTAACCATCAACTGGCCATCATTCATGACTTGTTGACTAACCAAGTTTAGATATCATGAATCATCAACCGGTCGTGATTCAACCCAACGCAGAGTTCACACACAATTACTAGGTATTACTATCAGTTATCATATTCCATAGACCCACCACCAATGAAAACAACATTAACCCTCAACTCAGTAACATCCCTTAACCCATTATCAAACAACCCATTAATACTAACCATCATTAATCATTGATATCAACCATCATTAACAAAGAACATCAGTAATATTTATATAACCATCATTGACCATTGCTGACAATCGGTTTCAACCATCACCAACTAACTAACCATCATTAAACCACCATTTACCCACGATTTAACCACCATTTATCCACCATTTCGCAATTATTCTTAATCATTAAACCTCATCAACCATCAACCAACTGTTTCAAACCATCCACCCATCCCTACGGCTGGATGTGCAGTTGGGGTTATAACTAATCCTCTTTTAGGTGGGTTAAACCCCTGTAGGCCATAACCATGGTGAATGTCACCAGTTGCAAGCAGTATCATGCAAGCACCTATGAACCATGAACCACCTATTAAGCCATGGGGAGCCATGGCTTTGAAGCCGCACTGGACCTGGCACAGCCGGGGGCCGATCCTCCAGGCCTTCGGCTTAGCAGATCCGCAGTACGTCCACAGTTGCGAAGGCATCGACCATGACAGCGTGCCTTGGACCGCCACGTGACCCACAAGGGCCCCTAGGGGTGCCATCAAGGCACGCCGTTGGCAAGGCAACGTTGCTTGAAATCGTGGATGATCGTTGGCAGTTTGTTGTTTATCAACCAATGATCATATTTGATCATTGATTGCAATGATTAGTCATTGATTAGATTGTATCGCACCAGTTTCTTTGTTGATTATTGGAATGATTATTGGCAAACCTCTGGTAGATGCTCACCTGACTAGCTGGAAAATCATGGATAGAAATAACAGGTTTCCCTTTAGGTTTTCCAAAGTGTAACCTTTCCAAAGGGTTTTCCCTCATGGTTTGACCATTTCCATCATTAGCAACCATCAAAATGGTCAATGCTAGTGATGGATGATGGTTGCTTGCAATGGTTTTGCTAGCAATTGTTGCTTTGTTGCCCTGAGCATTTACACCCAGAGAACCACTGCAGGGTCTGGGTTGAATGGGTGATCCATTTAGCAGCTAGTAGTCCTTGAGTGTCTGATGGGGAATAGATGCGGCTGATCATGATTAATGAAATCATGGTTGATAGTGGCTTAGAATGATCAGCAGTGGTCAATTGATGGTTACCAATCATGGTTTAAGATGCCAATTAGCGAGGTTAAACACTGATGGTTGAGAAGGGCCAGTGATGTTTGATAAAGGTGAGACAAGAATGGTTAGGCGGTGGCCAATCAGTTTGCAATTGTTAGATCATGTTCTTGTTCTTTTGACCATGTTTTATATCCCTTATCCCATTTCCTCCATTACCCATTGCAGAATGAACTGTTATATAAATGGTTTGCCATTTACCCTTCAAAACACATTTGCAATTATGATTTCAGGTGGATCGATAATGATTCATTACCCATCATTACCCCTGGTGAAGCTGCAATGATTGATAGTGGCTTATAAATCGGTATTTATCAACCAATATCGAGCGTTATGAAGCATCAGCAAGCTTTATCAAGCATCATGGAGCATAAACAAGCCTTTATTAGGCACCATTAAGCATCAAGAAGCCTTTCCAAAGCATCGTGGACAGTTAAACACTGTCAACCATGATAAACCACCGTTTTTTGCCATGCTTATTCTCCACTCGTAGCCATTATTAACCAATATAAGTTAGCATCACATCACCATGCTTAGCCATTCCAAATCATCGCATCCCCTCGCGGACATCGTCGAAGTCTCCGCTTTTCCAGGTTTGCATCTCTCATTGCAGCTTGGGATGGGAGATGATCCAAGGACCATCAGTTCTTGTGGGGCGACCCAGATGAGCTCCATGGAAGTAGTCATCTCAGAAATGGTGGTTTTCCACAGAATTTCATGGTGGTTTTGTAAAGGTTTATCATGGTGAATTAACGGTTGATAAGATGCCAGTTGTGGTTTTTAATCGTTGTTAATGGTTGTTAATATTGATCGTATAATGATCAATCGTGGTTGTGAAGAGTAGCAGATAGTGGGATTATGCGTGGCGCTACTGTAGCCATGGTTAAGCAATAGTTAATGATCATGGTTGATGACGGTCCATGGTTAGCCAGCATTAGGCATCACAACCTGTCAGCAACCATCGCGATTAACCATCATAAATAAACGTCATATTTTGGTCCATGAGCTGTCGAATGAACTGGTTGGTTGCTGGGTGATGATGATGGCAAATATGCTTCGAATGTTGGTTGATGATGATTGATGATGAATACTGATGATGGTTGATGAATGATCAATGATGATTATAATGATCAATGATGATTAATGATGATGGTTGGTCCTTTTAGTTACAGCGTGCGATCTTTGATACTGATTATACAATGGAAGTTTAGGACGATTAATTGTGGTTGAAAATGATGGTTTGGAGTTTGGACCATATAATCATTAGCGATGAGCTCATCATCATTGACCCCCCAGGCAACGTAACATGTTTGCCCCGCGATTGGGCACCTTGACTAGGTCTTGCAGGGTTGCGAGTTTTTCGGCGTCAAACGACCGGAGGGTGACGGGGCCACACCCCGTTGTGATGTGGGAAGTTCTTCTACTTTGGAGCTGTGATTTTGTTGCTGTGAGTTGCAGGTCTGTGACTCGGGCAGCTTGGCGGGGAGCCCGTTGCCCGTGTGCCAAGCGCAGCCCTGTAACTTCTCGTGGCCCGGAGCCAAGGTGTGACGCGGTGGGGGGAAAGCCATGGGAAGTCGTGGTGGAGCCGTGGTGAGGTGGTTGAGTCACCATGGTTCTCAAAAACAACCAACAAACCATGGTTAGTTCATGGTGTATTGATGGAGTTCATGGTTTATTGATGGTTGATAATTGTCAATGAATGGTTCATTTATGGTTGGTTAATGGTTAATATTAGGGTCCTAATAAGCAACCACCAGATTTTATAGGGGATAATCATGGTCAATGATTGGATTATTCAGTATCGCTATCGCCATTGGATGGTTCACCATTCTATGCATTGTGTTATAATTGAGTGTTCAACCAGTGTGAACTATCAAATGGGTGTTTCTCAAGCCATTGGGATATCCCGAAATCATTGAGTTTATTGAGCATTTACACTATGTCATCAATTTTTGGGATAGCCTTATTTTGAGATCACCATGGTGAACTCCAACTTCCAACCCAAGTAGTTTGATGGTTGATCACTTGGTGAACCAACTTCCAACTGACCCAAGTTCCGACCCCCAACCACTCACGGTGGATCTCCGAAACGGTCCCAGGTGGATCCCCGGCCCCTTCAGGCCCCCAGCTGTCAGGTGGACCACGATTGCGACGGCACGCTGACCTTGCAGACCTGCGAGGGCCACTGCCAACCGGGCTACACGGGGAGCAGCTCCATCTACACCTGCACGGGCACAGGGAACTTCCAGGGCACCGATCCGAAGCTCGGCAGTGGGGTGGATGGTGAGGGTGGGGTGGTGGGGCTTGGGGAGGTAGTGATGTCATCCAACTGACCATTGATTTCGAAGAATTTCAAAGGTCAATGATGGCCAATGCTGGTCAATGTTTTCGAGCTGCAGCTATGGCAATCTCTGGGACAGCGAACGCCCACAGACGGTGCTGTTGGTGGTCAAGTTCCCCATGCTTGAATGACCATTCATTGCCACTCCAGAAAGGAATGGGTATCCTGAGCATGTTTTGGTTGTACAGGTTGATGATCCTATTTCAAAAAGCTGGAACTATTGCTATCCTCCGAAAGCCTAGGAATGATTTTCCGTTGTTGTCCGATTAGTATTCTGCAGTACAATTAGTTTGCTACATTTGTTTCAATTACTTAGTTGCTCAAACAACATCATCAAATCAACGGGTGTGCATATCAGAAACTGTCCAACGCTCAACCAAACCATTACTTCCACCACACTTTTCGATGTAGAATACCAGCTTTGAAGAATATCCAAACAGAATTCCTTGAAGTCCAATCCTGCATGCCATTAGCAACAGCAAAAACCGCCTTTAACCATAGTTGTTAATTGATACTCAGCTTATGGTTACTAATGGTTATTAACAATGCTTGATACTTGGCTACGGTTCCCTTATAGTAGCCATTCGTACAGTAATACTATAACTTCTAGTTACTAGTCAATTACTACTCTTCAGGCTTAAGAGAACGACTGATTACTAGATTAGTAGTTCTTAATTACTACGATTATACTTAACTGATAGTTCTTAATTACTACTAGTAATGATGATATCAGTAACCACAAGCAAAAACCATCCTTAGCCCCTTTCTATTCACTTAGAGGAAGCACCAACAGCCTCGGTCAGTGAATGCCGAACCAAGGGCGTTCTCACAACAAGCTACTACCACACTGAACCATGACCAGCAGAGGTTGCTCAAAATGGGGAGCCCCAAACATGGATGGTTTACCAAAAACGAGTTACTGTAAGAAGGGTGATTTGGAGGTACCACTACTTTGAAAGACACCCAACTCACCACCAAAAGCATCAGTGATGGTTGATCATTAAGTATGGTTATCAAGCCATTCATGGCTTTCATTTTCCTTCCCATCATCAATGCATATCGCATCATCAGTTCACCACCAGTTGGTCACCAGTAACCATCATCCACCACAAACCCACCATCATCCACCATGAACCCATCATCAACCACCATGAACCCTGGACCATCACTTCTCCATGACCCCCTCGCAGCTCACCATGCCGTGCCTCACCACGGGGTCCCACCGTGGCACCGCTGAGGACCTGCGAGGCCTTGGAGTGCGCTGCACCGCAGCTGGCGGCGACGTATTCGCACGACTGCAGCGGCATCACGTGGGGAGCCACGGGGGTGGAGCCGAGCCACGGATGGGGAGAGTCCTGGGACAAGATCAGGTGGATCGCAGGTGAATTGGTGATGTTGGATGACCTCGATTTGACCTCGATTTGACCTTGATTCGTTGATGACCATTTCGAATGTTGATGACCATCATTCCGAATGGTGATTCTTCGGATACGATTTGACCAATAGCTTGGATGAAAACACGATGGAAGACAACAAGGCTTGGTTGGTGGTTTATGGCCATCAGGACAGCAGGAGCATGATGTGAGAGGGACCGGTTGGCCAGGCTCGGGAAGAAGTGCACCGTGGACTGTGCTGAGGGCTACCAATTGAACGGAGGCGGCAGGGCCCCGGGTGGTTGGCCCTTGGTCGAGCCTCCATTGAAGCTGACACTGGGCCCCTCCATGCTGAGTTATCGTGTCGGGAACAGCAACAACCTGAAGTAGCTTCCAGCTGTTGTGCTTGCTGTGGATAGTTTGCCAGATGGTTTTACAAGTGGAACCTGAACTAGAACAATCAGTGGGACTGGTTGAGCATTGCTTTCCATTGACGGTTTAGCAGCTGGTGAACCCAAGCCGACGCTTCATCCTCATGCTGGGTCCTAAGCCGGTCCTAGCGGCCAACCATGGCCCAGGGCCAAAAGCTGCGGTTGGCGCGTTGCCAGTAACCATCAATAGCAGTTGGGTGCTGCGACCAATCATCGCACATGTGTGCTAAACTTCGATGTTAACCATTCTCAAGCACCATCCATTCATCAGTGAGCAACTATCATCAAGAGCTTTTTTATTGCCATTCTCAACCGTTATAAAGTAGACCAGTCGATAAATAGAACCTCACCCGTTCGTAACCATTAGAAATCATAAATGAATCATTTTGGTTATTGATCACAATTTCATTTTTAGTTCTAATGACTGTTTAGTGAGTATCAATCATTTGATCAATCAACCATCAACTGACCAACTAGCAATCCTTCAATCATTTTTCCTTGTTAATCCTCAACTACAGTAGCTAATCCAATCAATCACTACTTGATAGTCCCTAATAGCTATCATTTTAGGCATAGTAGCTCACTACATTGGTTCCCTTTTCATCAACTCCTCAGCACCTCTTCACCTTTCGTCGTTGCGAGGCGTCAGTCGACTCACCTGCAGCATAGATGGAACGTTTCAGGGAGATGGAATGCCCAATTGCACGGCACTGCCATGTGTGCCTGGACGTTGATGCTGGCACCCTGTGGGTTGTCGGGTGGTTGGTTGGGTGGTTGGTTGGGTGGTTGGGGGGGTGGTTGGTTGGTTTTGCGGCATGATTCATCAATCATCATATCAGCTAATTATATAATCATTTGATAACAACCAGAAATAAGCACTGCACCCAATAAGATACACCGCAACAAGCTGGGGATCACTGGCTGGTATCGTCGATGCTCCATCCCAACTCAGGTCCAAGCCGGGGGGCCAATCATGGCACCGTTAACGGGTTTGTCCTGGTCGCCATGGTGGACCTCGGGGGCCTTGGTTGGTTTCCCTATGAACAATGACAAAGCCACATCAAAGCCACGAGTTTATCATGGACCTCATGGGTTTCTAAAGCCACTAGTTCATCATGGTTGTTAATTGTTCAGACTGGTTTTGAAGAGTCATCAGTTCTCAGTAGTCACCACCCATGGGTGCTATGATTGCCACACTTATTGTTTAGCGAATGGTTGTTAACCATGACACATTGCTACAATCTTTACACAGACGTACGCATGGCGATTCCTTCGCCGATATTGAAAACCTCCCTGAACCAAACCATTGTCCTGGAACAATCTTCATCCGATCTGCACAGCGGATTAACTCAATGATTGACAACAAACAGACTTTGTCAATTCCTATTATCGACTGGCAATATGGTTTTACTTCAACCAAATAGTGAATAAACATGGTCAATCATCGTTCATCCATGCACGGACACACATGCGCAAGCATATTAATTAATTATATAGATTCTTGCCCGCTATTTTGCACCCAGACTAAACCATTTGATGTGATTCAAAAAAGGCACATCTATGCTGATGAAAGTCATGGAGAACTGCTCGCTGAGGAACACCTTACTTGGACCTCACCATCTGCCACAGTATGACCACTGATGAGTTTGACCATGGCTTTT
Source organism: Symbiodinium kawagutii (assembly GCA_009767595.1). NCBI lineage: Eukaryota > Dinophyceae > Suessiales > Symbiodiniaceae > Symbiodinium > Symbiodinium kawagutii. Next base: position 43,479 of record VSDK01014942.1, read on the forward strand.
AACTAACCATCAAAGTATCCATCATTTGACAAATTTCATCAGCAATTCACCCTCAGTCAACCATCAACCAGCCTTCAATCCATCATCAATTCACCTTCACCTCACCATGATCTCACCATCGACTGATCATCATCAACTCCATGAAACCCCTGAAGTGCCACCAATCTTCCTCCTCCACCGGGCGCTCTGCGAGGCCAACACGGTACCCATGGACCCAGCCTTCTCGCGGCTGCCCTGCGAGGGCTTGGTCTACGGGGATCAGTGCAACGTCACATGCAACTGGGTGGAACTGGCAGCCGAAACATTTTGTGTTGCGTCCAGCTACGATGAAGGTCACCAGCTGGTTTCTATTGTTCTTTGGAGCGCCTGTTATGTCTCGAACAACTGTGAAACTGGTGAATTTCGAACGCAACACGCCAGTGCTCTATTGCTTGACTCATTGCCATGTCTTGCAAACCTGATAGCTGTATGCAACCACTCTGTTGGGATCCCACTCTTTGACGTCATGACCTACCCTTGTTGATGCTTTTGGTTTGGTGACCTACCTTGTTTAAAGTTTGTACCTATTGTTGATGAACACAAGTTGTAAAGTGAATATTCAGATTGAATATGATAAGACAATTGTTAGCCAATTGTTCGCGATCATATTGGTTGATTGATGATGGATAGTGATGGATGATGACGGAGAATGATGGTCCATTGTTGATCGTGGCCAGAACTGGTGACCGTCGCATCAGGCAATCCGGGATTTCAAACCAACACCACCACATTGATGTGCAACAGCCTCTTGGCAGCAGTGGTTGTCACGGCATCGCCCTGGCACGGTCGGTTATGGCACGAGGCATCAAGCCTGGCCACGGCGCCCAGAAACATTTTTTTTCCCGGGTAGCTAAGACTGGGACCCGGGATGATGATGATGATGATGATGATGATGATGATGATGATGATGATGATGATGCTGGTGGTGGTGGTGGTGATGATGATGATGATGATGATGATGATGATGTTGATCAATCAATGGTTCATCAATGCTTCACGACAGGGGAGAGCAGCCAACAATACTACGGGACACAATGGTTGTCGCTGCTGCTGCTGCTGCTGCTGATGATGATGATGATGATGATGATGATGATGAGGATAATCAAGCTGCGCACAGATGTTTCGAGAAACTCGCAGGAGCTTTGCTGAGAAGTCCCAAGTTCTTGTAGACTCGGGCAACCAACCATTTGTCAACACCAGGGTAATCAAACACATTGAAACATATTGAAACCACAAAGCACCAAATACCGAAATACTATAAACTTTGGCAAACTATCCCCTAGAAGTAGAAAGTCAACAATTTATAGCTGGTTTACCTACAAATACGAACAGCCAAGCATCATGAATCATCATCCAAACATTCAACCAGTGATTTCTATCAACACTCATCAAGCCCATTAACACCGTTCAGCCCGATGCCCCGAACCGACTTGATGCTGTGCCAAGGTCAAGGAGCTCTCACCGGCGTTTTACCCTTCTGCACGTCGGTACCCTGCGATCGACACTCGGCCTTGTGGCTGGTGGTTGCTGGTGTCCTGGAAGGAGCGAGGCCAGGAGCCTGGGTTATCCTTGTAGTTGTTTAAAAGCGTAGCCAGTTGGAGCTACCAAGAGTGCCCCAACCAAATGGTAGTACTAGGAAAGCGACTGAAACCTGGTGACATCAAACTGTTAGTTCAACCCTTTAATGTTGAAATTGAAATAATAATCCCCGTCGCAATAAAGTACGCCA
>VSDK01014952.1:9528-41372 GCA_009767595.1 Symbiodinium kawagutii
GGACCTCAACCACGACCATCCGCGGCCAGTGGTCGCTGCCGGACCTCAACCACGACCAGCCACGCGCAGTGGTCGCTGCCGGACCTCACCCGCGAGGAAAGAACGTCAGAAAGAATGTCAGAAGATATGTCAAATAGAATGTCAAAAAAAGTGTCAGAAGAAATGTCAGAATCAATGCCAGAAAGAATGTCAAGAGAGATGCCAAAAAGGACGTCAGAAGATATGTCAGAAAGAATGTCAGAAGATATGCCAGAGAGACTGTCAAAAGATATGCCAGAAAGAATGTCAGAGAGAATGTCAGAAGATTTGTCAGACAGAATGTCAGAAGAGATGTCAGAAAGAATGTCAGAAGATATGTCAGAGAGAATGTCAGAAGATATGCCAGAAGAAATGTCAGTAAGAATGTCAAAAGATATGTCAGAAAGAATGTCAGAGAGAATGTCAGAAGATATGTCAGGATAGTATGTCAGAAGATTTGTCAGAAAGATTGTCAGAAGATATGTCAAATAGAATGTCAAAAAAATGTCAGAAGAAATGTCAGAATCAATGCCAGAAAAAATGTCAAGAAAGATGCCAAAAAGAACGTCAGAAGATATGTCAGAAAAAATGTCAGAAGATATGTCAGAAAGAATGTCAGAGAGAATGTCAGAAGATATGTCAGAAAGAATGTCAGAAGAGATGTCGGAAAGAATGTCAAAAGATATGCCAGAAAGAATGTCAGAGAGAATGTCAGAAGAAATGTCAGAAGATTTGTCAGACAGAATGTCAGAAGAGATGTCAGAGAGAATGTCAAAAGATATGCCAGAAAGAATGTCAGAGAGAATGTCAGAAGATATGTCAGAAAGAATGTCAGAAGAGATGTCAGAAAGAATGTCAGAAAGAATGTCAGAAGAAATGTCAGAATCAATGCCAGAAGATATGTCAGGATAGAATGTCAGAAGAGATGTCAGGATAGAATGTCAGAAGAGATGTCAGAAAGAGTGCCAAAAGATATGCCAGAAAGAATGTCAGAGAGAATGTCAGAAGATATGTCAGAAAGAATGTCAGAAGAGATGTCGGAAAGAATGTCAAAAGATATGCCAGAAAGAATGTCAGAGAGAATGTCAGAAGAAATGTCAGAAGATTTGTCAGACAGAATGTCAGAAGAGATGTCAGAAAGAATGTCAAAAGATATGTCAGAAAGAATGTCAGAGAGAATGTCAGAAGATATGTCAGAAGACATGTCAGAAAGAATGTCAGAAGATATGTCAGAGAGAATGTCAGAAGATATGCCAGAAAGAATGTCCGACTAGAAAGTTGTCAGAGAGAACGTCAGAAGATGTGCCAGAAAGGATGTCAGAAAGAATGTCAAAGTTCAAGGTGGACTTACATAAATAGAGCATTATACCACACACAAGATAGGTATATGTTTTATTAAAAGCTTAAAGTACTTTTCTTATAAGTCTAAATATATTTTATTAAAATACCCAAGCCATGAAGGCTTCTCCCATTCGTATCGGTTGATTCATTTATTGATTGTATTCTTTTCAGTTGCTGGATTTATTGATTGTCAGTTTCAATCAAACAGCAACTAGCCATGGACAACTTCAGCCCGGGCTAGGAACGCATACATCCTTCAGAGAAGATGAAAACACCGATTGGAATAAAAAGCATAAGTTTAAAGGATAACACTTGGGTACCAAGCAGAAGATTCTCTTCAAGGATGAAATACCGGAGAGAACGCAGGATTGATACCTCAGGTATCACACGCAGATTGAACTGAGCGGCGCAAGGAGCAGTGGGATCTTCCCAGTATGAAGCAACACAATGGAAGCAAAAGGTTTATCACAATGAAGTAGATGCAACAACAAAGAATTGAAATGACTTGGTAATGCAATGGGAATCCCAAACGTGAACACGCAGCGACTAGGGGGATGCACAACGAAAAGCTCAGCGTATGCAGGGCTAGAGACCGGTTCTGAGGACGGTGCCTGGCTCGTGTTGACGCGTGACAGCAAAATGCTGATAGCTGTGATTGATTGTGACCTAAATACGAAAGAGGAATCGGTGACACATCCATAGTTGCACGTCCAGAAGCAACAAAGAAAACAGATGAATCAAACTTTCAACGGCCAAAAACCTAATAAAAAGGAGGATATATCACGTAGTGCAACTATGGAAATGTGATTGGAATCGCAATCGGAATGTATGTGAGTCTGGATCTCGTCCTTGAAGCAAGATTGTTTGATGGTGATAACAAGTGAAACACAACACCGTTGAGAGCGAGATCGGGGACTCTGGGCTGACGCGAGGCCAAATGGAACTTCCACAGAAACAGGAAGTGTCGAAGCGAAATGCGATGGCAGCGGCATTGGGAATCGACTTGGTCGAGAGTGAAAAAGGTGTGGGAGGGTGGGTATTTTTTGAAATTGCACGCAAGTATGCAAGTCCACCTTGAGCCAAAATGTTTGTTGAACATTTAATGAAGTCCCCAACAAACATAACTGAACAAGTACAGTTTACAGGTATGCCAGAGAGAATGTCAGAAGATATGTCAGAAAGAATGTCAGAAGATATGTCGGAGAGAATGTCAGAATGAATGTCATTCTAAATGTCGGAGAGAATGTCAGACAAAAGTGGAGGCAACAAGCGGTGTTGAAATGACATGGTGGGGATCACTTGAAGTAAAGTAATTTGTCCAACAATCAAGGGCATGTCCAAACCACTGAGTCACTCGGATGGTTTGACCCTGAGGAGGCCATGCCTCAGTGGAGTGCATAATTGCGAGCAACTCATGACTTGGGGATGATAAATGGCTATCCAAAGGTACAGCACACATAGATGTCAGCATGCATACTGATTTAAATTTAGATTTATATATATATATATATAAATTCATCTATTGAATATTCTGTTAAGTCTTAAATAAAAATCGTATAAACAATTTCAGATAAATCCAAGTATCATATATCAGGGTTACTGGCTTCATAAGTGGAGAAGTGATGGTTTTGCTATGAATAATATTGATTAACACTGGATAATGATGGTTGGGATAGAAATCAACAAGAAAAGGGGATGTGCCAGAATTTGGCTATGGCTCATCCAATAATCCCAACTTGATAGATGAACATCCAAAACAGTTGGACCAGATTTGTGATTTATGAGATGTTCACCAAAGGTACAACGATCAACCACTTTGAAAACAGCTCTGATTCTGACACCAAACAATCAAAGCAAATGTGAGAATCGCTCATCAAAACGCGGTTTGGCGAGGCACCGGCTGTGAGGAAAACGAGCACATTTCGAGAGTTGCAAATGGCATCAACCAAAGTAGCATCCTCGGTGTTGGAATCAATAGATGGAGATCAGTTGTGCGTTTCTCAAATCATAGGGACCCCCCAAAATGGTTGGTTTATTATTCAAAATGATTTGGGGGTACCAATTTTTGAAAAATGAACCAACCATTTTGGAGTAATAAGTAGGTTCGGTATTCTCAGAGTCTCAGAGATGGTTGGTTTAGATGATTTGCGGGTACCCCGTTTTGAGAAACGACCACATATAGTGCCATGAATTGTTGGGACTCATCATGAGGGCTGGGTTTCGCCCAAGTATCCGGTGGCCGGTTGTTTCCAGGCCACGTGGCTCACCAGTTTCTACTGACAACTACCATTTGGTTACACCACTCCTGATAGCTCCAGCTCGAATACGTCCTGAAGATTCTTCGGGACTGTCACACACCCAACCTTGGAGGCCGGACCTACTAGTGAGCTATTGAACTGCTTATGGAGGTTATGGGAGCTCGGAACTGCTCCCCTTGTTACATAAAGGTCTGTATGTATACCCCGGCTCCAAATCGTTCCCTCCCAACTAACCGCCAGCCAAGCAGATTTCTCTTATCAGCACTTCTGCGATGACAACACAGCTGGTTCATGAAGCAGCTTACTGTTCCCCACAATAGTTGACTAAAAACTAAAACCAACAATCGTGAACTGTTTCTTGGCAAAGCCCAAGAAATTGCATTTCCGAGTTTTGTGGTTCAGAAAAACCACAGAGGACAAATTCGAACTGCCAGCTCGAACAGCTTGATCCATACGCAGACTTGCCCTCTTGCGGTCTGACCGCCTTTATGTAGAAAACTGTGGGGCCCTACATGGATCTTACTAAAAATAATTAGCGGCAAATTAGCGGTAATTAGTAGATGGACTAAAATCGTGAATAAGTCTGCAAACATATCGGACCACCTGAATAAATACCTACAGGAAAGCAGATAAAGCAGCAAATTATATATATATATATATATTAAATATCAAGGCTGAACGACATGAGGCCGAATTCGGGGAGTAAGGGCAAAAACGAACAGAACAAGCAATTACATATGGCCATAGGAAATAAAGCTTCAATCACAAGAGCCCGTATATCACCAAGGAATGGCTGTCAATGTCAATTTGGCACCCTTGAATCCACGCTGAAGATTTCAGCTTCTGAAAAAGGGACATTGTCAAGCAAATGCTCAATACTCAAATTGTGTCGTTATATTTCTGAATAGATCTCAACTGCAGGCACTCTTCGGTTCTGTGTTTTCGCGCCGTCAGAAAACCCCGGTATGGATCTTTGTCAAAATCAGTGAGCATAGTACGAAATGTTTTCTGGTTTCTTTCGTTCCTGCTGTGCTTGGCCAGTGCCCCCGTCCAAGAAAACAGTCAGGTGGACAGATGCGGCTTACAGCGTTTTTTTGATTTGATTCTTCTCTGTTGTAGTGCGCAAATGCCTCTGTGGAAAAGCAATTCGCACGCAATGGTTCGTCTGTCTGCGCATTCAACATGCGAAGGTTTCATGCGTCGAAGACATCCCTCGAGGAAAGCATGTGTTACAAATCCAACGTATCTTCGAAATACACCTGTGATTGCAAAGACGCTCAACGGGACAGCCCATGATTTCCAGTCATCGTCATCGGGGAGTGCCAGTGAGCTGGCTTCAGCTGCCACGGGCGCTTCGGGCCTCAAAGAACAAAGAATACAGTCTTCGCTGGGATATTCATCCATTACATCCATCCACTTTTGGGATGGTTTGGTAATAATCCATGTGCATCCATATGCAGTAAATTCAGCACCGTTCCATTTTACGACTATCGAGGGATCAGCCACCTCATATCTTGGGTCGTTTTTTTGGGATCATCAATGAACCACTAACTATCCACTACTATCCACTAACCATCCACTAATCATCCACTAAAATCCACTAACCATCCACCAAAATCCACTGCCACTCATCATCCACTGAAATCCACAAATCATCCACTAAGTCTCGTCGAACATGGAGAAATCAATTCTCACTAACAAAGACAAATCGACTTTGACCTGAACTAGTTCATTGGTGCTAAGGGATACTCAAAGTCAACAGTCCTGGGAACCAGAGGGAGAATGCAAACAGTATTTGCTGGATGTTTGCCTCACCATTTAGCATGTGTGTGTGTAGAGAGAGATAGATAGATAGATAGATAGATAGATAGATAGATAGATAGATAGATAGATAGATAGATAGATAGATGGATGGATGGATAGATAGATAGATAGATAGATAGATAGGTATATAGGTAGATAGACAAACAAATAGATAGATATATTCTAGTCATATTTGTGCGTGCAAATATCAATATTGTGCTACTGCACAAAAACCATCTGTGTAAATTTGCATACAAAGAGTTACACTTATATAGAGTTACAGCATGTGCACGTGAAAACCATAGGAAATCATACATCAAATGTGGTGTTACATTTCATGATCTCATGCTATGTTCTCTCATGTCACATCGACAAAGATCTATGCGTCAGCAAAATGGTGACCTGTTTCAGCCATCATTAGACCTTACCCTCTTGTGAACTAACATGGCTGGCTGGAAAATCCACCAGTTCAATGGATGATTTCCAAGCGGCTTTCTCTACAAAATCGGGTGATTTTCCAGCCAGCCGTGTTAGGGACTACCAGAGGGTAACGGCTTCAAAGCACCAACCATCAGTTGTTCAACCATCATTAGTTGGGTCATAATCCCTTCTTATTAACCACTATTAACCATGTTTAACCAGCTTATTAACTCTTATTAACCCTCATTAACCTTTATTCACCACTATTAACCACCATTAATCCCATGGTTTTTCACCCGGCCACCAGTGAACGGCTTCAACACAGCGATGGGTGCCCAGTAGCACTGGAATCATGCTGCTCATCGAGCCAAAGCCTCGATCCTGGCACCGGTGGATGGTGACCCCATGGGGGTCCCTAAGCTGCTCGAGATGATTTGTTGAACCATAGCCGTTCATGATTAAAACAAGCCATCCCAGCAATCTCAGTCACTTCGATCATCCGCACGTACGATTCGACATGTCCAAGAAATCTGGAAAACACCAAGCTCCATCACAGCCTGCCATAGCAATGCCGCTCCTTCGAAGCGTTCAGGCAAGGCCTCGTGCAATTGTAATAAGGCATTGCGGCCTGGGCGCAGCTCTGAAAATTGATGGTTTCGACCATATGCATTGCTTCACTTGCATCATACGTGGTGATGAACTAAACGGGTTGCAGTGACGGTTGATAAGTGGTTCATAGTGCTTGACTCATGGTTATCATTTACAGTAATGGTAAGTGAGGGTTAATCAATAATGATAATTCTGTTTGGGATACCACATGTATCCTTCAAACACCTGACATTTCATTTTGCTTTGAACCAAGAAAACACTTGGGTTCTCGCACGCTGGAACAACCGCTGCCCTCAACAGGATGAAACGTCAACCTTGAGTGGTTCATCTCAGCTGGCTTGATTATGGTGAGAGCAACGCTGCACCAAATGAAACAATATCTTATATCCAGAACCCATCTACGGGGATGGAGCGACATCATTTCAAGTGGAGGTTCATTGTCTGCCAACACCATTTGTTTCTTTGGCTGTCTAGCGAGTATCTGGTGAAATGTGCATGCAACACACAAGTCACTGGATGACAGTTTCCAATCACTAACAAGGATTTGGTGGTCCTAGTTGGTATTGGTCTATACCCATACACAAGATCAACAAATAAAGAATGATAGCCGCTACACAACCAGAATAGAATGGGATTGTGATTCAAGATCAGCGGAGATAGGATCATTCTATCGAACAATGATTTACGCATGGTCAGTCACCAGTAGTAATTGTTGACCTTCATGCCAAATCATTCGATTGATTAGTAGGAAACCTTCATTTTGTGCTGATCGACTAGAAGTAGTCATCATTCACCTTCAGTAGACATTCCTGACCTTCAGTAGCCACATTCATCAATGAACATCGAATACAAATCCGCTCCAGAAATGGGCCCCGTGCCTGGGGGTGTACAACAAAGGAAGAAGTCCCACTTGCAGTCCTTGGCGGACGACCGTAGGTGTGCTGCTGCTGGGCGAAAGTTTGTGGGGGCCGTCTTTGGGGGTCCGGTGCGGGATGCGATACACGTGACGTGATGCGATAGCTGGCCATCGGATTTATTTTCGTAGCTGCCAGCGTAGCTCCCAGGATCGCGGGTCAGCTGATTGATCGGCAGCTGCCAGCGCTTGACAGTAGGGGTACTCATGACATGTCATGACTGCTTGGGAACTTGGGATGTACGAACATCCAGGGGGCCCTCAACCACCTGCGCCCAGGCTATGCCCGTTTTGACTGCAAATTGAGGTCCAGAGGTCGGTGTCTGTCAGGATACACCAGGAGCAGTCCCACCGTGTCTGAAGCGACAAGGTGGGCCCGCAACCACTTATTAGTTGGGTTATAACCCTTCTAACTGGTTGTTAACCCTAGTTAGACAAGTTATAAACCAACTTAGAAGTGGTTGGGGGCCCACTTTGTATAAATGCTTCTGATTGGATGATTTGGGCCACACATCATAGGATTCACGTGCCTTTTCACACAGGCCTGCACTCATCCGCACGGAAGTGGTGAGTTGCCAACTGAGGCACCTAGCCCTTGCCTCTGAAGCCAAGGTTCTTTGAAGCTGACATTGTTCCAAATCGAACCTCGGAAAGTTGAACCCTGTATGAAGCTGAACCCTAAGGATTTGTGGGGATGAACCTGGGGGGTTAGCTTCATCGTTGGCATGAAATAGAAATCTCACAGTTAGCTGCCAAGTGCTTTCCTCTACTGTAACCATGGTTAGCTGCCAAGTGCTTTCCTCTAACCATGGTTGATCATCCTGATTGACCATGGTTAACCATCATCAACCAACTACTTCAGAATGATCATGTTTGGACGACTCTTGAGTGCCAAATTCTGACCAAACAAAGAATTGAAGCTGCATCACCTCATCTGTGGCAGGATACACTGGTGGTGATTCATGGTTCCAACAGCAATTAAAACAAATCACAAAGTGATGCTGCAACTAAGTGAAAAGTCTTATTTGCGAGCAAATGAGATTGCTTGCTGGCTCAACAAACAGATTTGTTCCCGAAAGATTGTTGCTTCGGCACCCATCAGCCAAGCAACAGCTGTGGTGGTGAAAGCTATGTTGGATACCTAACCCTACTGGCAAGAGTCAGACGAGTTGGACAAAGCGTCTTTGGTACAAAGATTGTGTCCCTGGCACTGACATACATGTGTAGAAGCAAATATATGATCAGGATACATATGTATTTGTACAAATAAAATTAACACACATGCACACACATCATCTTCAGGTGCTTAGACATATTAGTCAATGATCGCTTCATATCACTACATAGATGAAACAAAGATGTGTTTGCAAACGTTTGCCCCTGTACGATTGTGACATTCCTGGAATATCCACATTTGCCATATACAGGAATGATCAAGAGTCCCTCCAAAAGTCATGGAGCAGTGTGCTATGTTAAATTTACTGAGCGGACGGATTGATGGTGATATTGATAAAATAAGGATGGCATTGACGAAGGAAATGACGAAGCTGATCATTGAAGCCTGCTTGTGAAAAAAATGCATTCAAAGATTTCACAGGAGAATTGCTGCTGATTCTTCTTGGGTGTTGCCGCTGTTCAATGATGTTAACCATCGTCAACCATCATCAAACACTAATTAGGACCAACTTATTGCCAATGATTTTAAACCACGACTGTATAGACCATAGTGAACCAGTTTTAACAAATCCATTAGTTCACATCTCGAGCAAATTTCAATGGGCCGCCAACCCACTGGAACCTGACAATGGAAAATCCACCATAGAAATAGCTATTTTCTAGGCTTGCCATGTTACATCATGTTACTTTGCCATTGGTTCACCACAGTTCACCACTCATCCACCGCTGCAGAAACCCAGGGTGCCAACCGCCACAGCTGTTCAGCTGGGGTGCTCTTCGCTGTCCGTCTGCTGCTCCCGCCTCGGGCAGCCGTGGCTCCTTTTTACTATGAGACCACGCTCAGTGGTTTCGACCTAGCCAGTGACTGGGGAGCCCTTGGGGTCACACACAACGGTTGGCAGGGTTCCTACACACCCAGTGGTTTGGGGGCCGGGACATGGGACTGGTTTGGGATTAGAAGGCTCCAAAATTATGGATGGCTTATCACTATAAAATGATTCATGCAAAGGATGATTGAGGGGCACTGGCACACCCAGTCCGCCAGAAATGATCATGACCAGGGTTGATAATGTGATGATTAGAACACCCGGTTGCTGACCTGACACTAAAGAAACTGCTGACCGAGCATGATCATTTGGAAGACTAACCGAGCAACCATCACCGACTATCACCACGACCAACAATTATACACCTTTAGGTCAAAAAAACACTAATTAAGTCAATCACTAATCAGCCATTCATCAACCAGGTGTCAATCGATAAATCACTCAACGAGTAAGTATCCATATCAGTTGATTTGCTAAGTCATTCAACCATCTAACCAACAGTCATGAACCACTCAACCATCTCACCATTCCATTGCCGTTTCCCATGGCTAAATCAGCTCGCGCCAAGTCCCAGCTGGTCGGGAATTTCGGGCACCTTCGTTTACCACCAACTAGTAGTTGTTCCACCATTGTTGTTGCTTATTATCCCTTATCTTTAACCACTATTGTCAATCATCAGGGTTTGATTGTTGCTGGTCCCCTAGCATCAATAAATGCTGATCCCCTACATTTTTGTTGCTTTGATGCTACCATAAATCGCCCATGAAATCCAGCCATCTCAGCTGCCAGCTCGTTCCGCCACGTGGCTTACGATGCTTCGGAGCTCCGCTTCCGGTGAGGCGTCCTGGAGACGACAAACGCCATGGAGCTGTCGTCACCCCCGAGGTTCGGTTCGGCCCTGAGTTCGTGGTGACCGAAATGGAGTTCTTGGTTTATGATTTAAACATTCAGGGGCTGGTTAGCCAGCCATCAACCATTCATATGGTTGTTTCTCAAAATAGGGAACCCCCAAAAATGGATGATTTATTACTATAAATGGTTAAAAAAGGATGACTTGGGGGTACCCTTATTTTGAGAAACACCCATATGATATGTTGCAGGGGTTATAGCCATTAATGTAGAGGTTTTGGTTTATGATATGGGGCTTTTTTAAAATATGGCTAGCCTAAAAATGGTTATCTTACTACTATAAATCATCAATGGTTAAAAGCTGGATGATAAGTGGGGGCTCCCCTATTTTGATTTATGGGGCTTTCTAAATGGTTGGCTTCTTGCTATCATATATCTTGAGAATAAATAATATACAGTAAAGGTCCATTTGTTTATTGGACACCCCAAAATCGCTGGTTTATTGCTATTAATGGTGAATAGGCTGGATGATTTGGAGGGTACCCCTATGACTTGAGACACCCCCATATAGTGACCAATAATTGACCAATGATTGCTTAGTTACGGGGGCTAGTGATGATTGTTGACGATGGTGGTCAGTCATGGTTGTTAGCGCAGAGCGGTACCGTCCAGGGATCGCTAACTTAGCTCCGTTCACTAGGGTAGGTACCAGGCAAATAGAAAATATACCATACTGAACGGTAGGTTATAAACCAACGGAGCTTACCAAGGGGTACCACTCTGTAGTGACCAATCATTGACTAATGGTTGGTTGGTTCGTGATGGTGGTGAGTGATGGTTCAACACTGATCCTCATGGTTGTTGGTTGATCCGTGATGTCCTGTTAGACACCAACAACTCTTGAAGCAACCATGGCCATGCAATGACTGAATACAAACATGTTGGTGGCTAAGCACCACCACCAATGTTACCTTCGAAATTGGGTAGGTTTATCAGATTTATCACCATGGATCTAATATGATTGACCGAGCAAACTGGTTGCGCCTTACTGCGGAACTTTGTAGCAATCAGCCTATCCAATATTAGGGCGGAATCCAAAGCACTTGGTAATGAAATGGCTATGTCAAAGGATGCTGCTTTCCAATCATCCATTTGTTATTGTTGTTAGTATCAAAGTTTGGTCTCGTTGCATAACCAACATGACTGAACTATAGTCTGTGTCAAACAAATATCAAAATGTGTCTCCATGATGAACCATGAATAGCATCATTCTCAAACATTTTAACACCGGAAAGTATCCATCATCAGAATTATCCATCAAAACATCAACCAATCTATGTACACCATCGCCATTAACCATGATCAAGCATGATCAAGCATGAGCAATCATGAGCAACCATCATTCACTCACAATTCACCATTCTTCACCACTAGATTTCAAGCATTAAGAACTGGCTGTGGGTCAAAACCCTTAGTCCCCCTGGTTCCCCTATCATTTACCATTGTTCCCCTTATTATTGTTGGTCATTATCCACCATGAAATTGGTTGGTTAACTGCTTGACCCAGCTCGCCACATATAGCTGGTATATCCCCTAGAGTTGCTAGTTGTTATCCCCTATCATTAACCATTGGTTGGTTGGTTGGTTGGTTAACTGCTTGACCCATAGCTATATAGTTGGTGTATCCCCTTGTAACCCTAGTATTGTTGGCTATTCTCCACTATTATTAACCATTAACCAACCAGGTTAACAACTGATGATCCAGCGCAAATCGTTGGTTGAAATCCCACGACTCATCGACTCCGCGGTTGAACGGTCCGACGGAGCACGGGAGGCCCTCGACACGGGCGAGCCAGCATCGGTCACGGGCGACATCGGGGGCTCCTTACGGGAAAGGGATGACCCGGGGGAGGCGCTAAGGAATCCATGGTGGATGGATGGCGGATGGATGGATGGATGGATGATGATGGATGGATGGATGGTTGGATGGCGGGCCGGTAGAGGAGCTGATAGATAAGGAACAGCTGAAAAAAAAAAACGGGTTCTTGCTGGGTTTTGATGGCCCACGTGCGTACTTGCATGCGCGTAAGCACCTGCTTCACCTACATGCTCGACGTACTCACTTTCATTGCAATGCATGGCAGCACTGTAGATGGCAAGCACTTTGCCTTGCATCGCAAGATCTGTGAATGCAACTAAAGACATGCCATACATGCACCGACACAGACACACATACACATGAGCATACACAAGTGCGTATATGTTTCATTACCAAATATCAACTATTCAATTACACTATCCTACTCATCATTTGTGCAGCATTCGCTCAGCACACCAAGTCGATCGACAGCCTCTGCCCCGCAACCTCAGCCACCGACACATGGGTGAACTAGTCTTGTTTGAGTGACGGTTGCAACAATCGAAAGCTCACTAGGATGTCACAGTAGCTATCAAGAAAATGTTCAATTGATAAGAATGGTCGAAATACATTTTTACTGATAAAGGGGATAACAAGCACTTGTAACACTAACCAAAACAGGCGCTTCATAGAAACACATCAATATGATTCCAACAGTTGATGGTTGCCGAATATGGCGTTTTCTCAAGCTATAGGGGCACCCAAAGTTATGGATGCCTTGGTACTATAAACGGCGGATGACTTGGATGATCTGGTACCCCTGTGGCTTGAGAACCCGTCCACATAAGTGTTTCCCCAAATGACCTCAGTGCCTTTCAGGTCGACACAGAAGGGGTGCCATAGCCAGTGCCACCACAATGTGACGCTAGGCATTTCCATGCACACCATATGCAATCGTTTGCCTACGTCAACTTAACGTATCGAACGCGTAAGAAGTGAAAAGAAGTGATTAGAAGTGATAGGAAGTGATAAAAAGCGATAAGAAGTGCCATCAGAAGTGCCATCAGTAGTGCCAAATGGCGATCCCACTTGGCAAAGTCATTGTGATTGGCAATCACTATAGCAATGGCGAATCCAATTGTTGTGATTGACAATCACTATGACTATACAGTGAAAGAAAGGCTCGGTCTCCAAAAGCAGGCGCTGTCCTGATCCACCGAGGCGGTGATCGGCTCGGCATGCTGCCGAAGGTACGCTTCCGCCGAGCGCGGCAGAGGCATGGCGCCTCTGCACGTGACCGGCGTGGGGGCAGTGGTGGGTCATAGGTGGTGAATATCCAGGGTTCACTGGTGGTTAATATCCATTGTATACTTATGTATCTATATCCATTGTATACTTCTGTATGCATAAATACATTTTTATATATATATATATATATACATATATATGGTCCAGTGTTGCCACCCCCCCTCCCCCCCCGTGATTCTTTTGTAGTTAGTCCCCTAGGCAATGTTAGTAGTTAGTTCAACATGTGTGTATAGTTCCTTTTGTCACGTTCATGGACTGTTCATACCTCGTCGGTATGGCTCAAGATTTAGCGTAGCCTGCGCTCTGGAAAACAACTGTCTCAGCTGTCGCTTGCAGTGTGTTTGGACAGGATCTCACGGTGTTAGATCAGGGAACCTTTAAGGGGAATTAACCCTGACAGACTATACAAGGTTCTAGTATACAATCACCAGCAGTATTACAGATCATGCAGTAATACTGGTTAAGCATGGTTATCAACCTTTGTACCGGTAGCCATTAGAAATACAAAGTGGTTCTTACTCGGAGCACCATGAACCACCCAAACCATGGATATTAACCAGTCCAGTGTCATTCGCATGTAATTCAGTAATGACTCAGTAATGGACTGGTATTGAAATATGAAACTTCTCTTAGTGTGCAGATGTTAAGTAGAATAGATGATTATTAAGTACTCAGATATTCACCATATACTCATTTTCATATATATACGGTACCATATATATATATATATATATATATATATATGAAAATGAGTATATGGTGAATATCTGAGTACTTAATAATCATCTATTCTACTTAACATCTGCACACTAAGAGAAGTTTCATATTTCAATACCAGTCCATTACTGAGTCATTACTGAATTACATGCGAATGACACTGGACTGGTTAATATCCATGGTTTGGGTGGTTCATGGTGCTCCGAGTAAGAACCACTTTGTATTTCTAATGGCTACCGGTACAAAGGTTGATAACCATGCTTAACCAGTATTACTGCATGATCTGTAATACTGCTGGTGATTGTATACTAGAACCTTGTATAGTCTGTCACTATTTACTGACTCTGGCAGAGACTGTCCATTGTGAAGCAGCTTAATGATTGCGGATATTCATTTGCAATGGTGAAAAATACTTAATTACTGATATGAACCACTAGACATTGTGCACATATAAACAGGTGCTATGTTTTAAATGTGTACTGTGTACATATATGAGTTTAACGTTGCTAGTTGATATGTTTGTACGTGCCGAACATGGTTAGCATCATCATGGTTAGCATCATCATGGTTAGCATCATCATGGTTAACATCATCATGGTTAGCATCATACTTTCAAACAATAAGGATCAATATATAATAACACGTGTGTTGATGGCTGTGTGTGTGAATATCAAGGAACCAGTATGAACCACATTTGTCTGTACACTGTACATGTATATATCATGTACATGGCGATTGTGGGTTTTATGCCTAGTCATCACCCTTACCATCCGTCGACATACATCATCAACAATCATTAGCCACAGTCCAAAACAACTACTGGTTTGTCTACAAGCCATCCCAAAGGTGCTGGGCAGATTGCTCATCCCGCCTAGAGAGTAACAAACAAATAGACTCCCCATCCTGCATGACAACAGTTAGACAACAACATCCACCACCATGACAACTGGATCGTGCATGTTTTTGGTGTCATACCCAATCCCAAAGGCGATGTCTTTGCCCAGGACAAGTCTGCTCTGATGAATTTGGGAATACAGGGAGTCCCCACTAAAATCGGACAACCATGATGTAGCCATGTTTGCACCTTTCCATTCAAAATGGCAGTGGGTCAAAACCCTGTACCCCTGGTTCCCCGATCATTGACCATTGTTTTCCTTTTTATTGTTGGTTATTATCCCCAATAACTGGTTGGTTAATATTGACCCATAGCCAAATGGATCATCAAACTTGTGGATTTCTCTCCACCTTGGGCAAGGAAAACCCATGAAAAGCCCAACTTGGCAACACAGCGCTGCGAAAACCGGTTCTCCAAGGAGCGAGCTCTAAACTGGATCAGGTACGAACCCAATCTGCAGTGATGTGGTGGTTTCTCAAAATAGGGGACCCCCAAAAATGGTTGGTTTATTACTATAACTAGTAAATATTTGATGATTTGGGGGTGCCTCTATTTTGAGAAACCACCATGTCACTCATCAGTGTAACCATCTTCGGTATGAACCAGTAATGATAAACCACTGATGATGGTTACATCCTGATGATGGTTACATCAATGAAAAGTAAACCTCATCAACACTTCACAATCTTTAACGAACCCTCATGTATACTAATTAATGCAAAAGCTAATAATTACTGTACTCATTGCAAATACTGTAGTGCCAGTGCTAGTAGCTAGTACCAGCTAAACATACTTAATACCCTTTAATACCCCATCAGCCATCATAATATGGTGGTTTCTCAAAATAGTAGACCCCAAATTGCTTGGTTTGGTACTATCACATTACTAGTGGCTATAACCCCCATAGAATTCTTAAAAATTCCCATGGTTTCCATAGAAATTCCCATGGAAACCAGATCTATCATTCGCTGCATCACCCTCCCCACGCCGCGCCATCCGAGACACTCCACGGGTGCCGGACCGCTTCTCCCCTTCGGCTTCGCCGAGGGGTTGCGCCGCGGCGCCGCGGTAGCTCTTGAGCCGCGCCGTTGCGGCGAACGATTGGTGGCTACCCCTGGCTACTCGAGTTATATGATCAATATATCATGACATATATTATATAAAAATAATATGTATATATACATATTATATATAAATATTATATACACAGATATTATATATAAATATAATTTATACATATTATTTAAAAATATTATATATATATAAATATGATAAATAAATCTTATGTATAAAATGATATATCCTAGCCAATGATTCATAGTTATATACTCATGTCTACTCATAATATATCCTACTAGTCATCTAGGCGCCGAGCATTGAACGTGAACAACTTCTTGATATCAGTTTTGATAACATATTGATTCATGAGGTCAGTAGTTGGCATAAACAGAAAACTGGCCTTGTCAATGTTGGGGTGCAATGTCACACCCCAGTGAGGCACCATCTCTGACAGGCGAACCATCTCAGGTGTTGGGGGGGTTGGAGTTTGTGGCCCCAGTGTTGGTACGCTCAGCAACGATGCTTGGACATATCATCCATGCTTCAATGTGCTCGGTCTATGGTCAAAGTATTTACCAACATTGGAGCTGACCACAACTTGTTGCACCTGTGAAACTGGTCTTTACTGAGCAAAATTAACAAATTTAAAGGGTTGGTTTGAGACAGCTTGATTCTTTGAAGACGTACAAATCCTTTCCACTGATTGCGGGTGATTCAATATTTCCACGATTCACCAAGTGAAATATTGATTCTTTGTGAGACACTATCGATTGCCAATATTTCTACTGATATCACTGATTCAGCCTCACTTCTATGGTCAAATCCTCCGCAACTTAATCAAATCCAGCCATTCTGGTACAAAATTTGCCGCAAGTGTCTACCATTCTGTCAGCTGTTGTATAGTCACTTCCTTCGCCAGCTATACCGGACCATGTCTCCATGACAGCACAAGAAGTACTCAGGCACTACGCAACAACAACCTAGCGATTCAGACTGGGTATGATCGCGACAAGAATAACAATCAAACACACATTGCCATCCAACAATGTTGAAGTGCAGAAACCCAAGCAAAATTCATGGCAGTTCATGGGATGACGACTTCTACACGTGACTAGCAAGTCACATGGCTGTGGGTCAAAACCCCGAACCCCTGGTTCCCCATCAAGTACCATGGTTTTCCCTTTTTTTGTTGGTTATTATCGCCCATTAGTTCGTTGGTTCACTGCTTGACCCATAGCCACATCTAGCTGGTATATCCCCTACTATGTTGCTAATTACCCCCTATGATTCACCATTAACCATTTGTTGCTGATTAACCATTGTTATCCTAGCCTCTTTCCGGCTCTTCCCAGGAGTAGGCAGGCACAACAGAAGGTCGGAATTCTGTGTTTAGTCCCATGGCTGACAGCGGTGGTGGGATGCCCATGAAGATCCTGACTGTTGGAAGCACAGCTTTCAAGGTGATGGTCGGGTCATCGGAAGGAATCTTGCATTTGGATGCAAGTTGGGCAAGGCATATGATGGCGGGGCTTTGTCTCGTTGTCAAAGGTGCCAGACTGTCCTGGTATGAAGAAGAGTTCCATATCCATGCCGAGGGATGCACTCAGGTGTATTTGAAGGCGGGAAAGAATCGTGGAGACATCACAGCGGCAGAACTGTTTGCTGGTATGGCTGGTTGGTCAGAACCCATCGAACAGGCAGGATTGAAAGTCAGTGTCTTTGTGGAATCCCATCAGATCACTGCTATGTGCTTGGCTAAGAAGCTCCAGGTTCCATGCATCTCGGCTGAGGAGTATGTTCAACGATGTTTGCAGGGCGAAATACTTCCACAAGTAGTGCTGTGTGATGACGTCAACACCCATATGGTGTGGGTTGCATTGGGGTTGGCCAATGTGGGACTCATTGCGGGTTCCCCCCCTTGCCAACCATGGTCAGGGGCAACTGAAGGCAAAGGATTAGCATGTGAAGGAGGACAAGCTTTTCTTCGTATGCTGGAAGGTGCCGTCGAGGTTGGAATTCCCTTGGTGATTGCCGAGAATGTTCCTGGTTTCTTTCGGCACGATGATTACCAAGAACTTCTTGCTCGAGCAGTGAACAAAGGCATGAAACTGGCAATCAGTGGAATCTTTGAAAGCAAGTATGTTCTGCCCATTTCACGGAAGAGATGGTTGGGTACGTTTGTACATACTGAGGTGCAGCTGGACTCTGCCAAAGTGCAGCAGGCCAATGGGATATCTTTCTCCAATCATGTCTTTCATTCGATAGCACGATCACCGTCCATCGATGTCCGTGATGTCTTGCATATACATATGTCCACAGACGAAAGACGAGAATTAGTGGTAACCCAGGATGCCATTGATCTCATGAGTAAAAGTGAATATGCCCCGCAATGGTTGCTGGATGCCATCTCTGGTCGTGGGCCCAGAGAGGTGTTTGAAGGCAGAGTAATCAAGTTGGATCAACAATTCCGAGGATTCATGTCCAAGTATGGGTCACAACACCTGCTCAGTGACGACCTGCTTCGCTCACGTGGACTACAGACTTCCATTCTGGTCGATGAAGAAGGTGCCAGATACATCAGTCCATGGGAGATGGTTGCTGCGATGGGGTATGGGGCCGATGTGGTATTGGCCACGGACATCCATACTGCGTGGCAGATGGCTGGTAACGGCATCACAAGCGCTCATGTGTGGTTGGCCCTGTACAAAACACACGTTGTGCTGGGAGATTTGTCACCATTTGCCCCTTTCAATGATGTGTGCCGTCAAGTTGAACACATGTTGGCTGCACATTTGTCAGGGTTCACTGCCATTCGTGAAGGTGATTTCTGGATGTTGCAGCCACATGCTGATGAGAACGAGCATGAACATAAGAAGCGTAAGTGTGAGGCCACCATTCCTGACACGGTTCCCTTCGTGGTGGATGAATTGATGCAAACCAGACAATTCCAAGTTGTCCCAGAGTTCTTTCAGCTGAGTGACCCCCGATGTGTTGCTGCAGGCTTAGTTGATAGAGCTGGAGTTCTCATTGTGTTGCAACATTCAGAGAAGCATTGGATGATGATTGTGAATGCTACTGCAGGGGAAACGATTGCTGAAATCATCCGCAAAGGTCTGCCCCATGCCACGAATGTTCATTTCCAATCCATTACTCTGCAGGATCAAGTAGTCGGATGGGATCAACTGCTCAGTGTGGGAGGTGTCTTGAAGTTGGTGTTCACTCCCACCTTCCGTGAAGTGTTGCTGCATGAAACCAAACTGCAGGAGACAATTCGCCTGTGTATTGACACAACATGGACTGTCAAGACCGCAATTGCATATAGTGCAGGAAAGTTGCTGTGCAATCCTGAATCCCTTGCGTTGCAGAAACGGGATTATGTGCTTCAGGAGAGCGAATACCTGATGAACTATGAAACCACGGAGTTCAAACTCACGTTCAAAGCATGTATGCCTGCATATGTGTCATGGGACAAAGCCACTCATGCCAAGGATGACATCGGTTTGAGACCTGCCGATGGTACATGTGAGAGGATTGTTGCCAGACACCCCATGAAGAAAGTCATCAGAACATGTGTGATCACACGTGATGTCACAGTCAACCAGGCTGTGCATTTGCTGTTTCCAGATCTTCATGCAGGGGTTGCATGGACCGTGTTCCAAGCAGGCATGGCCATCCCCAACAATGCTTTGGTTTGGAATTGGAATGAGTTTGAGATCCAATGGAATGGTTTTCGTCCAATCCCCGTCACCAGAGTCTACAAGCCTCGATTTGCCACGCCAATGGACACACCAACACACCAGGTGAATTGGGCAGGCAAAGGTGCCAAACGTTTTGTCAGGACACCCTTCAAGGTCAAACCACAGGAGATGTGGGGGCCCAAGGATGCAACCATGGCTGAAATCACTGCAAGCTTTTTTCAGCAGTCGCAAGCGAATGTGTCGTTGCTTGTGGAATCCAATGGAAGGGTCATGGATCCTAACATGACTATGGA
The DNA here is from genome assembly GCA_009767595.1 of Symbiodinium kawagutii. Taxonomy (NCBI): domain Eukaryota; class Dinophyceae; order Suessiales; family Symbiodiniaceae; genus Symbiodinium; species Symbiodinium kawagutii. The sequence continues at coordinate 29,571 of VSDK01014952.1, forward strand.
AGAGACAAATCCCGAAGACGTGGTTTCATTCCGTGTCTGCCCATTGCTTGGAGGCGGGAAACATGATGCAATCAAGGCCAAGGTGAAAAATCTACTCATCGCCAAAGGTGTCCCTGAGGATGCTGTCAATGATCGAGTTCAGCAGTTGTTCACCAAAGTGCCTCCAGACCATGTGTTCAAATACAAAGATGATGATGACAGTGCCTTTTGGAGCAAATTGAAGGATGATGCTAGTGATGCGAAGTTCAGGCTCATCACACCCAAAGAACTGAAAGCATTTCAGGTTGCTCAACGACAGAACAAAAGTGATTCGGTTGAACATAAGAGTCGAAAGGTTCCCAAAACCAAGGCATTCACACCGGATGCTGCACAGATTAAGGTCGATGTATCTCACTTCAAAGTGGGAGATGAAAGTGTGCAATTGCTCGAGGCATGTCGATTCGGCCCAGACCAGTCAGGACTTTGCATCGTGACGTGTAAAGAAGCAACCCAGTGCATTGCTGCTGCTGCCAAGTCCTGCGACCCCTTGGCACTTCTCATCATTGGGGAAGGGGCCCATCACTTTGGCCCCACATTCATGTTGCCGGCTCATCTTGCTAACAATGAGCCAGTTGTGGTCCCTGCGGTTCTCAAACAGTTTGGGGATACACCGATTGAGTTCACATTGAAGTTGCCTACTACGGTTGTTGCCACTATGGCCTCCACTGTGATCGAGTTCAGCATATGCAGAGAGTACGTAGGCACATGGGATGACACGGCACTGCCCATGAACTACTTGGGTATTCACATACCTGCTCTTCGTGGATCCAATTTGCTAGCGCAGTGGAGTGTGAAATCATGGTCAAAAAACAAACCTGTGTCGCATGGTCAAGCTGACAGATGGCATGGGTTCATCCGCATAGCGGATTCATTGTTGTCCCAAGTCCTGCAGCGATCAGGGGTTTCAGGGGTGTTCCTCAACCCGAAGGCAGAGAACAAACGCCACGATCCAAGGTACATTGCTCTGCCAGTCCCATCCAAGGTCTTGAGTGAAGTCATTGCCAAGGCCGAAGGGCATCCGGAGTCATTGGGAATTGTTCGTATGGGACAGGGTTTTGGCATCCGATGTAAGAGGGAGGACAGCACCCAGTTGCGTGCCAAGCTTTCGCCAGAGTCAGCTTTCGTAGAGCAGGCTGCGCCAGCAGCAGACGACAGCATGTACGTGCTGCGAAATGTGCCACAGATCTCCCGGGACGACCTCACGAATGCACTCACACGCATGGGGTGGGAAGCAAGAGCCTTGCGAGCACAGGGAGTCAGCAGATGGTTGGTAGCTTCAAAGGTTGAGCCTGAAAGTTTGCATATGGTGGTCAACAATTCCATTGTTGTCATTGAACGACTCCACAAAAAGCAAGGTGCACAGGTACATGTCATTGCCAGTGAGCTGAAAGTCAACACGGTGGTTGACTCGCAACAGCAACTTGTCAGCACAACCACCACATCAAGGATTGCAGAGATGCGAGCCCAGGTTGAGGAACAGATCAGCCTGGCTGTTGAACAAAAGCTTGCAGGTGCAAATGCAAAGATCGCAGAGTTGTCGAATCAGCTCCAGATAGTGCAGCAACAATCACAGGCTGCACAACAATCCATGGCAACGGACTTGAACAACATGAAAGAGGAACAGGGTTTTACTCGTCAAAAATTGGTTGAAGTTGAGAACAGTGTTGCTGCGAGTGCTCAGACGGTTGTGTCACAGATGCAGCAGATGTTTGCGCAGATGGAATCCAAGATGCAAACCCTGGTTCAGACCGAATATGATCCAGAGAAACGGGCTAGGGTAGGGGATTTGACCAAAGCAGATCCTTTTTCCACCAAGGCTTGACTAGGCCAGCCAAGGAGAAGAGTGACAACCAGATTCTCCTGTGGTGCTTTCAGATGGGTTGTCATGCTGCTGTTCTTTATCATGCCCACTGTTGGTCTTCAGCTCCCAACAGGTCTGAACAGCCGGAAATTCACGGATCATGCTGCATCGCACTCTGTCCACCATGAACAAAAGATGCAGATGGAAGTGAAAGAGGTTAATTATGGTTGCAATGCCATTCCAATTATGTGCAGTAATGCTCAATTCGATTGTGCCATGCCAATTACTCAGTTTTTTCAACGTACATTACATGCATGCCATGACCATAAAAGAGTGGGAGAGGCTAGAAATCCAGGGCCTCTCAGCATTCGTGCCTTCAACCCAACGCAATTGTTGGGCCATGAGCAGCAAATTTCCAAGTGGCCTGATGGAGTGTGGATGGCCAGCGAAACATCTCACACTGCACTTGCTAAACCGGTCATTTGCAAAAGGTTTCGACAAAACAACATCCAGACTATTCTTAGTCGGGAGGTACCCAAACACACGAACAACGGGGGTGCCTATAGGGGAAGAGCGAGTGGTACGGCCATCATGTCCAAGTTCCATTTGCATCCGTACCCTATGCAGCTGGATGCGAATATCGATGCTACCAGTCGATTTTGCGATGCCCTGGTCAATTTGAGGAATGGTGTACACATGTACGTGTGTTCATTGTATGGTCCTACTTTGACTAACTGGCTATATGAGGACAGTGAACGTGTTTTCCATCAGACGGCCATGCAGGGAGTTCAGAGAGCCCTTCATTTCCAAGGTCCGGCGGTCATTGCCGGAGACCTGAACAGGGATCTTGAGGATTGTGCTTTCTGGCCTATGTTGAAGCTGCATGGTTGGCAGGACTGCGCTGTGTTAGCGTTCGAAAGGTGGGGTCACGTTCCAGAGCCTACCTACAGGGAAAACAGTCGACGAATGTTTGTGCTCATCAGCCCCGAACTGGTTCCGTATTTCACTGGATATCAGAATGTTGAGAAGTTCATGTTTGCGCAACATCCCGTAGTAGAAGCCAATTTCAACATTGGGAAAGTGCCGCTGACTAAGCAAATCTGGAATCTGCCTCGAAGCATGGATGAACATATGTTTGATGAACAACTTTTGGAAGATGCGGCACAGAACCATTGTTCCAGAAGGGAAGAAGCCTTTAATGCTGCTTTTAATGACAATGATGTAGATGAAGCCTTGCGACAATTTGCCCTTGCCTACGACGAATCTCACAGTGATGCTGCTGTCACTACGGATGGGGCAAGGGATACATTGCAAGCTGATTGTTTGAAGAGATGCACTAAGAGGTTGAAGAAACTGGTGAATATTAGTGCTCCAATCGTGAAGCATGCCAGACAAGGGGATTTCCAAGTCGAGGTTGCTCAAATTTCCATCAAACTGCGACGATGGATCAAACAGGTACGAAGACTTCAAAGTCTCCAGAGACAGTTGCAAGTTCTTGCAAAGAAACCTACTGAGAAAAACAAGAACAGTTGCTGGCTTTTGTGGATGAGTATTTCTACTTGCAATGGATTCCCAGGAGGCTTTCACCAATGGTGTATGCAACAGTTTGGAGTGTATGTACCTCCGGGTATGCCACATCCGGAATATGTTGGTGCTTTAGCGCACGATTTACAAGAAGTTGTACAACAACTGGTTTGGAGCGAACACAGAGCTCATTGGAAGAAATTTCAACAGTTGACCCTTGATGACATTGCTAAAGGCGGAAGGAAAGCATATCAATCGGTCAGACAACCTTCTCCGCCTCCATTAGCCTTTGTCACCAGTGATGTTCAACAGAGGGTTGCGTATCAGCGTTGGCCCAAACAAGGTAGAGATTCACTTCTGTTGATTGGCGAATGTAAACTGAAGACAGGTATGCCTATCAAATTTCAATCGCAAGATGCCATTGTGGTTGCCGTTGAAGGTCAGAGGGTTCAGCTTGATCGTCGGGTCAAGTTACATGATGCCACCCCGGACAAGATTTTCATTGAGCAAACCTCCAACACTGGTGATCCTATGACCATGAACGAAGTGGTTTGTAATGCTTGGAATGTTTACTGGCAGGCTGAAGAATGTGAGAACGAAGCTTTTCCGGAATTTCTCACGTGTCTGGCAGATTGTCCATCATGTCCGTACAAGAGTTTTTCGCAACAAGGTTGGCGTGAGATGACTAAGGGGGTCAACCTACGTAGCACCAGAGGAGCTTGCGGCTTTTCTATGGGTGACTGTGTGAGGCTGCCGCAACAATTGCTACTTTGGCTGTTTCGACTCTATGAATTCGTCGAAGGTGGACGACTTTGGCCAACAAGATTGACTACTGCTAGAGTTATCATGCTGGCTAAACCCAACGAAGATGTTCACAAGGCCTTGTCGGTAAGACCAATCACGATCATCTCGGCATTGTATCGACTTTGGAGCAGGTTCAGAAGTCTACAAGTGCTACAATATTTAGGTGATATATTGCCTCCACAAGTTGGGGGAATTGCGAACAGACTCAGCTCTGACATTATGGTTGCTTACACTTGCGATTTGATCGAAGATGCCATGATCTCACAACAACATTGCTGTGGTTTGGTGTTGGACCTGGTCAAGTGTTTTAACCTTGTACCTCGTAAGTGTTTGGCTACATTGATGGATGCTGTCGGAATCCCTTTGCCTTACATTCGTGCACACCAAGCATTGTTACATGAGTTGGTTCGGTACATCGAGTTGGCTGGTCAAGTGGGCAATCCTCAGGCTAGCTCATGTGGTGTACCGGAGGGATGCGCGTTTTCTGTGGTCAGCATGGTGGTCTTAACTGCACTGGCTGCAAAAGTGATGATGAACATTGACCCCGAGGTTATTGTCACTATGTTTGCCGACAACTGGGCTGTGATGACTTCGGATGTTTCGACACTTATCACTGTCACTACCCGTTTAGAACAACTGGTGGCTGCTTTGGGAATGAAAATTGCTCCAAAGAAATCATGGACGTGGGGCACTTCAACTGCTCATCGACGACAGTTACGGAAGTTTACATTGGGTGGCGACAGTGTTGAAGTCAAACTGACTGCAAAGGATCTTGGATGCGATGTCAGTTACTGTCGACGAAAGTGTAAAGCTGTTACTCGTAAGAGGATTACCAAAGCTGTCAAAACACTGCACAAAGTTCGATACAAGAAGATTCCCAAGAGCTTCAAAGCCCGAATGGTTACCACTTTAGGTGTCGGAATTGCGGGTTACGGATCTGAACTGCAGAAACATAACAAAGAAGAGAGCCATAAACTTCGTACTGCCACTGCAGCAGCTTTGGGGCTGCATCGTTCTGGTGCAAGTGCGTGGCTTGCGGTCAATGCTACAGGATTGCAAACAGACCCGCAACTGAGATTAATCAAGCGTAAGTTGAAATTCTTTCGAAGATATTTTTATTTCTTCCCCCAGCGAAAAGCGGGGTTTCTCCAGCGAATTTGCCTGACTGCGGGGCGATCACAGACGGGAGTTGCCAAACAATTTAACATGACATTCAGTGAAGTCGGCTGGACTTGCGAAGAGGATGGGTTCATGTCACATACATGCGGCCTTCGTATGAACTGGATCCATGATGATACCAAATTCATTTCGCAATGCTTGGGCAAAGCTTGGACATGGTTTGTGAGCACCAAAGTCACTAGACCACACTGGGATCTGGAATCTTTTGATGTACAAATGTTTACCAGCGACATGGCAAAGAGAGATCCACGACAGGTAGGCATTTTGCAAGCTCTTGCTGCTGGTCGGCATGTCACTAATGATGGGCTCAAACACTATGCTGCCAAAGAGTTCAACGGTAAGTGCCAATTATGCGGTGCTGCGGATTCCAAGACTCACAGGTTCTACCAGTGCTGCAAACTCCAGCATGTTCGAGATCGCTTTAAAGATGTGTACAAATGGCTGCCCACTCAGCCAGAAGCTGCATTTGCTTTTGGTATTGCTTCAGATGATAACGAACCAATGTTGCTGAAGTCACAGTTGGAGAAGGAGATACAATTTCAGCTGCCGAGTGATGATGACAACGGAGTTGGTCCTCATGTGTTCACAGATGGCACTTGCTATTTCGGAACCATGTGGGATTGTGCTCTTGCAGGTGCTTCGGTCATTGAAGCAGATGTCAACGCCAAGACAGCACGTGAGGTGAATCGTTTCATTTTGCCATCGTGGAACCATAATGCCTTTCGTGCCGAAAGTTATGCAATTTTGGATGCCCTGACTAGATACTATCGATGTACTTTAGTGGTTGACTGCCAAGCTGCCATTAACTTGCTTCGACACTTTCAGGAATGCAGTCTTCATGGAACAAAGGTGTTGCCTAGCCACCATGGGCGACTGTGGGATTGCATTGCGCAACATGTGGTTTCACGACCTCATGACGCCATCCAGGTGCTTAAGACGAAAGCTCACACCGACTGGAAATGTCTCCCAGAAGGTCGTGAGCAGTTTTTCGCATATTGCAATGACATGGCAGACAAAGCTGCTAAGCAATCTGTTGTGCAGGATAACAAACAGTTGTTCAACAAACTTCAGAAGATTGTTTCCAAACGTGAAAAGAAACAAAAGATGATGACTAGAGTGCATGATCTCTGGTGTGCTATCCAACAAGCATACTACGAATCAGTTGCCCCACCTGCCACGCATGTCACAGATTCCCATGTGCCTGAACCAGTTCCGGTGGTGGGACCATGGACTCATGTCACCTTGCTCACTCAGGTGCAAATCGATGCGAGTCCTTTTGGGCCTTGCTTTACTGAGCGGGTTGCCAGATGGCTTCATTCACTTGAATGGGGTGCTGGGGAACATTGTAGCCTCCTCGAATTATACATTGGTTTTGCCCTCGAAAACAAGATGTTGGTGCCAGTTTGGGTTTCGCAATCCAAATACCAGATGCGTAGTGATAGCCTTGCTGCAGATGTCACAGGACTGGATCTCAAAACCCAGTCGTGCACTTGGATTCGTGTGTTCAAGTGGTGGATGGGTCAATCGCAGGTTGCTTGGACTCTTTCAAAGGGTCTTGGATTGAGTCGCTATGGTTATAGTATTCCAGTTGTTGGGTTGCTTGCTAGGCCAAAGCTACGTAACCAACAAGCTGTGTGTGCCTCCTTGTGGGGGTATTTTCATGTTGGGGGTCGCACTCACCGCGACTTCAATAGGCCGTGGACTTTCAGAAGTCCCCATAATGCTGGATAGCTCATTCGTTCATCGTCATGAGTTGTGTCCCCATTCGCTCAAGGTCATTGGTCTGTCATCTTTTGTGCGCAACACACGCAGAATGCCGGTGTTGTTCACTGCGAGAGACTCTCGTGCGCAGCCGCAAAGCCGCAAAACCATTGTTATCCTCCATTAGTTAGTTGGTTAATGTTGACCCAGGTCGCCACATATAGCTGGTATGTCCCCTATAGTTGCTAGTTGTTATCCCCTATCATCAACCATTAAACAAGCCATGCGTGTCCTGCCATGCGCCACATGTCATCCCACCATGTGTGTCCTGCCATGCGGCACCAGCGGCACCCGCGTGCCTATCCAAGAGATGTTCACGACCAAAGAGATCTCTGCGAGACGCTTCGATGGCGTTCCTGGCGGCTGAAGGACAGGTCCGGTGGTGTTGAACGGTTTCTCAAGTTGTAGGGGATTATGTATGCATGTATATTTATATTTATATATATATATAAAAGAAAAGTATATGTATATATTATGTATATATGTAGTGGTTCATGGAGCTAGTAAGGATGATGGTAGTTCATAAGGAATCATAGTGAATATTCATGGAGGATTATGGTAGCAAATAGGAAATCATGTGAATATGGGCGTTTCTCAGGTGATAGGGACCCCCCAATATGGGTATCGACAAACCCATATTTGGCACATTGAACTGTATTTGCCTGAGAGATATTTTAGATGGCAACTAAACAGCATGCCTCTCAATGAAGTTGAATCTTAGCCTCTCAATACACCAAATTTGGCGCCATGGCTCGGAACTGATGATTCTTGTTGGCTCTTTCCCCTTATTTATCCCAGGAATTCACCACGATCAACCTATCCAGTCGGAATGACTTCGAACTGTTGAATATGATCACCCCATATCACCCCCATCAAGAAAAATCATCGCCATACCTGGTCAGCCTGGAAATGAACATCATAAATTCTATATAAATCCTATCATTGTGATAAACCCTTGGCATAACCATCATCAGCCCGCTGGGTATCACCTCCTTCACCCATCAGCGGCTGTAGCACATCGCCTTGCTCCGTTGGTGCCGCTCGCGGCCCCATTGGCGCCGCTGCGTTCTTCTTCGCTCCCCTCGCCTCCTTCTCCCAGCCTCCGGCAGCATCTGGCAACTGGTCAGCATCAATTCAACCTAATTAAGCATCATCAACCATTAAACTAACATTAATTAAACATCATTGATGATGGCCAGCATCAACCATCCTTGACGCCATTGATTCAACATTCACCCATGGGCAAGCACCATTGACCAAAGTTCATCGAGAAACACACATGGACCAAGGTGAAACAACAAAAAAATGGTCTGTCAAATTGATCAATAATTCCAGGATTGTTCAGCACAAGTTTGTGTTGCGGATCAGGCATAATCCAAATCATCTTACTGGGATCATTCAGTTTGTTCACAGCTCCATCTTTGACTTAGCTTCTGGGCATCCCGAAATCATTAAACACCATCATGTTCAGGCTTGATAAACCACACTGGTAAACGGCATGTTCTACACAAAAAACAAGGCAACGTTTACCAAATGTGATGAATTCCGCACCATGCATTGGGACAGCGTCGGGTCTAGGTCATGGTTGCCATTTGCCGTTTGGAGCGCTTACATGGCCAAAAAGGATGGGCCGGATATCAACTCCAAACCTCTCATAAGCTGATGGTGGGTTATGCTTGGACCCTCCAAGAGATTACCTCACCATCCGGGGTGAACCCTCACGAGATACCAAACCAGAACCATCGCTCGAGAAGATCAGCATCCACAGTGGACCTGACCATCGTTTGGGGAGACCCTGTCATGTCTTGGAAAGATATACGGTTTCCTTGAAAACATCAACTTGGTGGCTTCTAGATCCCCTGCTAAAAAAATATTTTTAGTGGTTATATGGTAAATCAATCATATCCCAAAAACACTAAAAACCTAAGTTAGTGGGTATAAGCCATCCAGTCAAGGTCTGGTTTTGGGGGACAACGATGATGTGGTGCCAAAAGCAAACATCCAACGCTTTCGGGGCCAGACTAAGATTGAGAACACCCTGCTGTTCAACGGTTGTCTAAAACGGTTCGTAGTGGCAAACGAGGTGTATTCCATCTGACCGATGAAATCACCATTTTGCAACAAATCCACATCGTCTAACAAACCTCACATCTCTGCCCTTGCTGGGTAGAACAAACATGAATAAACAGGCTCATGAGTACACATAAGGATGTAGCTGCAAGCTGGAACAACAATTTAAGGTGACATGCAGAGTATCGCTGCACAAGCGCATGGCAAAGATGCAATCAGTCACTTAGCACCTGGGGAAGCATCTAACCAGTCCTGGTACATCTGTCAATATTTATCTAAGCATGTTGGTCTGCCAATGCTGAAATCATGAGAGATTTAACCATGGCTTATCCAAGTACTACATCAGTATCCAGTAAAAAGTCACAACTCTTCTCATTCTTCAGCGATTTAGGTTCAAGAACAGCCGGTAAACAAAATGTTCATACAATCTACGTGGCTCGTAATTCTACGCGGCTCAAGGAACCAATTCTCAGGGGATGGTCGAGCCCCAACAGCCAGTGCCCCCCCCCTCCCCAGTACCATCATTTTTTTCAGTCATTCAGTAACCAATCAGACGGTTAAGTAAAGCCAGGGATGGTTTATCAGTCATGGTTATGGTCGCTGAGAGTTAAAGAAAACAAATAAACAACACATCATATCAAAAATATCAAGACAACCATGTTCCAATAACCCTAACCATTACCAAGCAGTTGTCTTTTGTTATCATGTTTCATTGTTATCAACCAGAATAAATATTCTTAGTGCAAGATATCTATTACAATGATTGACCATACATATCTTACCTAGTGATTAAACATAATCATAGTACTATAGGTTACTAGTAATCATCACAACAATATCATTACCCAGTACTATGATCCACCCTTGCAGTACTCTTGCAGTACTATTATAATTACCCAGTACTAGGTTGATCATTACCCACGATCAACCCCTACGGGCACTTTTCAGCAACCACAGAATGTTGTGGCACGGCACACGGCATAGGCGTATCCGATCATCTCAGCCACCTACAAGGGAGCTGTGAGGGTGAACTTGGGGTGTAGGCTCGTTGGTTTTTGCCGTGAAATAAGTGCTTTCGGCCTCAAAGATATTGTGGTGCAAAACAATGGGGTCGTTTGAATCTATATAAACGATTTCTAATAGTTATCTGGTTGGTAGTTTCACCACACCTGTGAAAAATGTACTTGTCAACCAACCAACCAATTTGGAAAATACTAGAGAAAATAGACGTGCGAATCAAACCACCAACCAGTTCAACAATTTATTAGACTGATTAGTAACCAAATACTGGCTGTTGATCTTTAGATTGTACTGGTAGGCAGCTTGGCATATCCAAACGATCAGTCCAACAGCTCATCTGGCCTTCCATTTGGGTACCCCTTACATTGATCTAACTGGTAGAACACCAAGGCAACGACCAAGCGGTGCGCGCCCAGTGTCAAAACCAACTTGATGAAGGTGTTGTCCGTGTTTTCAGTTGGTGTTTGTCAAATTCAACAATTGCTACAGCATCAATCAGCATGATTCCCTGTTCACAAGTATAGCTTTAGCTTTAACCGTTGCCATGCAACCGTTGGTGTACCAAGAACAGCTGGTAATCACGATGCCATACTTAACAACTGCCATTTCTTCAACACTTGAACGCCCTATTTTGACGTACCCATTCTGAACAACTGCGAACCATTCTCAACAATCAGCGCAGTGAACTAACCAGTCTCAACTATTCATTAGCCATTGATGAACCATCCATCAAGCATCCAGATGAATTGAATCAACCATGAACTGACCATTGATCTTCCATAGCCCATGAATCACTAAAGAAACAACCTGTTAAGCCACTCACCCTCCATGATCAACCGATTACAAGCCATTTGTTTTAATGATGTGCTACTGAGGTTGATTAGATCGAAAATGATTTGTGCAACATGATCATTGCTGGCTGATCAAGCCAGCTCAACCCATGATTTGCAAAATCTTTGGATGATGTGGTGAATAACCATTGCTGCAGCTGGGATGGACTGTTTGGCTCATTGATTTTTGATCATGTTTCACCGTGATCATTGTTGCTCTTTGGTGGTTGAACCACCCGGTCATCACTCACATATACTGGAGTGATCACTAGCTATACTAACAATTGATCAAGTCAATCATTATAACTGTTGATCACTCGTCAGTGATCGCTCATTGATTAATCCTTGATATAATCACAAATCATGACTAGTAATTATGATACTTAATAGTAACCATTATCATTTATCAGTAATAGTTACGATGAACTAGTCACTACTAATATTCCTTATGATTGTTTTGATAAATGATACATTAACTAGTTACTTAACTTAACTTTGATTAACTACTACTTTGATGTTACTTAAATGATCACCATTTACCATTTACCATTTACTACTACTTTGATGTTACTATTACTACTACTAATATCTACTAATCAGTTACCATTTTCATTGCTCCTTTTCTTCCGTGGTTTTTGTTGTCCATGACTCGACGTCCAACTCTCCGCCGCGCCGCCCGTTGGTTCCAACTCGTTCGCTTCACCGTGCGCCTCTTCGAAGTCCTGCGTCGTGACGTCGCCCTCCAACTGCGCCGCCGTTGCGCGCAAGGGCAGC
>VSDK01014952.1:41396-92328 GCA_009767595.1 Symbiodinium kawagutii
TGTGGGTGGTTTGGTGGGTGGGTTGGTGGGGGTGGGTTGATGTGGGTGGGTTGGTGAGGGTGGGTTGATGTGGGTGGGTTGGTGAGGGGCATGTTGATAGAAGTGCTGACTGTTTGAGAAAAAACAATTCATATAGTTTTGTTGATTTTAAACCAGCGGAGGTTGTCCAATGTTGTTCAAATGTGTGGTTGGTTGCTTGAGCCATTGTTCATGGCTGCAGTTCAACGATGCTTCGATTTCATAAGAACCACAACTACTGAAAATCCTGGACCTGCGTTGTTGTTTCTTTGCTCAACCAAACCAACACGTATCATGATAGCAATAGCCACCATGAATTATCATCAACTATTGTCAACCATTAATCATCAATTTCATGGCTTTTTTTCCAACCAAAACAGCCCATATAAAGCGCTATGATTCCACAGCAACTCATAGCCGTTCATCGCCCTGCTCAACCCCAACGAACCCAGCGGTCGCTCCATCTTGAGGGCGCTAGCCATGTCTGCGCCCTTACGGCACACTGCTTCCCAGGCCTGGTCGGGTCCACCGCTGGTTGAGCTATGAAATATAGCGACTCTGAGGCTTCCAGGAGAGTTTACTGCAGAGAGTAATTGATGATAGTTGATTAACTTCTTGATTAGATGGTGACTATCATCAATTAGATAAGCTTGTGAAGTGATCTATCATCATTAACTTCTGATAATTGATGGTTAACTTATGAACCATCAAGTGATTAGAGGGTTGATGGTGACTATCAGCGACTCTGAAGCTACCAGGTGATTCACTGATCATGTGAATAGCTGATATAGTTGAGAATGTATATAGCTCGTCAAAGTGTTTTGGCTGGTACTAGTTCTCGATGGTTCAGAGGCCATGATTCGTGACTCCTATGCTATATGAAACATTGCTTGAATCATCAAGCGATGGTTAATCAAGGATGACGCAGTCGTCATTAATGGTTAATCAAGGATGACGCAGTCGCTATTAGTTGATTAACCATCAGCTTCCCCAATTGATAATCTTTGGCCTTAGCCCACATGATCTGCGTTGTTTTTTCGTGCCTCTCAGCCAGCACCATGGCCAATATCATTGATGAAGCAACATGGCCATCAAACGTCCTTCACCTTTGATCCGCAGCAGGCGGCACTCACAAGGGGTGCATACTTCGACCAAGTGCGGTGCATGATGGCATTCTACAAGACAGTTTTATCCCGGTCCAATCACCTTGACATCAACTGATCCAACGTGAACGACTATGGTCTTGTGCACAAACAAGGTGGAATCCTCCGGTTGTTGACCAATTGATATAGCTTGGTATCTGCAGCGACTGGTAGCAGCTGGTCTTTTGATGGCTTTCTCTTTGGCAGCACTCGCAAATTCAGCTATCCCACCACTTCCATATGCTGATCCTTGAAGTATGGAGAGCATGCAGCAAATGAAGCTCCATCTTCATTGATCGAAGAGGATGTTACCGATACACACAAGAACTCATCTCCCAACAGAAAGGAAGCAAATTGCTGGTTGGTGGTTTCAATGCCTTTGAACAATATTAAATCAACCAACCATTTCTTAATAACTACTTACTAGGGAAAATAAAACATGTGAATCAAACCACCAGACTGGGCGTCTCAGATATGTGCGACAGCACTTGGCCCTTTTGACGCCTTCGGTACCTCCGTGTGCCACCAAATCCATGAAATCTGTTACCCCCAATTGATCCAAGTGGTCGTCATCGGCTCATACGAAAAGATCTTCGTATTTTTCAAGGGGATTAATTACCATAGTTAAATGAGTGCTGGTAATTCATGTAAGTGGTAATCAATTAATTGGCCAAATTCATTACTAGTAGTAATTTAATCAATTACTTGGCCAAATTGATTAATTACCGTAGTACTTTTCTCAAATCACCACTGGTACACAGCATGTGCCATCTAGCTGCGGGCCTCTGCGAAGGAGCTCTGCGCGTAGTTGAAGGCTGCGGCGAGCAAATAGCCAAAGCTGAAGGAATGATAACCTGAGCTGATGCCCGGTGAGCACGCCAGGCAGCCATGTTCAAGATGTTCAAGAGGAAACATGATGGTTAAGCGCATTAGGTTCAGTAGAAAAAAATATGGTTGAGCAGCATGTTCAACAGCAACATTACATAAGGCTAGTGAGATTTTGATGGGTAATTGTGGCTGCTGACAATGCTGTTAATTAATAACCACGCTCATTGATGATTCGATGATGATTGTCTTAGTTTCACCTGGTTCATCGGTAAATCATGCTAAATCACTAGTCAATGGCCAGTATCCATGTTCCCGAGCTACCACAGCAAGACTTTGAATCAGGACCTACAACCATGAACGCCACATCTCACTTTCTACAAACACTATAACCATCTCGCATGAGGGCCCTGGTCAGGAGCAACAGTAGGGCGGCAACCCAACAACAACCGTGGCGCCCGCTCTGATGGTCGGTCATGTGGCACCGCCATGGCTGGTCTCACGCGTGAGCTTTGGGGCATCTGTGGCGCACAGGTATGTATAGGGTGTCCCTTCAGAAACATGCGCCGAACAAACATCAAACATCTCTCAGCTGAACTGCCCAGTGGCATTGCTCTCCAGCAGCCTCTGCTTTGCTCGCTGTCAACGCCTTGCGTTCGCTGCGACGCCAACTCACCATCATGTAACGAACGGGTAGATTGGTAACCCTGGGAACCAATTATGGAGCAGGCAGTTGGATGATTCACGGATGAGTGGTGATTAACGAATCATGAGCCCAGGAGCCGGAGAGAAAAATGATTCCAGCCTATTCCAGGCATATGATGGTACAACTGACCCGTGGTATGCGAAGCTGTCCTTACCCCAACCACTAGGGGGATGCCAACCATGGCAAGGGCACCAAAGCCTGTCTCCCAGCATTTCCAGGGCCCCCATGTATTGGAATGTCTGGTTGATAGCCAAGTGGTACATAGAATGAACATCCAAGATCCTCCCAACGGCAGCACTGGTTCCAGATTTGATGTTGAACAAATAGGTGACCTACGATGAGTCCTAATGATCAAGAATCTACTACCACTGCAAGAAATTAACACGTGTATACATTGTGGTTATTGCATTGAGTTTGCTACATCAGGGTTTGATTCTGTTTCACAAACCGTGATCGTCCATGAAAACCAATGTGGCGGGTAACCATCACTGAGACGCTTGTGAACGGTCTCTGGTAGAACTGGGTTACCTTCTTACCTTTGAGTGAACTGGATGGATAGGGTGTGCCTGGAAACAAGAAACTACCAAACTTCATTTCCCCACCATGGTCACCAAACATGATGGATCATCACCATCATGGACCATCATTATATATATATATATATACATATATTATGTATAACTAAACATAATTAATAAATTTTAAATCACGATTAACCATCATGATCCATCATGACGTTTTCCGATCCATGATGACATATCATGCCTCATCATCCCATCCCAACACCCTTCCCCAGCATCCGGAGATGAAATTCGGCGCATGGGGTCCAGATCCCCGGTGTCACCAGTAGCCACCAGCACCAGGACGGGTCCCGAGAGCCTTCAGCACCGTGTCCATGTTTTGCAGCTCTGACCTGAGCTGCTCCATTTCTGATCAACTGATCCGATCAAACTCAGATGCTGAAAAACCCATGGGAATCCATCAAGATCCATCGCAGTTGATGCCGTTGATGCCGTTGATGCCATGAAAACCAGGGCAAATGCCGATGCGCGCGGAGCTGTGAAGCGGAGCTGTGGGAGGAGCTGTCCCAACTGTGGCCTCTTGCTGGGAAGGTGCAACAGCTCGGTGCGACCGTAACTCGCACTCAAGCTGGTCATCATCCAAGCTACGCAGGGGAAAATGACCCAAGTAGGATGTGAAAGATTGAAATGAAGGGTGTGAAATGAAGATCGACATGACCCCTGCGGAGTTTGTGTGAAAGATTGAAATGAAGCTGGCAAGCCGATTTGCATTGCATGTGCTTGACAGGCTGAGATCGTTGAGATACGAAAAAACAGCACTCAAACACACGGATACAACGGCATGCTTTTCATAAATGACAGGCCTCCCCTCCCGCACTGGCAACTGCGTTCGCATCAGCAACTGCGTGCGCACTGGGAGACCAGTGAACACGTTAGCGCATGGTGTCACTGTCATCCACTGAGCACACCAGTGGGTTGGCCTCAGACTCCCAGCTGTCCATTCTGAAACCTCCACGCATTTGTGGCTGTCAGAGTCAGTAGGAAACAGGTTGCCATGCGCCCTACACCCGGCCAGCGGTGTACAAAGAGCCCAGCTTGGTGTGCTTGGGCAACTCTGTGGGTAAGGCGGTTCGTCTGCAGCTAACATCTTTTGCAGCGGTTGGAGTTGGTTCATATCTGGTTGAATACAAATTCAAACATGCATCTATTTAAATATTGGTATTGTATATCTGTATCTAAATCAAAATGAAAAGTATATACATACATCTACATGTATGGGCATGTATCGACAGCCTACAGTATGTAAAGATTTCAGATATATGAAAACGAATATGTATATATATATATGACTACATACATTTCTTTCTGACGTAGGTGCTCCTGAAATCATCTTAGGTATGTGACCTCTTAGATATTTACAAAGGTGCAAAAAATAACATTGAACATGGACTCTCGCAGATAGGGTCAGCAGCGCAGTTTCCTCTCTTGAAAGGGTCTGTGCTAGTTTCCAGCAGGCTCCAGGTACGTACTTGGATTTGTCCATGTATGTTTAAACCCTTATGATTGGTGGCTTCTCCCCAGAAATCTCAAATTTGGGGGTAGGGGTAACACCAAGCATGGACAACCCCGTTTGACTTGTCTTGTGTTCACATCCCCACAGCAATGCGCACACTGCTTGGTACCAATCAAATCCTGTACAGCACCTAGAAGAAAGCCTTGATAGATCACACAAAGAAGGAGAATGGAGCACACCATCGTACACACAAGGTATCTCCAGGTTGCGTCCACTTCTCTCACAGTGAAGACTAAGAAGGCTTTTTGTGAGTTCTGGGTAGACGTCAACCATTTCCCGCATTATTTCCGGAATGAAATGACAAGTTTTCCAAAGCATTCTCTCGCAGCGCAGTGCGCAGAACAATGAGCAGCATGGAGACAACAACAGGCCTACCCTCCCGCACTGGCAACTGCGTTCGCACTGGGAGACCAGTGAACACGTTGGCGCATGGTGTCACTGTCATCCACTGAGCACACCAGTGGGTTGGCCTCAAACTCCCAGCTGTCCGTTCCGAAACCTCAGAACCATCCATTTGTGGCCCGACAACTCAGCCACGCATTCCTGGCTTGGAAGGGTCAGTCGGAAACAGCTTGCCATGCGCCCTACACCCGGCCAGCGGTGTACAAAGCGCCCAGCTTGGTGTGCCTGGACAACTCTGTGGGTAAGGCGGTTCGTCTGCAGCTAACATCTTTTGCAGCGGTTGGATTTGGGTCAGATCAGGCACAATGGAAATTTAGATATGCATCTATTTACAACTGTGTATACTGTAAATATATACATATTTATATATATATACATATATCATGTACTGTAATTTTTTACATACATACATGTATCGACAGTCTACAGTGTATAGATTTCAGATGTACACAAATGTATTCAAACAAACATGCATACACTTCTCTGTTGCGTAGGTGCTGATGCAAATATCTTAGGTATGTGTCGCTTTAGATATTTACAGATGTGCCAAAACTAACATTGAACATGGACTCTCGCAGATAGGGTCAGCAGCGCAGTTTCCTCTCTTGAAAGGGTCTGTGCTAGTTTCCAGCAGGCTCCAGGTACGTACTTGGATTTGTCCATGTATGTTTAAACCCTTATGATTGGTGGCTTCTCCCCAGAAATCTCAAATTTGGGGGTAGGGGTAACACCAAGCATGGACAACCCCGTTTGACTTGTCTTGTGTTCACATCCCCACAGCAATGCGCACACTGCTTGGTACCAATCAAATCCTGTACAGCACCTAGAAGAAAGCCTTGATAGATCACACAAAGAAGGAGAATGGAGCACACCATCGTACACACAAGGTATCTCCAGGTTGCGTCCACTTCTCTCACAGTGAAGACTAAGAAGGCTTTTTGTGAGTTCTGGGTAGACGTCAACCATTTCCCGCATTGTTTCCAGAATGAAATGACAAGTTTTCCAAAGCATTCCCTCGCAGCGCAGTGCGCAGAACAATGAGAAACATGGAGACAACGACAGGCCTACCCTCCCGCACTGGCAACTGCGTTCGCACTGGGAGACCAGTGAACACGTTAGCGCATGGTGTCACTGTCATCCACTGAGCACACCAGTGGGTTGGCCTCAAACTCCCAGCTGTCCGTTCCGAAACCTCAGAGCCATCCATTTGTGGCCCGACAACTCAGCCACGCATTCCTGGCTTGGAAGGGTCAGTCGGAAACAGCTTGCCATGCGCCCTACACCCGGCCAGCGGTGTACAAAGCGTCCAGCTTGGTGTGCCTGGACAACTCTGTGGGTAAGGCGGTTCGTCTGCAGCTAACATCTTTTGCAGCGGTTGGATTTGGGTCAGATCAGGCACAATGGAAATTTAGATATGCATCTATTTACAACTGTGTATACTGTAAATATATACATATTTATATATATACATATATCATGTACTGTAATTTTTTACATACATACATGTATCGACAGTCTACAGTGTATAGATTTCAGATGTACACAAATGTATTCAAACAAACATGCATACACTTCTCTGTTGCGTAGGTGCTGATGCAAATATCTTAGGTATGTGTCGCTTTAGATATTTACAGATGTGCCAAAACTAACATTGAACATGGACTCTCGCAGATAGGGTCAGCAGCGCAGTTTCCTCTCTTGAAAGGGTCTGTGCTAGTTTCCAACAGGCTCCAGGTACGTACTTGGATTTGTCCATGTATGTTTAAACCCTTGGGATTGGTGGCTTCTCCCCAAAAATCGCAAATTTGGGGGTAGGGGTAACACCAAGTATGGACAACCCCATTTGAATCGTTGTGTGTTCACATCCCCACAGCAATGCGCACACTGCTTGGTACCAATCAAATCCTGTACAGCACCTAGAAGAAAGCCTTGATAGATCACACAAAGAAGGAGAATGGAGCACACCACCGTACACACAAGGTATCTCCAGGTTGCGTCCACTTCTCTCACAGTGAAGACTAAGAAGGCTTTTTGTGAGTTCTGGGTAGACGTCAACCATTTCCCGCATTTTTTCCAGAATGAAATGACAAGTTTTCCAAAGCATTCCCTCGCAGCGCAGTGCGCAGAACAATGAGAAACATGGAGACAACGACAGGCCTACCCTCCCGCACTGGCAACTGCGTTCGCACTGGGAGACCAGTGAACACGTTAGCGCATGGTGTCACTGTCATCCACTGAGCACACCAGTGGGTTGGCCTCAAACTCCCAGCTGTCCGTTCCGAAACCTCAGAGCCATCCATTTGTGGCCCGACAACTCAGCCACGCATTCCTGGCTTGGAAGGGTCAGTCGGAAACAGCTTGCCATGCGCCCTACACCCGGCCAGCGGTAGCCCAGCGGCCGGAGCAGGACCCAACTCGCAAGGGTGGCGCAACTGGGGGATCAAAAGCATCATCCAGAAACAACTGGTGGGTTTGATGGTTTTGACCCCTCAAGTGATGCTTTTGACCCCCACTAAGAGATTGTCCCAACATGTTGTTTTGTCTCCCCTTAAACAAATGTGTTTGGGTTGAAATGGTGAGGATAATCACCACTCAGCACTTGGGTTTGTCCAGTTCCGCATGGTACACCCCCCAGTCACTGGTGGTTTCCTGATTCATAATGGCTAGTGTTGGATGGGTAGTGGCTACAACTATTGATGGACCAATCCGCTTGATTGCGGGTCATCATCTAGCGACGAATGTTGACTGTGCACGGCAGCTGGGTCCTATAAAAATCTGATGGTAGTGAGATGCCTATGGTCGACCATACAAAACCGTAGTAGTTACAAAACCAGTGGTTAGTAATGAGCTATCGAACTATAGTGTAGTATATAAGCTTTTGTAGTATCATATATATATATAGATATATATATATATATTTATGTATATATATATATAAATATATCCCTCCAGCATGAATGATTAGCCAAATCGCTGGTCGGAATAGATGCAAATGATTATCGTGGTTAATGACGAAATGCCTATGGTTCAAACCCCTTCTTGCCTATGGTCATTAACCCCTTTGCCCTGTTCGCGCATAGCGCTCAATGTCAATGCATCTATATATACTAGTTAACCGAAGTAATCATCTGATCTTTGTAGCGGCCTATACCCCTCCTTATTGATGGCAAATCTGGTTGGTGGCTTCAACCCTATGAGCACCATTAGTCAAACAACCATTTGTTGATAGTGACTAGGGAAAATAAAAAATGATTCAAACCACCAGGTAGAAAATGGAGGCTTCTAAACACTACAGGTAATTGCTGGCTAATGATGGCCAAGCCGTCATGGTGACGTATGGTTCCCTGGCCGCCACTGCTTGGTGATCACTTACCAACGCTGGCTTTCTACCTTGGTCAAACTACCCAAATGCTCCATGTAAAGCATCATATACTTTCCTACATGTACTGTACCTATAAAAAAAATCAGTTGTGTAGGTATACCATACATGGAGCATCTAGGTTACCGTCAGCATCATAAACAATGCACAATCCTGAATGTCTCCAGCTGGAGCTTGTACTCATGGCCGGCCGAACGCCGACCCATCAATCCGCCCACCAACTGAGGGTTTGTATTGGTTCGACCCTCTGCCCTGTTGATTTAGAGAAAATACTGTCAACCACAAGTAAACACCGGATTCCTTATCATTCTTTGGTATTATCCACTATCCTGAACCATGTTCAACCAGCATCAACCATTCCTGGTTTTGGTTGTGAAGCCCTGCTAAGCTGCATTGTTGCCATACCGGGGTATTCTGGCCCATTAGCAATCGTTCGTTCCAAACCATTGTCAGCAAGTCTAATCGTCATTGTAAACCTCGATTATCAACGACAATTAATTATCGTACCACTAAAATTAAGGGCCACTCTCAACTATTGACCGCCGTGTTAGAAACCATGTAAGCCACAATAGTTGATAACGGTATGAACCAACAGCTTCCAGCAGCTACAAGCAGCATTCTCCATGGTTAACCATCGTGGATCACTACGTTAGCCACAGCTTATCCCCTTGCATCAACCACTATGAACTCAACCATTGTCAAACGTTGATCATTTGCAACTATGAAACGACCATGGAAGATTCTACAAACCACCATTAGTTGCAAGCACTGCTGGCCGTTGGGACCGTTGTTGATAATTGCACCCCGTCAAATTGAGCATTCTTATACGATGGTTTTTCAGGCCATAGAAAATGGTGGGTCTATCACTAAGAATGGCTAATATTGGATGATTTGAGGGCCCCTATGACTTGAGAAACTCCCACATATAGAGAAAAAAACTGTTCATAGTTACAACCACTGCTAAACAACATAACCACTCACCCACCCTCAACGATTCCAAAGCCATGAGCTACTACTCTTTGGTCAACCTGGCAATGGGGTTTCCTTCTATGACGATTTTTCAGTTGGCCAGGTGACCATGAACCAAATGATAGTTAACAATTCTTTCACCACCTTCACCCACTACACACCCACCTTCACCCACTACACACCCACCCACCCACTACACACCCAAGCACCCCCCAGCCCACCCTAAACACCGTTGCCGCTTCACCCAGCTCCCCCAGCTGAACACCGAAGCGAAGTTCGCCAAAGGCGCAAGTGCATCAGCCCCGAGGCCAAGGGCGTCCAGTAGCCGCTGCGATGGCTGAGGACTTGCTCTAAGGTGACCTTGCCACTTGGAGCCGACTGGGGGCCCAGCCCATGGTGACCTCAGGGGTCACCGAAACCTGAGAAAAACCGCTGGGGTTTTCGATGTTTTTTCCGGGTGCAATCCTGGGAGGTCCGGGTTAGGCCTGGATGGGATGTCTTAGGGCCATAGTTTGTAACAGAGATGGTGTTCGAAAACATAGATGATGACCCACGACCCAGCCAACACCCATGTGGTCCGATAGGCCAATTTGCGAGCTAAAGTCTGTAATGATTATAGAAATTGACCACCAAAATAGGGTAGTGATTTTCTGCGCACTCCTTGGATCAAGAATCAGCTTGGGTCAACCCCCTATACCTTTTTTGGGGTCCCCCATTTTGAGAAATAATCATTTGAGCAAACCCGGGAAAGGGACTCTGATTTCAAAGCAATGAGGATCGAACTTCATCGCAACCCCTGGGAGACTAAATGAAACACTCTCAGTAATCATGGTAGTGGCGAATATCCATGGTTGAATGATTGTTGACGATGGTCCATAATTATGGCCAACAATGCGTGGTCAAAAATGGTTGACTGCACATGAGTAGGTTGACAATAAGAAACGGAGATCAAAGCAATAATAAGGTCAACTGTTGCACCACTACAAACCTTAAATACTACGGCATCAAGCACCATTGGCATGAGTTAATCATGGTGATGCAATTAGAATCAACCACATAAATTTCACAATGGAATAATAATCGCAAACTGGTCAACCATTGTGTCAATCACTATCTGATAATCATGATTGATGTAATGGTAATCACTCATATGATTAACTGATTGACCACAAATTAACTCATGAACTTCTTCACCAGTCAATCAGCATGGATCGTCAATTAATCGGAAATTCGTTGATGAGGTCATTGCTTAATCAGTTCATTAGTGCACTGATCATCCGTAATGATTGACCAACATAGACACAAATGACTACTAGTAGTACCATGAGCATATCTGTCACTGGTCACTAGGAAACCAGTCAATCAGCATGGATGATCATTAACCATAAACGGACGATCACAAGTCATGAATGACTGGTTTCATCCATTGTTGACATTTTACCCATCAATGTCAATTGATAGCCAGTAGATCATCAACCATCAACTGGTAATCAGTTCATTCGTGATGATCATCAAATCATTTCCAGTTCTCGCTTACAGCAATCACTAAGCATAATTAGTTACCTGTTAATCAGCACTGAGTATAACGATCAACAAACAATGACTAATAATTCATGGTTAAACTAAATAACTAATGGATAGCAGTGGCCGTGTCTCACACCACCACTGTCACTGTAACTAGAGAGGAGTCGCTGGCTGCCGAGAATAAGAATAAACCAATTAATTGGTTAAACCAATCAATAAACCAGTTAATTGGTTTATTAGCTATTCAACCAATAAATCTAATAAACAATAACAATACATAACTTAGAAAGCAAATGACCAATGAACCATTAACCTATTAAACTAAACTAGGTGTAGGCAAAGCTATTATCAACCTATTAAGCTAAACAACGACCACTCATTAACCTATGAAGCTAAACTAGTCAGTAGCTAATCTAACTAGTTAACTAGTTAATGGTTAACTAATCATTATCTGCCATTGTTGAATATGACTAGTTTAGTTTCATAGTTGGTTAATCATTCCAATCAACCTATTGTTATCAGCTTTTATTATCAACCGATTCATCATTTCTTATTGGTTGACCTATTAAGCTAGTAGTTAAGTTATTAATCAGTTGTTAACCTCTTTGCTTTTTAATAGCTTAACTAGCTCAACTATTGGCTTAGTGATAGGCTATAATCTGAACCACTTAAGATTATTAAGCTAAACTCGTCAGTATCTGCAGTGAAAAACCCACAACTGACCTCCACGCCGTGACCGCTGCTCTGCTCGCAGCTCACCTCAAGGCCTGGCAGCACGTCGTGGCGTGGCAAGTGCCATGCGGCAAAGGCGGCCTGGGAGCGACGGCCATGGGAAGGGCGTGGGCAACGGCAAGCAGCTGTGAAGCATGGTTGATTGATGGTGAAGTGATGGTTAAGTGATGGTTGGGTGGTTAATTGAAGGTTAATGATGGTTAATTGATGATGAATTGACGGTTAATTAATGGTGAATTGATGGTTAATTGATGGAAAGTCACGGTGAATTGTGGTTAAGTGATGGTTCAGTGGCTACTTAACTAAAGATAAGTGGTGAATATTTCAGCTGTGAATATTTCTGTGGTGAGTTGCGATGGTTACTTGATGGTTACTTGATGGATTTTTGGGGTGAGTCGTGATGGTTAGTCAATTGAGATGTTTAATCATGCTCAAGAACTGGTTGAAGTGATGGTAAGTTAAGATTGTTCATCATGATTAATCACAATGAATACGAATCATAATTAATGGATAATGGATGGTTACTTACTGGTGAATGAACGGGTAGCATGAGCTAGTGATGGGTCCCTAGCAGGTTTAAGACAAGGTATATCATTTTTTTAACCAACTAATGATGTTAAGATTGATGGTTGAGGGCTGATCGTGGTCGAAAGACTCTGAAAAATAATGAGTAACATTTGGTTTGAATCCTCTTGGTAGTTCCTTAGCAGGGCTAGCACTGGGTATCCCCGGCTCCAGATTTTCTAAATTTTTACTGTACCAATTGGTTGAAAGAAACTCATGATGCTTACATTGATGGTGTTTGTTTAAGGGATTGTGTTCTTTTTGGTGGTTCATCATGTTCATCATGTTCCAAACATGTGGTTCTTGATGAAAACCACCCACAAAAAAGGCTCAAACATGTTGGTTGAGTTGGTTGTGCTTCTTGACGGTAATCAATCATGTCCAACCATAACTGTTGAAACAAATCCTTCACACTGTTCCATACCAGGAAAACCCGATAATGACCAAAATGTTATGTCAGCTTTAATCCGTGGTCAATTGGTAATGAAAACGGGTGAAACGTCACAAATTTTTCTAAACTTGCCTTCCTCATACTGAGAATGGAAACGTATACCATGCAATCATCGTACTCCACAAAGGTCATTTTGGAGATGTACTTCTTTGGAGCCATCAAGGCTCAAGGTGTTTGACGTTTGGTGAAAAAGGTTCCAGTTGAGCCATGCCAGAGCCAAAGATCCCTGCTGTGCTCCCTCCACTTCCTATTTCGTTGGAAGACCTCAAGACTTACCTTATAGAGAGGTATCCATGCCTGAGAACCTCCACAGGCCCATCATAGTCCAATTGGGAGTTTGGCATGTTTAACTGAACATTCATTCCCATAAGCTGTCTTAGTATTCGAAACAACACTAGACTTACATATTATTATTGCAGATATAGATATGTTTTAGGAGTCAAGGAATCCACCTTTAATTTTCACCATCCCTTCAGGAAGGAAGATGCGCGGAGGACATATCACCAGGGACATGTACCACGTTTGCGAGGTGTTCTGCGGTCAAGCCGCAATTTCCAGAGGGTTTGAGGAGAAGGGCTACCGAGCCTTTCGCTTCGACGTGAGGAGAAACCCAAACCAGAACATCCATACGGTTGCTGGTATCCAGGAAGTTGCTGAAGCAATGGTGCTTACTTACCCAGGTAGGCATGGATTGCTTGTCCTTGAACCGACCTGTGGTTCTTGGGTCTTCGTCAGCCTTGGCGTGTCCCTTAGACACGTCGACACTTGGAAGTTCTATAGCGAAGAGGTTTTCTATGCGATTTAGATTAAATGAGGGTAGATGAAAGAGTCTCTGAGTGTAGATTTGGGGTGTACTACCAACCGAGTTCTGTAAGTTGGGAATTCATGATCATTGCCATTCATTGCCTATTGTTCTTCATGGACCTCATTAAATGCCTACCAAGACTATTGTCTTGTGGATCATTGTGGTATTAATGAGCATCCTTGATTCTTAAATGTTTGCAGTTTCCAGGGTGTTTTGGTCGCACTCATCATCTTAGGAGTTGACAGGAAATCCATCGCTACAAAGCGTGGTATGTGGGAACTCTACTGGACGCATTCTTGGAGAGCTTCTGCTGCCGTTGGCTAGCTGGTTGTTCCTGATGTGGATCGCAGAACAGCCCGTTACTAGGCTCATTGTGATCCCAAACTTATCCCTGTATTCATGTCCTGTATGTCTATATATCATTTCCTGTGCTGTTGCTGAAATACTTTGAGGCCAGGTATGTGGAGGGTTTTTGTTTCAACATGTGCTCAGGGTACCAGTCGGTTCTGGAGCTGGCAGTCTGTTGATGACTACATCAAGCAGGTGGCTATGTCTGACCCAAGCTGGTCAGAGATTGGCTTGCGACTGTGGCCATTCGGTTCTACTTCATGCAAGCCACTCACCCTCAAAGGTGCATGGACAGGCTTGCCTTATTTGAGGACATGGTTGGGGCAATTAAAGTGGTATAAGTGGTTGTTGATTTGATCCATGTAACATTTGAGACAGTCTGTTGATGACTACATCAAGCAGGTGGCTATGTCTGACCCAAGCTGGTCAGAGATTGGCTTGCGACTGTGGCCATTCGGTTCTACTTCATGCAAGCCACTCACCCTCAAAGGTGCATGGACAGGCTTGCCTTATTTGAGGACATGGTTGGGGCAATTAAAGTGGTATAAGTGGTTGTTGATTTGATCCATGTAACATTTGAGAAAATGGACATCAATTAATACTTACTTATACATTCATCAGTCATTCTAGATGTCGAAGTGGTGTTATTTATCTTTTATATATATATATATATATACATGTGTAATGATAGCGATGGAGAGAGAGAGAGATATGTTACACATGTTGTACAAATGATGAGTGATGTACAGAGGTAAGTTTCTTTGGGAATCTTTTTGTGATTGCAGGACAATCTATGAGCTTGCAGCGAACATGGTACCACAGCGACAAGACGGTTTGATTCAGTTGGCTCCCAAGGGTGAGAGGCTGGACGAGGTTTTTATTTGTTTGTTACACTCTATCATGAAAAATACAGGAACCACTTCAAAGAAATTAAATTGATCAATCAAAGGAATTAATCAAATTAATTAAATGTGATAAGACTACTGTCGCATTGTTTGGTCTCTCATGTACAGGTGGGCGACGGGACGAAGAGAGGAGATGGGGCAGTCTTCTGCCTACCCCATTTGGCTGGGCCGTGCGATTGCAACCATCTTTGATTTGCTGTCCGTTGATCAGAGTCGGAAACCCTTTAACTGGCCAGACCAGTTGCAAATCTTTGCTGGATTCATGACCCGAAGTTTGCCACCGAGTGGTGAGCTACTGCCCGAGGATAGCTTTGTGGGAAATTGTTCATGCATAATCATTTACATATGGAGTTTGCACTTAGAATTGAAGAGTAACCAATGTGTAAATATATAGTACGTGGAAACCAACTCCTTTACTTGCTTGTATCCATTTGTATCCCTTGCGTGACACCCTGAGGATGAACCTGATCCGTGGATCTCTTCTCACGACCAGGACCCTGGCACACCTCAGCTTCTGTCCTTGATGCATCCTCGAGGATCTATTAATCACAAGGATGTTTGCAAGAAGTTTCGTGAGTTGAAGGCTAAGGCCAAGAAGCAGATTCAGAAGCGAACATGCCCCGTTTTTGAACCTGTTTCACAGGGTTCTGCCTCCAGTTCGAGCTCTTGTGTCCCAGCTGCCCCTTCATCTTCATCTCAACCTGGTGACCGCAAGCGGAAGAAGGACCTCTTTGAACAGAGTTTTCATCGACATTGTCATAACATGTCCTATGCTTCTGCCCTTGCTGAGTTCCTTAAAGTTTCTTGATGTTTTGACTTTCAACCTCGAGTTTGGTCTAGTCATCCCCTTGTTGGTTTTGGCCAGTGGCAGTCAACCTGCATTGCAGGACCTGGGTACTACTTCTTCGAGGTCGAGGTCGATGGATGACTTTGTGATTAGAAAGAAGATCAAGGCCAGCTTGGGTTGTTCAATGGAAATTGTGGACTGAGTTTTCTTTCAAGAGCTAGGCTATGATTGATGTCTCACATGAGTTATATTAATAATAGTAGCATCAGAGAAGGCAACGATTGGTATACAAACATTGCACGCATTTGTATTTAAATTCAATTGATGGACAAATGACTGACAATACCAATTGACATGGACAGAATGACCTGACTATCTCAACCTGTGCAGGATGTTGAGGGCGAAGTGGAGCAATGATTTCTGTGGACGTCCAAACCTTGGTCAGTAGTTTCTTTGCTCTTCGAAGTTTCCACAAGTAGTTTCAAGACTAATTTCTTTTCCACTTGTGGATGCAAATAAATTACTTGAATTCAAAGAATTATTTCATTGGAAAGGCTAGATTTGCTGAGCACCTTTCATATTTTAGGTGAAGCCTCTTGTGCAACATCAAGCGATTCAGACTGATTGCAGGCTGGGGTGTGCCAGTGGTCAATTAATTGACTCTGTGTTGTCATTGCTTCCCCTTCACAGGCATTAGTCACTAGATCGATTGGTTGACATTTGCTCTCAGATGACATTGTGTTAGTATTCATTGAATTCATTTGATGCCGTGGTCAGGTGTGGCAGACTACACTTGCCATCCGTGTTCTGACCTGAGGAGCCAAATTTAATCTATGTCATTGGTCTAATTTGCCAAGTCGTCACTTCAGCTGGTTTCGCTGCAAGATTTCATCAGACCAATTATTATGCATGTGGAGTGATTTGACTGCAAACTGACTGCAGGCATGCGGCATGTGTTTGAGGATCCCATGTGAAGATTCATTCTCATTGATACATGCCTACTAGAACTTTTGTAAAACCAAAAGTAAGCTTCATACGGGCATTCGTTCATGAATGAACACTTCAATCCTAAGACTTACCAGTGAATGATTCTTCTTGGGGTACCTGTTGACATTTTTTGCCGGCATGTGCGTTAATTATGCTGGCAGCTCTGCAGCTGCCTGAATCTTGGCAGATTGCGAGCTACACTTCAGCAATGCGAGCACTTCAACAACGCAGCACAAACTAAAGCTTTGCAGGGCATTACTTTTGTGTGAGTCAAGTGAATTGTAATGTGAGCTGATGCAACACAAAAGGTGTGGAACGTTTCGATATGATTCAGAATCTCACAGTATGTACTGACTAAATATTTGTATGTTCCTTGTCAAAATCTCAGGTGCTATATCATTCAACCAGCATCTTCTGCTCAAGTCCTCTCTTTCCTCGTTCTGTCCTTCCACTCTATCTTTGCTCACGTGCTGCTGCAATGGGGAAAGGGACCAAAGAGAAAGAGAAAGAGAAGAAAAGTAAGAAAGCAACCAAGAAGCAGACAACGAAACCGAAGAAAGAGAAATCCAAGAAATCCAAACAGAAGAAAGAGAAGAAATCTAGCTCAAGCTCTTCAGACAGTGGCCACTCCTCTTCATCCTCTTCCTTGTCCACAGAGAAGGCTGCAGCCATTGCCATTGGAGCAGCGTTTGGTTTGAACCTTCCTCAGTTGTTAGTGGTTCTTATCTCTCACTGTGCAGATTCATTCATCACTGAGTCTTGTGCCATGTTGTAATTTATTATCCTTTATTATTTGTATCCTTAATCGTTGCCTGAGGAAGGCTCAGCGTCTACGACTGGACCGCAGGATTCAGAAGATGGAGGACCTGTCAATTATGCAGCTTGCATGCTGCATCGCCCACACACTGCCAGCATGCACAGAGCATGCTCTGATGTCCATTGGTGGTGAGCGGTATCAAGTTTCTAGGTTTCAATTTGAACAAAGTTGAATTGTTTGCAATTTTTGTATTTCAGATTTGGTATTTCATGAATGGAATGGTGTGATGTAATCCTGGCTGTAGGTTCGAAAGGCAGCTACACGAAACCTTCGACTTGGTGATGATGAGGAATCATTGAAAATCAAAGTTGACTTTACGCAGCAAGAAGCTGTCTGCGAAAGGGTATGGCGTAAGAGGATGATGGAACTACTTACACAAGGCTATCCTGATTTGTTACTGTGAGTCAGTTGCTTTTTTCATCAGTGATCACAGGTTTCATGGAAACACATAGATCAAGGTACGTTGGCTTCATCATTCCATTTGCCAATCAGTCAACAACACATGAGTTGCACATTTGTATTTCTGTAGGCACTGGGATGACCAACACTACAATCATCAGCCAGCATGACTCCGTTGTGTCACTTCGCAGGCTGGACTTTGCACGGGACATGATCTGCAAGAACTGTTGATTCCTTTATTTATCACACTCTCTCTCTCTCTCTCCATTTTTGCATTTATAATTATTTGTTTGGAGAAATAAATTCCTTGAGTTAGTGTCTGGGCTTTGCGATGATTCTCCTGAGCACCAATCAGGTATACCTTCGTTATCCTTTGTTGCGGTTTGCAGCCATTTCACCTTTCTTGTATCTCCTCTAGAATATATAGCTAACTCCAAAACAATAATCATCATAAGACTTGTAATGCAGCAACTTCACCAAGTCTTTTGACATACATGCAGGTCAATGCGATCTGAAGTGGAGTCTAAGAAAAAAGAACTTGCTGACTTCGACAAGGACTTGAAAGAGAAATTGAAAAAGTTCACTGAGCAAGCAAGTCGAGAGATGGAAGACGAGGATAGTGGACGACATGCGAAGAAAAACCGAAAACGTAGAGACCAACGTTCAGACTCTGAAAGGGTATCAGGTGACAAGCGGGACAAAGGCCAATCAGGTGGCAATGGCAGACGCAAGCAAGAGGCAAGGAGGAAAGCCAAAGAAAAAAAACAGAGAAAGGCTTACAAGGCTTGAGTTGTTTCTTTATTGTATTGTTTCTTTGATTGTTCAGGCTTATCATTTGTCAGTGTCCTCTCAATGCCCATCTTTCAGTGCATTGTCATTTGTCAAGATGGCACATACTTCTATATTGATCACTGTGAATGCATTTTTTGTCGGAGTACGTATGGTACATGGGGTATCTCACATGCATGCCAGGCCAAGCCTCGTGATGATGAGTCTGTTGCTGAAGGCTCAGAGATCAACGACAATGATGCTGATGATGATGATGATTCCAACGATGAGTTTGACAATGATCTACGTGAGGGAAGGTTTGCAGGACCTCTTACCAAGACACCAGCAGGTGAGTCTTTGCGATTGTTCTTTGCGAAAGAAATTGATCAGATCTCCATTGCAAGCGATCAAGCACTCTTCGTGGAGTCCCTGGTGAAAGAAGGTTTTGAACATGCCTTAGTTGTTCCATTAATGATTGCGTGTCCATGCAAACAGACCAGCTCAATACATGTCCAGGAGAAGATATCGAATACCTGCTGTCTAAATCATTTATGCTGTATCCTTTGTTAATGTATGCACTTGGATTGCTTGTTGGCCATTTATGTTTTACTCAGGATGGTCCTGCTGCTTTTGTGGCTGCAGTGAAGTCTGGATGGTCCCCGGACTCTCCGCAGATTGGGTTCCAAGCTGCCATCTCCTTGTCCAAATTGACTTACCATTCAAAGTTGAAGATCCGTGAGTTGGTAGCGAAGATCAAGAAAACTCCGGACTGTTATGGTGGGGGGTTTACATCAAGCACGTTTTAAAAATGCTGTCCACAGCAATCAATCAATGACATGTTACAGTTCTAAGCTGGTACTTTCTATACTGCTGAAGAATAGAGCTTCAATGAAGACAAATGAAATCATTCATTGAAAACTGGTTATGTAGCTGATCTTTGAGATTTGACGTTTTGACTTTTGCTCCTGGATGTTGCTTTTCTTGTTGTCTTTTGTGCCACTGGTAGGAGCTGTATGAGCAGCGCGTCCTCGAGATCAATCAGACCCCGGCACGAAGAAGGCTTGATCCAGCATTCTCTTTTGAGGCCGACGAAGAAGCACCATCTGAGGTAGGCGAACGTGATACCGAATCCAAGCTTGACAGTGCGGCTGGTGGTACACCAGAGCCTTTGCCTGATCATACGGATGATGGAAATGACAAGTCAAATGAGGAGAATGATACCAAAGGTGTAGGAGGTGTTCATCGACTTGATAAATCTGAAGAAAGCTCAGGTTAGAAGATGAGATTTTGAACAGGCGATGGCATGTTCAGATGACATTTACATTTGCAATCACTAATTAATCATATTCCATTCATTAAGCTTACCCTTGATATATTCATTGTTTGTTTTGAATCGATGCATGGCCATTGCAGCTGAGTACACTGGCGTGCACAACGCACGATTGCGCCATTGGGGAGTTTGGCAGAACAGAAGTGCAGTAGAAAATGTATCAGCTAGTGGGTTTCATGGGTCAGTGTGCTTTGTTTGAAACTGCACTTCTTCTTCAATAATGAGTCTCTCTTTCTCTTTCTCTGAGACCTTTCTTATTCAGACAGCTTTACAAAATTCTCCATTCTACACCTCTACTTTGAACCTCTCTTCACTTCGTTGAACAGATGCACTTGCGAGCATGAACATTCATTGAAATCATTGAGTGTGTCATGTCCAACCTCTCTTCACTTCGTGGAACAGATGCACTTTTGAGCATTAACATTCATTGAAATCATTGAGTGTGTCATGTCCAACCTCTCTTCACTTCGTGGAACAGATGCACTTTTGAGCATGAACATTCATTGGAATCATTGAGTGCTTCATGTCCTTGCAGTTGTTGATCAGTCCTGGCAGACCATAGCAGTGCGTCCTAGAGATACATGGCAACCATGTCCAGTGCCAGTGCTGCCAACAACATGTCTTGGGGAGATTGGCGCAAAAACGCGTCTCGGGCTCTCGTGTGTGCCATCTTCAGCAGACTGGAGATGGAGCGTTCCACGAGTGGGCCAGGGTTCGCAGTGCACCTAGCTGTGAGGACCTTGATGCGGCTGCAGATGTTGGCCGACATCCTTCAGCCTTTCTCCGAGCTTGGGTTGCCCGACACCTTTGTGATGCAGTTCCAAGTGCTCTTGTCCATGACATGTGACAGTTTGGAGTTCTGCTTGTCAAGCTCATGCCAGAGTAAGGAGCAGTTAGTGGACTTTATGACCAAACACTATACTCAATATGCTGCGGACTACTTCCAAGTTGGTAGCAGTGATGTTGTGTTGAAGGTGTCCATTAACCCTGCTCAGTTTGCCTCTGACCTGCTCAATCGCGTGAACAGTCCCATGAAGGTTGGGCGTATGATTGGGCTTTGCAGCCAGTTCTTGGACGTGGCCAACGGACACTTGATCCAAACGGTAGCTACCAACTTCAGCCACAATAAAAACATCAGTGTAGTTTCAAAGGAGGGACACTGACACCATTCCAACCACAGGCAACTCATAATTAATAGTTGCTTCTATGGAACC
Source organism: Symbiodinium kawagutii (assembly GCA_009767595.1). Taxonomy (NCBI): domain Eukaryota; class Dinophyceae; order Suessiales; family Symbiodiniaceae; genus Symbiodinium; species Symbiodinium kawagutii. The sequence continues at coordinate 62,563 of VSDK01014952.1, forward strand.
AAACTTCCCACTGGTGCAGTCGTGTTGTGTGCATACCCATGGGCTCAGGTGGGATGGGAATCCTTCGCTTAAAAACAAACAGTTGTTTATGTTGTAATGAAGGTAATATAATATTGGTAATAATATGGACATGGATCCTAACAACAAACCGTTCTTTGACTTTTCATTGCAGTAGCATGCTCAGAGGCAGAGTTCTGTAACAATGCATTGCTTTGCCCATGCTCAAGGACCACATTTGTGAATGATTCATTTGTATTTGATTTGCATCACAAACATGACTGCGTATTCATACTATCACACAGTATGGTTCATGATGAATGCTCAGGACTACGTATCGAGAGGACACGTGCGATCTCAGAGTTCCTCGTGTACATTGGTGTTGCCCATTGCCAGTTGGTGGAGCATGTGCATCTTCGCGTGGATCGTTGGACATATCCCAAGAGACGCAGAGGCCTCTATGCAGATGAGTTTCCCGAAGATAGTGATTAGAGGAATCAGTTTCGTCTGGAAAGGACTGTTTTAGCTTACCAATTCACAACAAGGATTTGTGGAACAAGCAGTGTTGTGTACACTGAGGGGAAAACATAGTGCGCTTTCAGAGTGATCAAGAATGCAGAATTCAAAAGTTCATTCATGGTTGGGGCATTCTCTGCATTTGGTCCCAATTACATCAATTACTACATCTAATTACTACTGACTACATTTGTTTTCGGATTTGGCCTTCCACAAAGCCCTTTCTCAAGTCCATTTGAATCCTGTTATTGAGCATTAGGCTTTGAGACTTATGAGAGTTTCTATTGAAGACAATATTCAAAGGAAATGACCCAATGGTGATTCCAAAGGCTCTCATCTTTCAGAGTTTATCATCCTTCGTTTTTGGGTATACCAGGGCTTCATCACACCCCTCAATGGTGCCCAGCTGTCACGCATACTCGCTGTTTGCGCATGCCAGGACCTCATCGTATGACAGAATGACAGAATGCAATCACGCATACTGGCAGTGTGCGTATACCAGGGTTGCATCGTAGTCCAGAATTGCACATGGCCATTCTAGGACACATACGGCACCACCAACGCATACCAGAACAGCAACGCATACCACGAAGGCAACGTATACCAAACAATCGTCGTACTGGGTACCAATATTGTTTACAAACAATGGTTGGCTCAAAACGCTTGGAGTATGATGATCATGGAATATGGGGAAAGCCATGTTTTCGCGTGAAACGTGTGACAAAACGTATACCATCGTATTCCGGACAATTTCCGAAAAAAAAAAAAAAAAAAAAAAAAAAAAAAAAGAAAGAAGTTTGATGCCAAACAGGTATGTGGTGCTCAGTCAGGGGCCAGGGGGCAACGCATAGGCAACAAATAACGTATACCAGGGCCTAATCGCATTCCAACGCATACACCACAAGAGGCGTATACCAGGAAGGAATCGTACTCCATGGGTACAATACACATTTGACACTTTGCAGTCACAAGGACATCATGGCACCTCATATCCACTGAATGTTGCTTCCTTGCTTCCAGGTTGTTTTTGGGTTCAAGTCTTAGTTGGGATTTAGCATTTGTTTTCGATGGCTTCATCCAAGCCCCTTACTTTGGAGATGGCCTGGTCCGACCTGGGAAATCCTTTTGAGAAATTTGCATTTGTGAGAGTGCCCCACATGCTCTCTCAGTGGGAAATGCTGGATCATGTGAATGCGGGTGCTATAGTAGAATTGGTGCAAACCAATGGTTTCAAGTTGGTGCCCCTTCTGAACGTTGCCGACATGTCATGCTTGGCCAAGACAAATTTCCATGTGGCTGAATCTCTTCTTTGGGCCACTTTGCTGAGTGGCCATCCTGGCATTGCCATTCGTTTGCCTTTGCTGCCCACATTACATGGCCCACGCTTGGATGAAAGAGAACTTCAGAGGCAATCCTTCTTCCATGACTTCAAGAAACAGGCATGTTTTGATTTGAGTTGATTCGCTGTGTGTTTATACTCTTTTTTGTATGGAAGCAACTCTCATATTTGACCTTCACATCTGTAAATCATTTTACTGATCCGTTACAGAGTCAGTGTAATCGACACTACACAAATGGATGGTGGCTGCACCAGGTGCTCCAGGCGATGACCCAAAAATGAAGCGGTTCCATGAGCTTTGTGTTGTACAGACGCTGTGCAGACACGCGGTTAGGTTTGAAGGCATCCATGTTTGCTTTCTGCAGCAAACAATTTAGACAGCCTACCAACACGAAGTTCTGGGGTCTTGAACCTGTACAGTACTTATTCACAATGGCAACATATTTGCCAACAGATGCGTCAGTGTTGCTTGAACAGAAGCGAACTTAATTAATGCTCTGGATGACCTTGAGCCACATCGTCATATGTGGTTGCACACCTGGAGGGACAAATGTCTGACCCGAAATGCCCAGCACCACTAGTTTGAACATGTTCACTACAACAAGAGATCCATTGGGAGTATATCCAATCTTGCTGCAGTTTGCTCAGCACTTGCGCAGTAAAGGGGATGAATACTGAACACGGTGATACCATGTCAATTGAGTGTAGGTAGCCATGGGATTGCATGTTCTTGCAATTCAGCATCCGAAGTCACACATGCATTCCTATTCTGCAACATCAATTTTCACATATATTTGTTATATATGTAATGAATAGTTATATATAGACGAAGTACATATCATTCATATTCATGTTCATATGGAATCAAAACTATATCCATCAGTTTACATACCTGAAGTCGCAACACCTGCACACTTCTCCCCAGCCATGGAGTGTCCCATGGACTTGCCACCGACCTTTCCATGGGTACCTGAGAGTGTCCAGGATTCGGCTTCTCTTTGTTCCAGAAACAAATTGTTTATTTGCCTTCCATAGGGTTTTGTACTGAAGTCCGATGCTAACATTAACATGGGTTTACCTACAGGAGGCCAGCTCTATCATCCGTGGACTCTGTGATGAAGTTCCTCTGAACTCCAATGATGACGACGAGGATGACCAGAGTCAGAGTGGTCGTGTTAGCCCCCAGGCTGCAGAGGTGCGAACCAGGATTGCATCTTTGTGGGCCCGTGCTAAGCATTATCTGGAGAAAGTTGGTTCTCAGGATCTGCGAGCTAGAACTTACTTTGATGATGTTTACACCTTCGTGGAGAAATTGATTAGTGAGCAAAGTCAGTGCATGGTCTTCGCTCCAGGGCTCAATTTGAATGACCTAAAAGAGAAGAGTGCCTCCCCGCAGAGTCTTGAATCTTCCCCTGCTAGCAGTACATCATCACCTACCTCTACTTCCGTTGTCGATCACAGCTTCAAATTCTTGCAACTCTCCAATGATGTATGGACGGTTCTCGAGGTTCGTGTTTGCAAAACATCCAATTTATCTCATTGTTCAGTTCGAAATACTAAGACACACAGATGAATAGATAGAGGATAGATAGATTGATTGATGGATAGATGGATTGATCGATAGATACATCGGTAGATCAAATAGATACATAGATAGATCTATTAACATATAGATATAAATATAGATATATATATATATATATACATATATATATATATATATAAACTTATATATACATTTAACTATGTAATTTTATTTAGTGCAGATGTTTGGGTTTGGTAAAGATAGTCACGCATACATATTCCAGAAACGTTTTGGTGCTCCAAATTCATGATAGTTCCTGTGAAGGTGGTTCAGGAGGATGATGCAGCAGATGGCTTTTTGCTGAACTTCAGTTTCTCAGAGTGGTGGCAGTTCAAAACTCCATTCCATGCCTGGTTCTCTCGCAACTTCGAAAGCAGCGTGCTTCCTTTGCTCTGGAAATGGGGCTTTGCTCATGGCCATGTGATTGGGCAAACATTTTAGCAATCTAAGGTTTGTGCATATGCATGCCAAAGGGGCCCATAATGACATTGCCTATTTGTGGGTGAGTTTTCTTCCAAGATGGCTGCATTCACTCTACAGGTCAGTCGCAGGCACGGCTACAAGGGCAACGTTGCCAATATGCGAATTGGGTTTCCTTTGGATGTATGCACATTACCAGGTTTCTGTGCAGTACTGGCATCCATTTTGTCAGCCAAGGGCTTGGGCAAGTCGTTGCTAGAATGTGCTCATGAGACCTTTGTCAAACTGAATGATGTCGCATTGCTGACCTGCGTGATGAAACTCCTTCCTGACAATGACCTGTGTTGGATTCAAGTCACCACTGGAATGATTTCAAAAGCAGACCTTCAACGACTGGTGGAATTTCTGGATATTCCTTTTGGCAGGTGAGAATTGACAAACATTTAGGAGACAAAAGTCAGACTGTTGGTGTTTCAAGCTTTTTGGATTCTACTGTAGCTTTTGTTAAATGCATTTCATTGTGTATTGTAAAGTGAGTAACATTTATCATTTGAACAAACTGTCACAGGTTCAAGAAGCGGTCCTTCGACCCTGTGACAGAGGGGGGTGGCTATGCGATCAGCTCCTTGCTCATGACCTTGCTTTTATTGAAGAATGAAAACGAGCAGAATCGTTGCTTCATGCGAGTGCTCAAACGTTTGGTTCATTTGTGGTGCCAGCAGACTGAAAACAATGTCATGCCAAAGTTGTTGGATGAGTGTCCTGATGCCACATTGCAAGCGAAAATGCATCCATTTAGCAGACATTCTCGACGCAGAGGGAACAATGCTGTTCGTCAACAGCTCTCCAGCAATTTCATGGCTCAGGGGGGAGGCTACGTGACTCTTCGGCATGAACTCACCTTGAAGCGTTTAGGAATGGTGAGTGAGAACAGCAAGCTTGCCAGCCTTTCAAGCTCTGAGTTTGTTGCTCGACAGCTGATGATGTCTGCTGATTGGTTGACTCAACACTTTGAAAGAGTTGGGCGAGACGAAAACTCACTCAAGATCCTGAACTTCACACTGGATGAAGCACGAGTGTGCTCCCATCAAGCTCCTAGTTTGTATGTTGTAAATAGTTTTCGGCTTCCCCCTTTTCTTGTAAGAATTTGGATTTTCATCATCTCATTGCATTTGTTTTTTTCTGAAATTATGCTACTGAGAGTAGCTGCTACTGAGGTGGTACCTGTGATTGTGAAGTGCGAGAGTCGCTTGTTTCCTGCTCCAACGCAGTTGCTTCCAGAACCACAGAATGGAACCAATGGCTCGGCAGTTCTTGATTCTTTGATCAAAACCTTGAAGGGCTGCATTCCTGAACCCGATGCGAAAGTGGTCACAACCAGTGCAACTTGGGTTCATCGTGAGTTCCGTGCCAGTACAAGGAACCTTTTGGTTGGGGTTGCCCACAGCCTGCAGCAAGTCATGCCCGCAGGATGGAAATTCAGCGATTGTCAGCCCCCCAATCTTCTTCAACCAGCTCATTCTTTCTCCAGAGAAGTACTTCTACCACAAGAAGTTGAGCTTTTGACATGCAGCTCTCTGACAAAGCGTACTTGGTATTTCCTTTGGTCTGATGATGGGGACAAGGTTGAAAGACGTTTGGACTTCTATCCCGACCCACGGAGTTTCTACAGGCTTTGCTATTCTGGAGATGAGGGAACTGAGGTACCTGGGTGTGAGGTTCAGGTATTTGTTTTGAACCCTTTTCTTCTATCAGCCCAAAGGATTTTGATGATTGCTCTCTCTAAAGTCAATGATTCATAAATATATTTAATATTATTTATTGATAATTTACTTATTAATATTAATTTATGCAACATTTATTTGGATCAGCCTTTCAATTATTTCCTCAGGTCTTTTTGATGTTCTTGCACCTGGTCTCCACTGGACACTGGTGTTTGTTTTGGCCTGACCTCCCCCACAAGTTCCAGCGCAAGCAAGCATGTGCAGTGGCGTGTTGTCCGAGTGCAAAGTCCAGAATGAAAGATTTGATGCGTGTGTTCAGAAGCTCCCGTGCTCCATTTGCCACTTCGCGGTTTGGAAAGAGTCTTCGAGAATCACGACTCAGAATGCTTGCAGCTTTCAAAGCAGACCCTGGCAATGAGCTGCTGGAGATGTATCTTCCAGGCATTGCTCGTGACCTCGACATACCACAAGATGAGATGACACCTCAACATGCAATTTCTGCATTGTCTCAACGTGCAGGACGCTTGCATGTGAAATCGACAGAGTGCAAGGATGTGCGTTGGGGTGCTTGGATCGATCATGCACAGAGTTGGGATGTTGAATGGCACATGGAGTGCATGCTACAACTGTATCACCAATGGGAGTGTGGAATCTGCCCTTGGACAGGGACCAAACGTTCTGATGAAGAAACCACGGAAGCAAAGGACGACAAAGTGTTCTCTGTTCTGAAACTTCGATGGCAGGACTGTGGTTTGAAAATATGTTTTACCATAGATGGGGAAAAAAAACATAAGAAAATGTATTTGTTTGATTTGCGTATCAAGACAATTGCAGGTACTCTCAGATGATGTCAATCAGAATTTCATGAGAAGCATGATCGCTGTATTCAAGCCCAGCAGAGTCTTTGTCGGGAAATTTGCCTCTTGGTCTGGCTACAAACAATTTTTTTTTGAGGATTGTGGTCCTTATCCCTTTGGCATTGAGAAAAAAATATATATCCTACAACTAACATACATAGCTTTGCCTCTAGGCAAATTGTGATCCTGATTAATTATTATTTGTAAAGAAATCATTATGTAATGTATGTAAAATTAATAGTGATTGCATGGTTTATCCATTATCATTGTCATCACCAATACCTTTGTTTACTTCTTACCATTAATGATTGATGAATGATGAATCGTTATTGTTTCGGGACTACTGTGTGTATTGAATATTTGTGTTTGTTATGTTTATGGTTATCTATTTATCAAGATAAGAAGTATTTTCATATTATTATTTGTTTTACTTTTCCATTTATTGTCAATTGCTATTTATTGGCAAGTATTTGTTATCTATTTAAAATCATTGGTGGTGGTTCTTAGTCTTGTCAAGGGGTCTTTTTGTTTGTTTGGATGATTGAAACTAACATCACTCATTTCCAATCCAGAAGATTCCACTTCCAGGTGTCATCCATTCAGAACAATGATGATGCTTCACTCCAAGCTGTGATTGGTTTGGCATCTGGCCGCACTGTTCGAAAGTTGATTTCCCAGACGCTGGATGCCACCGTCTCCCAACCGGTTTTGGATCGCATTGGTGCCATTGGTGAGGATGAATCATGTGCTGATGTGTTGAGATTCCATGCTGATGTGCTACTCGCACATCTGGCCTTTCTCTTTGAGGTCAACACAGTTCACTCTTCGTTTCCATGGTGCTTGGTTCTTGCATTCAGGAAGGCAGAACTACCAGGTTTGATGTTCCGCATGAGTCGGCAATGGAAATTTGTGATTGAATGTTTGGACAAGGTAGATCCAAAGACCACACTTGCGAGGGCAGTTTCGTGGACCAGATCACAGGCTTACCGGGAAACAATGATTGTAGGTGAGTGACTTGTTTTCGAATTAAGTTGTTTACAAGGCTCCTTTTTTATTACTGCTTTCTTCCTCAAGAATTTAGGCTTTGCAGCTCAAAGGGCAAATGAATAAATGATTGATTGTTGCCTCTATTTCTGCTTGCTTGCTTCTCCTTCTTTTTCTGCGCAGTCAGGTCCTTCAACTTTGACCCCAACAAAGTCTGGGAAGATCGCTACTTCATGGGATTGGTGAAGGCCTGCTGCGGCATTACACAGGATGACTGTGGCAGTCTTCTTTCTTCAGTGCCTGTTGAGTATGCATTTGGTGACCTACGCGATGCTGCCAAACGCCATTCCAGGAATGAAGTGGCCACAGGAAGCAACTTGCAATCTGTCGTTGCAAGGAGTTGTTCCCATCGCATCAATGCAGCAGAAGCCATCAACCCCAACAATTGTGACTGGAGCCGTCCTTTGAGTGGGAAGACAATCAAGAAGACTGTTTTTGATGCCTCCCGCTGCACTGAGACAGCTCTGGGCATCAACACCACAGGCCTGACGAAGAAGAAGAGTGTGACCGAATTCACAAAGCCCCACATCTTTGCGCAAAGGCTGGAAATGATTTCGGTTCTGCAGAAACTCTGGCAGAATTCAGATGAGAGCTTCTGCGTGGAGACTGTGTTCAAACGACTGTGGCTTTCTTCACTTGCAGAACGTGGCTTATTCATGAAGATGGCTGATACCGATGACAATGTCTCTATTGTGCTCAAAGGTGGTCCCTTCAGTGTCAGATGCCTCATGCTTGATCAGTCCACAAACAAAGTTGGGGAGGAGACCGAGTTTACCTTGTGCAAGAGCTCAGATGTTCAGATCACTGACATCCCAGTGACTGACTTGGAGAAGTTCCAGGTTTGCCTCTCCAGTGTGCGCATGAGCCAAACATCCAACAAACTTTGCTGGGGAGCGGTTTCAGAATGGATGACTCTTCCTATGTATGTGGCCCGTCATTCCATTGTTCGCATTTCAGCGAGTTCTTTGACAGCTTTGTGTTCACTGCTGAAGTTGAAGGGCCATTCCAAACTGGACCACAAGAAGAAAGCAGAACTGTACATGAAGCACTTTGGAATTGATGCTGATCGAATCAACGAGGTCTTGTCAGCACTTCCAGAACCCAAGAAACGTGCCAAAAGAAAGACAGAGGACCATCAATCATGGTGAAAAGGTATTCTCTAGCTTCACGTATTTACATCAGAGGATATTTGAATTGAAATATCAATTACCACATGAGGTTCCTGAGCATTTTCATGAGTGCTCTGAAATCACCGACATTTTGTGACAGTTCCTAAGCATTTATTCTATGCAGACAAATCATTGATGTTACATCAGAAAGAGTTTGTTTATTTTAATATGTATGTATTTATGTATGTATGTATGTATGTATGTATGTATGTATGTATGTATGTATGTATGTATGTATGTATGTATGTATGTAAGTAAGATGTACATTATTTATTATTAGTATTATTATTATTATTACTATTATTATTATTACTATTATTATTATTATTATTATTATTATTATTAATTATTATTATTATTATATATATATATGTGTGTGTGTGTGTGTTTCCTTTGCACTTCCTATATTTAGCCCTCATTGTTTTCATTTACCCTGCAGGATGACGAGGAAAAACCTGAGGATGGTGATGATGGGTTCTTGAATGATGGTGCAAACGATGACAATGAGGAATTGCAAGGTCAGGAAGAAGACGAACTCATTCAAGAGGTTGTCGCAGAGTTAACAACGTTGGAGGAAATGGATGACCCTGTTCCAGGAGTTGACGAAGGCGATTCCAAGGACCAACTTTAGATTTTCAAAGATGCACTAGGGAAAACATGCGTGGTATAAGTAAGTTGCAATAATGTAGCGCATGCAGTTGCCGACAAAACCTGACTAGTAGCCCCAAATGATTCTTTCCAAATCCACTTTGATCAATTTATTGCAGATTCATTAAATCATGTTTATTTCGACCGTTGGCCAATAAAGACTTGCTTTCCAGGACGAGAAGGTTGAAGAGGAAATCTCCCAGCCTGCAGCAACTTTGTTAGAACCATTGAATTGTTTTCTTATTTCTGTTTTTAAACCTTTTACACCTCCCTCTACTTGGATCTAGTTAGAAGGTTATACACTTAATTAATCAAATTTATTTGGGGAAGGAGATATTAATTAATTGGGTTCCCAGGGTTGCACCTACCACTCATTAATTTCCCACAGCTGCGACTGCCACGGCCCAGGACAGCGAGATGCCATCAGCTTCTTCTGCTCCAGTGGTGCCACCGGATCCCAGTTCTCATGCTGAGGGTGTTCGGGCTGCTAGAACTGAGGGCATTCGGGCTGCCCCTACCCCTAGAGGACTTCCTGATTTGAAACTTCCACCTGGTTGCAAAGCTAACTTTGGTGCTCCGCAGAATGCTTCTGCTTTTATACAGGTGAGGCTTCCCAACAACATGAAATGTGAGGGAAAGGGCAGCAGAGCTGTATCATACCAGGACACTTCTGGCCCAGCGGTTCCAGGAGGAACACACCGGACTATGGCAATGGCCAAGACTAGTGTTGAAAGCTGGGCATGGAAATGGTTTGAAGGGCTTCCAAAAAAAGATCAAGACAATTTAACAAGTGCGCAGGAGGAAAGACCTTCGAAACGAATGCGCAGGTAGCTGGGTTTCAAGTAACCAGACAAATACCCTGAAGATATAGAACATGGAAAAGAATTAGCAAAACCATTTATCAATTGAAAAATAATTTCCAATTATCTACTGACTATCCCTTGTGCTTCTCAGGAGTTCAATGTCTGGGTTACTGGGGAAACATGTGCAATCCAACGAAGCACGTGAGGGGAATCAAAAACAATTGAGCTGTGTGCGCTTCTCGCGGTGAGTGGAATCCCATTCCAGGGGGTCTTGGATATTCTGGTGCAGCTTCATGTTCCCGTTTACTTTCTCATCATGTCTCATGCTGACCTTTACTCCCCAAACATTGTTTAGCTGTTTTGGCCTGGAGTGGGGAAACCTTTGGAATATGGGGAAGATCTGCTTAGAATTTTCTGTTGTCAGCATTTACTCGTGCTATAGGATATGAATGGTTGATACTGGTTCATGATGTTAACGGCACACAATGGTTGATAACGGTTCATAGGGAAGGTTACTCACCAACATCAGGGAACTACGGTCCAAAACTGATACTGATGAACACTGATGGCCTGCTACCGACCGTTAAATCACTATAAAAGAACATATTTGTTTCAATCATGTATCTCCAAGAAATCTGGAAGGCATTTTTTTTGAGCGCGTTGAGTTGACCACGTGCATCATGTTTGTTGAAGTGACGTTACCGCTGAAAAGACTACCGTAACAATTTTGCAGACTTCATATGAATGATGTCACTTTATCTAAAAATAAAAATGAACAACTAAAAGTAATTCATTGAAAGCCAAATTGACTCTAGACAATGATGACAACGGTCCGAGCACCCACCCAGACAAACACACAACATACAAATCCAATTTATGCGCGATAACGTGCTCCCAAATAAAAACACCGGGCTTACTGACAGGAACAGCGTGTCACTGAAATATTCCATTCCTATGTATCCTAATACCTGCCTGATCCTCATTATAGGACTTCCAAAACGCTCCGTCTAAGCCCCTAGGAGGCGATCTGCGCATTGGAAGGTGAAGGAAAGCGATTACCGATCCCAACAACGGTCTGCCAAACGTGTGGTGCTTGGTGGTTCAATCCCATTGTCTCAACCATTCTCATCTTACATTGACAGCGTCAACAGTGTCTCATCGCTTTCGTTGTTCTCTGTTTTCAACCGCGCAATCAACAACTACTGGGCACTGTTGGACACATTGAACCCTGCATGTGGCAACAAACAAGTCTCAATGAACCCACCCATCAGTCGATATGGGTGTTGCCCAAAAATCCTTGTTCCGGGGACGGCCATCTTAGCGGGAAAAAATTTCTTTAGCGAAACTTTGGCAATCCATGCTTAACTTTCGCGGGCCCAAAGGCTCTTTGTTTTGGATGATGTAAAAATGTATAAATAAGGATTCCAATATACATGGCTGACTTTGAGACCGGACATGAGTCCCCTGTCCTTGAGTCCTTGCTCACCTTTTCTTCACACATCTCATCTGTCCATCTCAGGATCTCCCCGAACAGTCTTAATATAAGATCTGGCCAACATGCCCATCTCATCTAGGAGGGAGGCTCTTCACAAAGAACCTGATCTTTCGCGATGATTTTCGGGAAACATTAGCGAAACTTTCGCGAAATGACTCCGATCTTTCAGGACCTGTAAACCTCATGTTTTGTTTTCTTCATTCACGGGCTGTTAGAACACTACACGCGAGAAAAAAATATTTAGCGAATGAGGAAAAAAACTTTAGCGAACAGTTGATTCATGAGATGAAAGGTCATGGCAAGCTAAACTCCTTACAAGGACCTTTTGCACAACTCCCATATCCATCAAGCCACGACCATCTTGGAGATGTCCAGCAAGTTGAAGAAGGTCTCAGACGTCACTGGTTCCTGGCGGTCAAGGTAGCCGCAAAGATGCGGAGCCAACCAACGGCTAGGCACGAAATGGCGAGGGGATAGGTCGAGATTCTCCAGCGGACATGCCTTCAACAGCGGAGCGACTAGTTTGGTTTGGGGGATGTGAATAGCCAAGGGGTACCGTACCCTTGACCCAGAGACATCTCTCCCGAAAGATTCCAATCAAAGGGTTGCCGATCTCTTCAATAAATCAAACCACCAACCCACAAAAATCACCAACCCTTGGCCAACCTTTGGCCAGCCCTGGGCCAACCCTGGGCCCACACTCACCATCACCAGCTCCACCTGCTCCATCCACGACGTGACGCCCAAGGCCAGATCCGCCAGCACGGCACCACCACGCACCACGGTGAGTTGCGCACCCAGGAGGTCACCACGACGGTAGAACCTGAGAGCAGCAAGCACCGGTGAGGATGGATGGATTGGTATGGATTGATTGGTGGATGGATGGATGGCATGGGATGGGATGGGATGGGATGGGATGGGATGGGATGGGATGGGATGGGATGGATTGATTGGTGGGTTTGATGGGTTGATACGGATTGATATATGGATTGGTATGGATTGATATGGATTGGTTGGTGGATTGATTGGTGGGTTGATGGGTTGATGGTGGGTGGAGTTGCGCTTGATGGTTGATGGATTCGTGTTTGATTGGTGGTGCTTTGGTGGGTTAGTGGTGGCTTGATTGGTGTTTGATTGGTGTTTGATTGGTGGATTGGAGGGTGGATTGGTGGTACAAACGATCACCGAATGGTTAGTTGGTGAGGGGTTGATGTTTGCGACTGATGGTCAATGATGATGGATTCTAGTGGTTGTTGATGGTTAAGTATTTACCTTCACGGCAAGTAGGTGTTGATTCACCCATGGTTATTGGACGCCTATTCACTACTATAGTGAAGCGATATTGGATGGTTCGTGATGAGTAGTCAACTTTAAATGATGATGGTTGATGATTGACTGACCATCCATCAAGCACAATCAACTGACCATCATTCATTAACGGTTCATGATTGATAATTTTTAAGGTTTAGCTAAGGGTTAAGAATAAACTCATGGTTAATGATTGATAACACACTTGGATGAATGTTGATGATGTCCGTTTACATTGTTGGGTTAAGAACTAATCGAGATGGGGTACTGATAAATGATGGTTTTATCATGGCGAAGCAGTGATCAACGGTTGGGTTGTTAGGTTGATGGCTGTTGAACAAACTAGCTAGTGGTTTCGAATTGGGCAAAAAAGTTGATAACAGTTGCATAAAATGTGAATTTGAAAAACTTATAATTTTCAATAAGAACCTCAACAACAATGATTAACGGTAAGAATTGGTAAGGATTCAAACCTTAATCTTCTGCATGGTCAGCTGCCGATGTGGTCAATGGTTGCTAAGTAGTGTCTAGTACTGACAACCATTGTTGGTCATGGCTAGTGATGGTTGAGAATGGCTATGGTCAATGGTCATTACCAAGAATGATTCCAGTGACGAGCATGGCTAAATGTTTAATATGCTAGCTAATGCTAACAATTCTCGAAACCATGTTTCGGAAAGGTTGGTGAGCACAAAAAACGATGGGTAATCATGGCAATAGTTCAAATATCATGGCTCACCATGACTTGTTGCCACCAATCATAGCATGGTTTCAGCAGTGGATACACAGCCACCATCACGAGCGCTGAATTGTCCTGAAATGAATGAGAACCAGGGTAGAGGCTGCATCATGGTGGCTGTTGGTGGGGCCAGTGGCTCACCAAGCATAGTAACTAACTAATCAATTAACTAACTAACTAACTTACTAGCTATCAACTATAATGGTGAGCCATAGTTGATAATGCTTGCTGACAGCTACGAACAATAATTGGAATGGTTGCCAACAGCAGCAAGTGACGGTATATCATGCATGATTTGCAGTGGCTCAACGCGGTTGCTAGTGGAATGTTTGATCCAATTTTATGTGCGTACACATTCAATAAATGCATATATATAAAAATATATAGATAAACATATTCCATAAACTATATCATGAAACATAATATAATGTAACATCATAAGGAAGAAAAAATACATAAACATATAAATAAACATATATTTACAATACATGTATCTATATACATAAATATACCTATATGTATATAGAAAAATGTATAGACAGCAAAAACAAATACAAATCCCCAAACAAGTATTCACAATTACAAATAACACATGTATGAAGATACAAAAAACATCACTAATATACATAATTTGTAAACATATATTTCACATCTATAAATACATATCATCAAATTATCATACACCTTTAATACCCGCAGTGTCTAATGCAACTTATCATCAAATTTCATACACCTTTATTATCAAATACGCCTTTCAAATGATTATTATATCTAATATATAGCTGGTATATCACTAGTGTTATTGGTTGTTCTCTCCTACTATCAACCATTAGCCAGCTGCTATATTTGGTTAACTGCTTGACCCAGCTCGCCATATATAGCTGGTACATTCCCTATAATTTTATTTAACCCCTATAGCTGGTCAAAGCCTTGACCCATAAATTATCATTCAAAATATCTAAAATAAATATCTAACAGTAAAGATATCCAAAAAATATCGAGCGCAATAATCCAATTTAGATATAAATTTAGTAAAGGATATTATTGTTCCACAGATATATCTAAAGAATTTACTAAAAAATAAATTACTATATATATATATATATATATAAATATCTAACATTAACAAAAATCCTTTCATCCAATCTTCTCCGCAGTCCCCGGCCGCGCCGCTCCGTGGCGTGTGGCGCGCACCAAGGGACTCCTCCAGGAGCCGCACCAAGCGATCCTCCAAGGCGCGCCCCCGGCGCCCCCGGCGCTGCACCGGCGGCAGCAGCTCGGCAGGAGACCTGCGACGCACGGCAGGAGAAACCGTGGGAAATGGCATGGAAAGAGATGGAAACATGGAGAAAATCTAGAGAAAAATATGGAAAAAACATGAAATCTTGAGAAAATATTTTTAAAACATCACTAGAATCTATGGGAAAACTGACGAAATCTAGGTAAATAATTTGGAATATATTGGATTTCTATGAAATAACTGATAGAAATTGGAGGAAACGTGTAGAAAATCTCGTAAAGACACATGGGGAAAAAAACAGCTAAAATAGACGGAACAGTTTTAGAGGTAGTATAATACAGGTATAGATGTACCAGGTTCATGAGGATGATGATGATGCCCCTGTTTGAAGCTCGAAAGAAGCATGAAGAAGGATACCATTTGTTGTTTATCGACCTGGTGCTATCAACAAATGAGGGTGCGATACTAAGGTCTGATGCATCAGTTGCTGAAAAATGTTGAGTCATGCTGATGACTCGCGAAAACCCAAGACGTCTTGAATGATTTGGTTCTGACCATATGAAACCTGAAGACCAAGAACAACACACTACGGACCTGGTTTTCGATCAGCAAACTATTGCAACTGATATTGCTGCTCACTGCTAAACCACCAGAATGTGAGCTGGATTGGCAAGGAGTTATCAGGCGCCAAGCGTCTGCATCGGTAGCAAAGCTTGCTGATTTGGAGCTAGCACTACCACCACATAGTTTGCTAAAGTGGGTCACACATGGTGGTTTCTCAAAAAAGGGGATCCTGTACTTATCATCCATGAATAATCATCTTTGATAGTAATGAACCCACCATTTTTGGGGTTCCCTCTTTTGAGAAACCCCTGCATTTGAGATATTTTGAGATACTCTCTTGTTGGGGTGAAGTTGTCATGAAGTCGTTCAACTCAGCCATGGCAGCGGCGCCAAACCCTGACCACTGAGCCCTGACGAGTGAACCTGCCAAGTTGGATTTTTGTGATGCTGACCGCTCAGCAATTTTCTAATGCTTGGCTGCTTGACCCATAGCTATCACCAATGGCCATGGCATGGCGATCATCATTTACAAACTGCATTACTTGACCAATGGCCATTGTTAAATGCTTATGGAGCACCTGGGATGTTGATTACCTTCTTGACCATTTTACTCAACAATCGACCATTGCATTGAGCAATTGACCATCGCATGAACCATGACTCATTCACCATCCATTCTTTGGAGGTTTCTCAAGCCATAGGGGACCCTTAAAAATGGTTGGTTTATTACTAGGAGCGCTTCATGAACTGGATGGTCACCAGGGTGAACCCTATATGACTTGAGAAACCACCATTCGACCATCATTCATCATGATAGTTGATTAGATTATCTATTATCATCATTCATGATACTCATCGATGATTATCATTCAGTGATTAGATTATCTATTAGTCATGATAGTTGATTCGATTATCATCATCTATGAATTGATCATTATCCCTTCATGATACTCATGAACTTATTAGCAACATCATTCTTTGACCACTGCCGGCCGGTACCCCCTGCAAGCCAAGCACTGGAGCCACTATTTTTGACCTTTCGCTAAGCGTGATTGTCTGGTTGGTGGTTGAACCACTCCTATGAAAAATAGGTGTGTCAACCAAGCAACCATTTGGGAATATATATATATATATATATGCAAACTATTAGTCAACCCACCGACCATGTGGGAAAACAAATAAAATCTTTGAAGGCACCAACCAGTTGTCGACCATTGGTAACCACAGTTGTCGAGCCTTACTAAAGTCCTGTTCGCCCTTGGTATAAGTTTACCCTTGGCACCCAACTTACCATAACTGTTTGGTAAACAATGTCCTTACTTCACTGAAGACCAATCAGACAATTCACCAATCAACCAACTAACCAACCAATCAATCAAACAAACAACCAATCAAACACAAAGAACCAACCAACCAATTAACCAATAAACCAACGAACCATTCAACCAACCAATCAACCAACCAATTCAAGCAACCAAACAACCAAGTACCCCACCAACTGTCGCCTCGGTGCTCCCCGCAACGGTCTCGCCTTGGCACCGACCCGCTGCCCTTGGCCAGTGTGCCTCAGCCGCTAAGCCGAGTGGGGGCAAGTTGGGAGCGCTGCGACGATCGCAAGGATTTGTTATTGTTAACAATGGTAATAGAATTTGTTAACAATAGTAATTTGCTATTGTTTAGTTAACTATAAATAGCTGTTTATCAATAATTTGTTATCACTGACTGTAGTAATAGCTGTAAATATATTAGTAAATGGATGAATATAGATAACTGTTTGTCAATATTACAGTAAACTGTACTATCAATGTTACGATAATCTAAAGATGGTAAATGTGGATCAACTACTCTTACTAATAGTAGTTATTATTGGTCTTGTTTTCAATAAAGCAAACATGGTAAATGGAGTACTGGTACTAATAGTAATGGATAGTAGCAGCTATGAACAGCTGTTCTCGAAGATGGTAACATGAAAATGATGGAAAAGGTGTCTTGGCACCTCTGAGAACCTCATCAGTGCAATCCTGCACCATTGCCTTCCAGCATCAAACACGAACACGAATGCGGTGCGTCAACATGAGGTGACCCTCTTCCCCATCATTGTCGATTCATGTGTCACGTGATGTTGATTCATGTGTCACACTCTTCAAAGCAGTGCATTCAACATAACTGGCTGGTGGTTGAACCACCCAAATGAAAAATGTGCGTCTCAACCAACCAACCATTATCTAATACATTCTGGAAAATAAAAACAGTGACAGTGTGAATCAAACCTCCAACAGATGTAGCCGTTTCAACATCAACTTATTAATGATAATGCATTACAGTATTGGCTAATGGTATATGATATTTTGAATGGTTGTGCCTCTGATACAACATGGGTGTTTCTCAAAATGGGGGGACCCCTATCAAATCATCCATTATTAAGCATTAATCAACCGACCACTTTTTGGGTCCTCTATGGCTTGAGAAACACCCACATCAATGTTGCGAATCACTCCATCTTTCCACCCTGGAGAACCACAGCCACACCGCTCCGTTGCGTACCAAGGCGCGTAGGAACATGGATTCCAAGATGGGGTGCCGTGTGTGCAGCTGGCTGGACACCTAGGCACACCATGCTAGACGGGGGACCCAGGGCAAGGACCCTGCGCAAAGGCGTTTAGTGATGAGGTGATGAGGTGGTGGTTGCTGGTTCTTGTTCGATGCGGGTTGACATCTTGATTGTGATCATCTTCGAAACCACACGTGTGTGGTTTTTTTCCTGACTTGATCTTGAGATTTCCAGTTTTTGAACGATGAACATCCTTTACCCCTTTCCTTGTTCGTGAACAGGCCCCGTTAAACATGATGCATCCACTCGTCGATACGAGTACTTCAATCCAGAGTAAACACACATGTACGATGCACATGCTGATCAATAGTTGAAATATGCAAATCATACTATGCAATATTGCAATGATTACTGTATATGACAACTCTCAATACTAGAGCGTGACCACTCTGCAATGACTACGATTTCAAACAGGGATGACAACCATGTGAGTTGCCCGGCTGTGGACCCAAACGCACCACAGGAGGTCCAATGCCTTTAGGAAGTAGGTCATGTCCTGGCGAGAAGCGCTTCTTGAATCTGAAATGAATGCTTTTACCAAAGAAAATGCCAGTGAGAACCAGAGAATTCGTGGACTCCATATGGTGGGTTTCTCAAGATAGGGATCCCCCAAAATGGATGGCTTTTACTACAGACGGTTAATACTGGATGATTATTGGATGATTTGGGGAATCCCATATTTTGAGAAACGGCCATATATGCGGAAACAGCAGCAAATTATGAGCCTCTGATTGCTTGCGTGCCACTTGGTCGGCATGTTCAGCCCAGTTGCAAGCTTGAAACAACAGCGCCAGGCAGTTCTTGGTGGTGCAAGAACGGTCGCAATGAATCGCAATAAAACCACACATGATGCTCGAGCTCATCATTTTCAGTGGTTATATTATCGATTAACGTTGATGATTTGTTGATTACCCAGAGTTGACCCCAACAAATCAGTCCATCAGCTGCAAGCTCACCGGCCACCACGCCACGGCGGACATGCAGCCCCATGCCCCGTGGGTCCCCAGTGATCACGTCGAAGGGAGACTTCTTGAAGCGCTTGGGACCACGTTGATAGAGATCGTCCCCCGCCTGCGCAGAGGAAGGCCCTGTTCACCGTACCGGCCCCGGATCAACCACTGATGCCATGATGCCATGACCCGCGACCCCACAAGGCTACGACCCCATGGTGGCTGAACAACATTCAATTAGTCAATGCGTATGTCAATGTAAATCACTTACATTCATCAACAAACTAGTTAACAACATCCATAAGTTGAGCTCACCAACAAACTCACCAACATTCACCAACATTCACCCAAGTTCACTTCAACTAACATCCTTCCATTGGAATCCTAAATCACCAAGATTCACCACCATCAAAAAAACCGAATCCCAGCTGAGTTCACAGCACCAGCCATGCTGGGCAGCCCCTTGGGCCGCAACCCGCAGGCCCTAGCTGTGCCTTCATAAAGTTCTCCACTTGTCCCTTGGCTTCCTCCGCGGGTTGCGCTTCCCGGAGGGCAAAGCCTAAGTCGTCGCGATGTGGTGGGGCCGCCATCCAAGGCAATGCCCAGCTACCAGGCATCCCAGCGAGTCATGGGGGAAACGTTGGAAAGCACCAGCAAGTTCGTGAAATATCCATCAGGATGCCAGCAAGATAATGACATTTGCACGGATCTGCTTGACAGTCATGTATATCAGGGTAGAATCAGGCCATTTTTTCGCACTGTTGAGGCTGGTGATGATCAGGTTACGGACCATTTCTACACCTCAACTAATGGTTTCCTACATTGCAACATGCACAAATCCACAAAATATATCAAAATATTGCACATGACATGTACTTTTCTTCACTGCATCATATACATTTCACTTTGTTGATGGCTGTTGCATGTCATATCTTATCATATATTCAGTTGCTGGTTTCAACTCCCAGGCAAAAATATTACCTAATCAACCACTCCTTTTCGCTCCTTTTCTATGTGTCCAAAGCACTCGGCGATGCGGAATGCCCTGAAGCCCAAAAGGAACATCACTTCAAAGTCGGAGTCGGACCTCCTTGGCGGTGGCTAGGTGCTCCGATTTCTCGCGCAGCATCTCTTCGGCTTGTTGCCACTGATGGGCATCCATACGAACAGGCACACAGCGAGTCCAGTATGTCAAGATGCTGCTGGAGCTTCGAAGGTGAGCTATTGCTGATCCTTTGCGTAGTCCATGACAGGACCACATGCCTTGGACATAGGCCGACAACGACGATGTCCGTTCCAGTGCATCGTCCTGTGTGTGTGCCAAGGCTGAGGCCCACTGCTTGTCCTTGGTGATGTACTTCACGCCTTTCGATGCTGTAAACCGTTCATACATGACGTTCAGCTGAATCCATGAAACACAGCGCACTGTTCCATTGGGCGAGGTCAGCTGAGCCAGAGATTGCAAGGTTGGCTTCAACATGTCGCAGTGGTACTTACGTGGGACCGTGTGAACCGTCATGTGAGGAAATGCTATCTCCTGCAGTTCAGGCCGTTGAATGCTCTTGGGAATAGCATCTGGCTTGGGGGCAATGCTAGTAGTTGCTGGGTTTGGGGCCAGCACTGCCTTCTTTCCAATTGCTATCATCATGGTGTGGGTTTGGTCACGCAAAAGCTTAGCATGTTCAAGCTGGTCACGAAGTGTTGTCCACACCTGCATGAGAGCTGGGTGTTTGGCATATGCGGCTTCTGCCAAACGGTCTGCTGCATGATTTGCCCGGAAAATCCAGGCTTCATCCTCTGGCGTGTGATCATGTATGACCTGGTGGCTGACAACCTTCATGATCGCCAGGAAACTTTGGTCAAGCCTAGTGATCTGTTGTTGCAACAACATCCAAAGGTCGGCATCTTTCTGGTTGGGTTTCAGGTACGAGGTGCCTCGCTGAAACTGCTTGCATCTACGGAAAACCAAATCATTGTCAACCCATAAAACGATAGGTCTCCCAGTGCATACGGCAAATTTGCAGGCTGCAATTGCGGCAAGGATTTCGGCACGAAGGGAGGACTGGTACCACCCTGGCAGCACTCCATGGGAAATTGGCCAAACTAGGTTGCTGGTGACATCTGCTAACACACATCCCCATGCGGCTAGCCGAGAATGTTGGCACGTGGGAGCTTTACAGGCTCCATCTGTGAACATGTGCAATGTCTCAGGGAGACAAGGTGGGAACAAGCAACATTCTGTGTCATCTGGCAATTCCGAACACATCTGGCGAAATTCTTGGAGGGCTGGTGGGGTGGGAATCCATCCATGGGCAGTGAAGCTCGAAGGCAAACTTGCAAGCTTTTCCAGCATGGGTTTGGAAAAAGGACGGCAGTCATCAAAGTGTGGGCAGTGCCAGTGTCGATGGATCTGGCTGTCTTCTGCTGCACCGCAAAACCTGCATGCTGATCCTAGAACTTCATGGGCTTCTGGTCTCACATGTTGCAAGTGGTCTGCTGCCCAGAAAGTTCCGTTGAGGCACCTGGCGAGGAGTGCTTGCTCCTCTGGCTGATGTTTCTTCATATTCGCTGTGGTCAAGGCAGGCATTGCATACTGAAGGCCTTCCATGGTTTTCCTCGAGCTCAGCTGGGTTTGCACTTTCTGTTGCCAAGCTTGGGTGGCTCGCAAGAGTACCTCCTGGAATGGAGCACGCAAGAGATCACAAGACTTACCCCACTGATCATGGAACCCATGGGCGGGGCTCCATCCCCAGTTGATCTGGTGAAGTCTGGCCAAGAGGACACTGCAAGGACCCGGTCCCAGTTGTGTGGAATCCATGCTATGCAAGCTCTGCATGACAAAGTCAACTCTGTCTGGATCGTTATGGTGCATGCGAAACTGTGCAATGGTGGCAACAAGGGCATAACATTGCGGGTCATGTCCTGGGGGTTCTACCAGCGACAGGTGGGCGATGGCTGAAAAACCCGGTCCTTGCAAACCCAATGCTTCAGTGCACCCGGCACGAACCGGTGTGTAGTTGGCATCACCTAAATGTGCGGATGCAATTGCATGCAAGGCTGCTGGCCAGGCTTTGGTTCGAAGTGCTCTCAACTTGGCTCTGTAGGGGGCCAGGGACCTGGCCAGCCTTCCCCACAATGATGGCAGTAGTGCCAGTTTGTCGCGAATCGTTTGATTGGTATTTTGCTTGGTGTAGGTCATATGGCCTCCTAGGTCTCTGGCATATCTTTTGACTTGATAGTCCTGGGTCAAGAGTTTTCTGCCGGCACCATCCAGCGACCAGGTGTAGGTCTTACCATGGTCGATAGGCAGGTCAACCAACGTGCAAAAATCACTCAGGCCTTGCATGCCTTGGTGAACCAACTCCGGGGTGGGGCCAACAATCTCGAGGTTGTCGACGTACGACCACAGAGTGATGTGGGGATATCGCAACCTTGCCCAGGTATGACCCAGGATGTTCAGAGCTAACATCGACACCACACTCAAGGCACATCCTTCTGGGTAACCTGTCACCGAAGTGACAGGTGGTCCAATGGCAGAGCGGACTTTGAACCTTCTACGGAGCCTGGCTAGTCCATTCTTCCACGCAACGAGGATGCATGGCGCCACTTGGAGTCGCTCAAGGATATGAAACACCGGCTGTCGCGGTAAAACGTTGAAGGCTTTTATGATGTCTACCACCCCGCCTGAGAGTTGTGCAGTGTGGTGGTTGGACGCCTCTATATCTCCGAGCACTGCATGCCACACATCAGAGGCTGCTCGATGAGGAAGGTTGCCTCTGCATGTTTGGGGGCAAAATTCGCATAGGTGTCTGAGGATTTGGCGAGCTCGAATGGATGACCAGACCCTGTAGGCCACCGGAAAAACCACTATTGGTCTGTACTGCTGCACCTGGTGTGCGTCTGGCACCTTTGCAAGTGCTACTATGAACCCTTCCAGCAACTGAATGGGCCATGGGGATCCCTGTTCGATGGACTCGAAAATGGCCAACAGCTCCATCACCAGGTCCTGTGGAAGGGCTAAAAGGTCACTGCGAGAGGCTCCGTCTGGCCCCGTAGCTGCGTGGGAAGGCTTAGATCGCACTGCGTGACACCATTCCTGGTATGTTATCGGAGTGCACTGCATTGGTGGGACTTGCGGGAGTGCCGCATCCGCGAAGTCCAACAAAGTTTTCCATCTGCTTGGGTCTACATCCATGTGTTTATCCCACCGTTGTTTCCATTCAACTTCAAATCTGCGAAACAGCTCTCCGAGGTTGCCAATATATGTTTCCTGGGACACCATGTCACCCGGTTGAATGCTGGACACATCAGGCAACCACAGCTTGTCGGCTTCAACATGTATGGGATGGTGTAGGGTGCCAGCAACATGGATGGGTTGGTCTGGTGTCCAGTCTTGCGGCTGCTCAAGGACTATGGCTGCTTCTGCTGCGTCAACTTCTGCCACCTTGGTGTGTGGCCTGTCGATCAACATCTGGACGGGAGCTTGGGGCTCTGCACGCAGATCTTTGAAGATGACATTGGGGTTATCTATTCTGCGCTGTTTGGCTTTGTTCACTCGCTGCTCCAACAAGTGCTTTTCCCAATGCTTCAGCTGTTTCTCAAAGGCGGTCACAACTTGCTCTGCTTGGGTCTTGGTCGTTCGAGGTCCAATCAAAGATGGTCCTGTGGGAAACTGTGCGGCCCACCACCTAGGGAAAGAACCACTAAATCCTGGGGCTGTCAGGATACGATGCCAAAGGGCTGAGACCTGTTCATGTTGTGATGCTCTGAGGGAGTCTGTGCTGGATAGCCTCTGCCAGTTGACTAGTCTTCTCAATTGTCTGTACCACTGGGTGTACTGCAGATTGGGAACATGATATTCTGGAGTGGGTTCACCATGGCGAGAGGGGCGCATGGGAGTGGTGTATTCCTGGACCCACTTCACTTCCATGGTCTGGGCTCTGCCTTTAGCGGATTTGTGCATGGGTTGACCTTGGGACCTAAGGACTCTTTCTGCTCTGGCTTCGGCATTTTCCCAGATCTGAGCATATTGCGCTTCCGGTGTTGACTGGGCTGTTGGTCGTGGTTCCTGCATAGCTCGCTGATTTTCCTGCTCAAGGGAGGGCCACTGGAACTGCACTGGGGTTCTCCACAAAGGAACTTGGGGAGGAGCTCCTAGATTGGTAAAGGTGGCAAACAAGATCGAATGGTCAGGGAACCAATCATCTTCAACCTTCACGCAACTCAAGTACCTGGCAAGTTCAGGACTTACATACAAGTGATCCGGGGTTGTGGCTCCCTTGCAAGTAACCTGAATGGGTTGTTGATGAACCTCCAAGGCCCACTGTTGGATGTTTATCCAACCTTTGCTCATCCAATACTGCATGCTAGGCAAAGGATCTTCCTGGTTGAAGTCGCCTCCAATGAATCGCAAACCATGATTGTTGTCAACAAGGCGTTCTGTGAGGACTTGACACTGGCGGTCAGTGGCTTGTTTGGTGGCCAAAGTGGTGGGTTGCGACGCAAAGCCATAAATCACTCCCCCTTGGATGGTGCGGTTGCCACAGTGGAAACTTGCTACGTGAACTCGACATGGATCAACATTGTCTGGCATGGCTGGCATTGTCATGGTTCTGCTGGGGCCTGAACTTAAAAAGCCTACCCCGGATTGCTTGCCTCCGATGGCCGAAACTGTTCTGGCCTTGGGTTGGACAGGTTTGCCCATCTGTGCATGGAACTGTGCCTTGTGGCAATTGAATTCTTGTGTGCATCTGACCTTTCCTGGTTGGGTCAGGTGGGTTTCGCTAATCGCCCAAATTGTGGTCTTGGCTCGATGTAGCTTCTTATACAAGTGTGCCTTACCCAAAATGCCATTCGGGTTTGAAACTCCAATGGCGATGTCTGCAACCTCTGGACCGGGGTTGGCAGCTTCCCCTAAGGTACACAAAAAGGTGAAGATAGTCAGAAACCAGAGCTTCCAAAAAGACAAAACTGGCCACCGGTTGTGGCTGCGTTTCGGCAAACCTGGAGATAGTCACTCCTTGTCTTCTGCTGGCCTCTTTCTCAACATGGCTTCGATCCTCCTCATGGCATCATCCAGCTTGGTGTCCAACACTCCTGCAAATGCCGTGGATTGCTGATCAACTTTCTGGTCGAGTTGAACAAGTTGCTGTTGCACGAGCTGGTTCTGGCTTGTTTGGCTTTGCTGGAATTGGCTCACGGATGCTGATAGTTGTTCAATTTGCTGTTCGAGCTCTGTGACTCTGGGGTCTTGGATGGGTGTCATCTCTGCATCTTCTTTGGTCTTGGCTCCAAGTCGATCTTCAATCTTCTGTTCCAATTTCATCTCCAAAGCTTGCATTTGTCCTACCGAGATTTCTTTGCCTCTGGATGGCTGCCACGGGTCATGATGGACCCATGGGTCCTCACTGGACGTTGCCCCTTCAGGCTTCTTGAGGGATTGCACTGTGCGATTGGATGCAAGCAACGTGGGTTGATCCGGTTGGACTGGATTGGCATCTGCTTCCTGAGTGATCAAGATTTCACCATGCTGCATTTGATAGATCCACGACGGGGGCAAGTCTGGTGATTGGAACAACCAAATGCTACCAAGTCGATCCGTGGTCTGGGAAATTGGGCTCACTGGACGAGCTTTCCACTCCCACAGCCGGCACACTTGAACCAAACTGGCCCGAGTTGCTCCATATGGCATTGGTCCCACACGAAACCGCTTCAATTCGGCTCCCGGCAACCATGGTACCTCTGGCTTGAACACTCCATGAACCTTTTCTGCATGTGCCTGGCTGACTCGTAATCCATATCTATCTGCATTACGTACCAAAGTGGTGGGAGCATCTACTGTTTTCTGGGCAAGCACGGTGTCAGCAAAGGATCGCTTTGGCAGCCATATCACCTGGAATGCCGCATCAGGTGCCCTGCCGTCCGGTGATCTGGGTTCAATGTATATGCCATCTGTGCCACTGGTGGATGCAACCGATGCATATGCTGGGGCTGTCAGTCGGACATTCACGGCAAAGCATGCCGCTGCCTTGGGCTGGGATTTGGTCAAACGTGATGTCAACCATTGTCGGTCCCAAACGTCCAGGATGTCTTCGCTTGCCAAACCTTGGAAATTGACATGAGTGAGAATTGCTCGCACTGGCTTCTGACAGAACTCCTCCCAAGATTGGCTCCATTGGTCCTGAAAAACTACAATGCGTGCCACCGTATTGGCCACCTGCTGTACTGCTGGGCAGTTTTGGGGCAAGTTCCTCTGAATGGCCTTTGTTCCGAGTTGAACCATTGCCATCTTCACCAGCATAGGCTCTCCTGTTGCTTTGCAATGGGCTGGAACTTGGATCACTTGCCTTTGGCTGGGCAGGCGTTGGTCGAAGGGGTCAAGGATCAGAAGTCCTACTCCCTCGGTGCTGACTGGGCTTGTCAAGTTGAAGTAAGGTAATGCCTCTTCGATGGTCACAATCATGACTCCCTGTGCTCGTGGTCCAAGTTGTTGTGGAAGAAGTTGTCCTACCTCTTGGCCGTCATCCTGCTTGAAGACGGCATGTGGCACCGTGATCTGATCTGATTGCAAGCGGATTTGATTGGATGTAGTAGATAGAGGTTTGCTCTTGTTATGCTTCTTTCCAATGGGCTTGCTGCTTTTGACTCTGGCTGCAATCTGAGCTTGCAATTCTTCTGCGGTGACAATGCGGATGGGTGGCTGTAGCATGCTTGATCTACTCTTAAGGTCCTGCCATGGTTTGGGAGATTGCAGAATTGTGGACACATTCTGGGCTCCCAATGCGCGAATGAGAGCATCTGCACATTCATTGGACCTGGATTCTGCTACTCCATGTTGAACAATCAGTCGAAGCAATGGTTCTTTGACACCTGGTCCTCCACCGAACCTCAGACCTGGTTTCACCGGTGTTTGCACCGTTCCATCATTGAGAAGCCTTTGAAAGAACCAAGATCTCCAATGGCATGCTTGTTGTTCTGGCATCGGTTCACAGGGTTTGTTCGCAACAACTGCAAGTAGCCATGCAATGGCCTGGAATCCACAATCATTGGGGAAAGCCGCAACACTGGGTGTACTTTGAAGAACGAACGGATGCATGTGAAGTGCGAAGTTGCACCAGTTGGTGATCATGTCGATGCTCTCTGCTGTAGTCGTGATGGTTACCTGCGCTGTCGGCTCTTGTGGGGTGACCTGAACATGCACTGGAGTCCAATGCTTGTTGTGCAAAACCAGGAGTCCTCGGTTGGAGCCTGATTTCTCTGCATCTGCCGCTGCAGCCATGATTCGTGTGGTGAACATAAATGGTGCATCAAAATCATCCATGGTGTCAAGGACGTCAAACACGAATTGGGGGTGGGAAACATTGATCACATCGGCATAGAACTGCATTTCATCAAAGGCCACCCATCCTTGTTGATGCCACAAGAGGTGTCCTCTGGGCACATCTGCATTGGCTTGTCCTATGGTGGTTTGGAAAGTGGTTGGACCGTCATGAACAAGCAAGAATTGCTCTGGCTGCAACGCCTGCTGCTCAGTGATCAAGGTACCCATCGCTGTTTGGACTTGAAATTCGGTTCCGCTCAAGTCCAAAGCACACTCTGCTTCAATGAACTGCTGAGCGATGAGGGGGAACGTACATGACATGGTGTGTATTCCTCCATCATTGCGGACTACATGCAGGACTCCCTGGTACCGTGGTTCAGCCTCTGGAGCTGGCTCTGGTGGTGCCTCCACTTCCGAAGGTGGTTCTTCTGCTTCATCCTCAACTTCTGCCTCGGCCATGGTTTCGTCGGCTGCAGGAGCAGGATCTGGTTCAGTCAACTTGGTGGTCATTGCATGCGTGGGAGTACTGACGGGAGTACTGGAAAAACCGGGCACTGCTCCAGTGGCAAAGGTTGGGTCATGATTAGAAATGAATATGCTGGGCGATACCTCTGCTGGGCTGGTCTTCTCTGTGGCTCTAGTCGGATGCATTGTTCTATCGGTTTCCACGGGTAGGCAGGCAATGGCTCTACTGGGTTTGAGTCCTGGGGCACAGGATGGCTTCGGGATCTTCTTCACTGCGTGGTCATGCTGATCTGCCTCAGGTGGTGGTTGCACTGCAGTTCCTGACTCCAGCTGGAGTTCCTGTTCAACACGTTCACATTCAGCCAGGAAGTCTTGGGTGTTTGGCTCTTCTGGTGGAGCCTGTTGGTTGGTTGGCTGTTCTTCGTATGGCGGTTCAAAAATGGTCGGACTGACAATGGCAATGATCTCCCGCAAAAAGATCTTCATGGTGGGAAGGATCTGAATGTTTGGCCACAATTCATCTCTTTCCTTCAGCAGCTTAAAACATGATGTCAACATGACAACTCGTGGATGTCTGGTTTCCGGGAGCAACTGTTGTTCTGCTACTTGCCATTGCAGGTTCGAAAGGACCCAAGCTCCTTGCAATGGAGATGCCATTTGGCCCGCTCCTGACAGCTGGAGTCGCAGCTGCTCATGTGCATCGAAATGACTAGGTTCCAAGCCATTCAGGAGAGCGATCTCCTGAGGGTGGGGGTGTCGCACGGTCTCATCTGGCTGATTGATGATTAATGCAGCATAAAGGCCTCTGTCCTGGAGTCTACGGTGGGAAAAGCCTCGATCCCTGCATCCACAAAAGCATGCGCTCCCTTGGGAGCCCCAGCTATGGGTTGCTGTGGGCATTGCCTTGAAAGGATTGATGCATGACTTGTGTATTCCTCCCTTGTAGGTATCGAAGAGCTTGAGCTCTTGGTCGTCAAGTTGCAACTGCTGCAAATCATCTCCACCTAAGCGCATCATGTGAGGTATCAGGTGAGAGATTGTGGGAAGAAACCTGTGTGCTGGCATGTCTGGGATGTATGGTTGTCCTAGCTCTGGGTGGGACAGGATGGCCCACCAGCGTGTGCGCAACGATGGCCATGTGTGCTGAAGGTGCAGCACATTCTCAGTGCATCGATATCCTGTGGCGTCAGTGAATTGTCGGATGCAATCCTTCACCCATTGCGAACTCATGGCTTCCTTGGTGCATTCCAACACTATGGCTACACTACCGAGGTAGTGGGCCATCCTCAGTAGTCCTGGAAGGGACTCACTACGTGGATCATGTTGCTGTTGCTGGTCTCCCAACACACTGAAGGGCTGGCATGAAAAACCTCCTGACAGAGTATGCGATTGCTGGACTACCTTCAAAGTTTCTTCAACTGTTTGCATACGTGCCACGTTTCCATGAATGACTGATTGTGCTCCATGTTTCTTCAACCAACCACAGTAGTGCGAATTGCTTTCGACATGAGCGAGGATCTGGGCTCCACATGCTTTGTATCCTTGGTCGACTACTGCTAAGCCGGCACATCCTTCGACGATTCTATGCAGTCCCTCAACGCTTGGCTTTGGTACTGGAAGTACCACAGTCTGTGCGGTGGCTTTGATCCAGTGCTTTCCGTTGATTCGCTGAAATTCCCCGTGAAACAGAGCATATGCACCATCATGTAATGGTAAACTGGCATCACAGAAAAACCTGGTCTTTCTGATTGTCGTCTCACAGATGTTGAATCCCACACTTCGAGCAACCAAAACGAACTTCGTAGTTGTCAGGTCACCATGGCCGAGAATGGCCAAATCCGTTTCCAGCTTCAAGTGATCATCCATGGCGTCGATCCCTCCCAGGCATCAGCTAGGGGCGGTTCACCTTTCTGGCAGCCCCTGGGCCGAAACTACCTAATCAACCAATCATCATCCCTAGATAGTAGGGAAA